>WEIU01005063.1:126668-144684 GCA_013389925.1 Aegithalos caudatus | reverse complement strand
AGGGCAACACCGCCCCGACCCGCGGGGGTGAGGAGGGGGTCTCGCTGACACCCCCGTGCCTCGGGCGTGCCCCCCGGTCCTTCCCCGTCACCGCATTCCCAGGCTGGGAGCGCGGCCGCAGCCGCAGCGCCGGGGATGCTGCGGGGCCCCCGCTGCGTGTGAAGCTCCCACGGCCCCGCAGGTCAGAGCAGGGACCCCTCCCCAAAATTAAACCACCCCACCTCAACCCTTAATTGTGTCCGGTAATAACAGCATCACCCGGTTCGTCCCCATTTATGGCAGAGGGGTGCGGGTGTGCTCAGCCTCATCGGCCCCCACGGGAGAGGGTCCCGAGGGGAATTCCTGCTCCCGGGCAAGCAGCTCCTCGCCCTGCACTGGAAAACTCCTCAGCCCCACGAGTGCCAGCCCCACGCTGGGCTCACACCCACCCGGGTGGGCGTCTGCCCCCCGAGGGTGACAGCGACACGGGAATGTGAACCCCGACACGAGTGGCACCTGCTTCCCGCTGGGAATGCAGCTGTTTCCTGCCCCATCGGGGCGGCTGGGGCTGTGGGTGCACCCCAAGCCCTCGTGGTGGGGTTTAGGCTGGGTTTAAAGCTCCTGAGTCATGAGGACCTGCCGCTAAACCCGGCTGGGTGAGAGCGGGACAGCCCAGGCACCGACAGCGGTTTGATCGGGAACGGCCTGAAGCCAAAATAAACCCAGGCAGACTTAGACTGGCACGGAACGGCCTCGTGGGGCTTGGGCTGGCTTAGTTACAGCTCAGCTTAATGGGTCAGAGCATCCCGAGCAGAGTTCTATACCCAACGGGAGGGAGGGGAAATAGAGAGAGTCTCACCTGGGATGGCTCTGGATGGATTTAAATTACAGCCCAGGCTGCATGGAGCCTGCAGCTTGGAGGTTTTTCTCTATTTTTATTTTTTTTTATGTCATCCCACACACCTGCCTCGGGTGAACCCCATTGTGATCCGGGTGTTTCAGTAACCTGGATCATCATCGGTGTTCCAGGCACATGGATGTTCCCCCCTGCCCCTCTCGGGTCAGACCTCACCTGCAGTGCTGGGTCCAGGCCTGAGGAGCACAGGAAGGACCTGGAGGTGCTGGAACAGCTGCAGAGGAGGTCATGGAGCTGCTCCAAGGCCTGGAGCCCCTCTGCTCTGGAGAGAGCTGGGAATGTTCCCCTGGAGAAGGGAAGGATCCAGAGAGAGCTCAGAGCCCCTTCCAGAGCCTAAAGGGGCTCCAGGTGAGCTGAAGAAGGACTGGGGACAAGGGCTGGAGGGACAGGACACAGGGAATGGCTCCCACTGCCAGAGGACAGGGTTAAATGGGATATTGGGAAGGAATTCCTGGCTGTGAGGGTGGGGAGGGGCTGGGATGGAATTCCCAGAGGAGCTGTGGCTGCCCCTGGATCCTTGAAAGTGCCCAAGGCCAGGCTGGACAGGGCTTGGAGCATCCTGGGATGGTGGGAGGTGCCCCTGCCCATGGCCGGGGAGTGGCACTGGGTGAGCTTTAAGGTCCCTCCCCATCCAAACCATTCCAGAATTCCATGAAGCGCTGCCATCCCTCCTCAATTCCAAGTGTCCCACAGCAGCACTGCCCCATTCCCCGTCCCTTTCCGCAGCCTGCGCAGGGGCTGTGACACACAGTGACATTATTTAACCATGTCCCACCCCGGCCAATCCCTCCCGAGCGCTGGCAGCGTCCCCTCAGCAAGGAACCGAGAGCCCCCCGCTCCCACCGCCCCCACCCCGACCCCCTCGGGGGCTGTGTGGGGCTGAGAGCGGCCACACCCATCCCCAAAACCCCGCTGGCCCCCGCGGGGCCGTGTCCCTTGGGTGCTGTCACCTGACAGGTGACTTGTCCCCGCTCCTCTCGGTCTTGTGACCGACGGGGCCCTGATTCATGTGCCGGGAGCTCTGCAGGTGCTCCGGGCTGTGCTGTGGCCTCGCTGAGCATCCTCGGGGGACCCCCGGGCTCCGAAAAGGGGAACTCGTCAGGGTTTTTCAGCTAATTAACGACAGCTTAATTGTGCTTACAGGGAGGGGAGCACGAGCCCAGTTTTCGTGCCTCGTGGCGAGGCTGCTGGGCTGCTCCTTCCCTAAAATTCACTTGGTCTGAGCTGAGCACGGGCAGATCCGAGCCTTGAAGGCTGGGGGACATCTCGAGCTCCTCATCACCGCCCTGCTCAGCGTCTCGGGAGCTCTGGAAAGCTCCACGCCGTGCACCGCTCTGTGTTTCAGGCTTTTAAACCCCACGGAGGGAGAGAGGGATCATCCGTAATGATGGCGTTGATCACCATCATTGTCACCTCATCCCGGATTACAAAGGATGCTCAGGCACGGAGCCTGAGGCGCAGAGCGGAGCACGGAGCTTTTCCTCCGCAGCCCTTGGACTCGCTGCAGATGCAGATCTGGGGCTGGTAAGGTCACGGAGTCGTAAACAGAGTGTGGCTGCTGGGGACCCGAAAGGTCACCGGCCTCCTCCCCCCGGGGGACAGCTGTGCCAGGGCCGTGCGTGTAGGCGGCTGCCGGGATGGTCCGCAACCCAAACCTTTCTCGGGCAGCTTGGAGAGGGAAAAAAATACACCCCGAGCCACCGAAACCGCGGGGTGGGCGTCGCGGGGGTACCTGATCGAACCTCTGTGGTTACTCAGGGCTGCGAGTTTTGTTTTGTTCGCAGGTGCTGAGCTGATGTGGCACTTCAGGGTGGGGTGGCACCCCCGTGGCAAACAACAGCTGCCCAGATGTGGCTGTGCCGGCAGCAGTTTATTCTCTGAGCGTCCCATGGCCTGGCAATAAAGATGCTCAGCGCTGGCTGGGATGGGATTCAGGGGAATCTGTAATTTTGGGGGGAGGAGAGAGGTTCTTTGCTGCTGCCGGGTGTGGGAAATCCTCATTTCAGGCCAAATTCTGGCTGAGGGAACTTCAGAAACTGCTGGGCAGCTTTCCTGATCCCGGACCAACACCCTCCCGGCCTGTGTCCTTCCCAGCGCCGTGTCCCGCCTCACCTTGGTTTCCCTGATTTGCCTGTGAAAACTCCACACCCTCCTCCTCCGGAAATATTTGGAAACACCCGCACTGGAATATGCATGGAAAAGGAGATGGGCATTTCCCTCATGGAAAAGGAGGCTGGCATCTCCCTCTTGGAAAAGGAGATTGGGCAGACCCCTCTTGGAAAAGGAGGCTGGCAGGGGAGGAAGGAACCCACAGGCAGAACTTGCAGCCCTGGGGTGTCCCTGGGTAGATCCCAAAGAATGGATCCCCATAAGCTAAACCCCAGGGTGGCTGGTGGGGGGAACTATGGGAGCATTGTGGGTGGCTGTGGGAAGCCCTTTCCTGCCTCAGTTTCCCCAGTGGCGAGGCAGGGATTGGCCCTGCCTCACCCTGGCAGGATGAAAAGCTTGGGATGGGGAGGAAAAAGCCCTTTGGAGCCGAGCTCCACACATCTTGCTGATCCTGGGAAATGGGTTCTGGGTGGCCGGGCTGGGTTCCTGAAGGGAACAGCCCTGGGAGATGGCTGGAGGCCAGGGATGCACCTGCAGGAGCCTGTGGGGTGCTCTGGGGGGAGGCTCTCCACAAGGAGCATCCCACAACTTCCCTCTGATCCCAGGGATAGGTGACCCCAAACCCACAATTCCTGCTGATCCCAGGGATAGGTGACCCTAACCCCACAACTTCCCTCTGGTCCCAGGGATAGGTGACCCCAACCCCAAAACTTCCCTCTGGTCCCAGGGATGGGTGACCCCAAACCCACAATTCCTGCTGATCCCAGTGGTGACCCCAACCCCACAATTCCCACTGCTCCCAGGGATGGGTGACCCCAACCCCACAATTCCTGCTGATCCCAGGGGTGACCCCAACCCCACAATTCCTGCTGATCCCAGGGGTGACCCCAACCCCACAATTCCTACTGATCCCAGGGATAGGTGACCCCAACCCCACAGTTCCCGCTGCTCCCAGGGGTGGGTGGGTGACTCCAGGCTGTGCCAGCAAGGGGCTCTGAGTGCTCTGAGGGAGCTGGGAACCTCTGGGTCAGCTCAGACCGACACAGCTCTGGTTTTCCAAGCCTTTCCTGTTATTATCCAGCTGGGGAACAATAGCAGCAGCAGCTGGCGTGGTGTGACCTGGAGATAAGGAGACAGCTGATTAGCAGGGAAACTACAGAGCAGGCCCAGAGTGAAAGTGGTCCCGAGGGAGCAGCACCGGTGGGAAGGATGGGATTCCAGCCAGGAGTCAGGCAAGGAGCAGGCTGCAAACCCAAGGATGATTTTTTGGGACCAGCAGCAACCTCAGCGTGGTGGCCCCAGGCAGGAGCCCTGGAGTGACCCCACGAGAGGTTTGCAGACCACAAAGGCGTTTTTTTTAACGTGAAACCGAGAAACAGAAGAGGAACTGGACACTGGAATTGCAGCTCCCCGAGCTGTGCCATGACACGACACTGGAGCTGTGAGTGATTGATTCCCTGACAGAGAGGAGCAGAGGATGTCAGAGCCCCCCAAATCCTCCACATCCCATGGAAAAAGGGCTCGGTGTCGTGTCAGCACAGAGGGCTGAGCCCAGCACGGTGTGAGGGCTGCGATGCTCTCCCAGACAGAGAATTCCAAAGGATTTGTGCCTGGGAAAAAGCGCAGCTCTGCGGGCTGTGCTACGAGCAGCGCAGGAGAAACTGGGGAGAGGCCAAAGGCGAGGGATCCGTGAGCCATTGAAACCAGCCCGGGGGGAATTCGCCATTTCCTTGCAATGAGGAAATGTGAGGTTGGCTGAGGACCCGCGGGGCTGCGGGCAGGGAATGGGAAGCGAGAGCCGCCGACAAGTGAGGGCAGGCCGGGCCGGGGCCGCGGGGCGAGTCCGTCCGTGCTGGCCGGGGAGCAGCAGGGGCGGGGGGGCAGAGACATCCAGCTCTTCCCACCACACCTTGGGATGCAAAGCCCTGCAGGCATCCGCCCCATCCCGCAGCCAGCTGGGATAAACAGGGCTGTGCCAGGCTCGGCAGCTCCCGGGCAGGAGCGGAGCTGCTGGGCTGGGACCACCATATCAAAAACGCTTTGGGTTTTTGTATTTTTTTTTTTTTTTAATTTTATTTTCGTTCTGTCGAGGAGCGTTTTGGGGCAAACCACATCTGAAGGTGCTCGTGGTTCCCGGAGGAGTGGGAGAGGCTGGGAGCTTCCCACTGCTGCGGACAAACCTGGCTCAGACCGACTCAGGGAGCAGCTGAAAGAGGAAACAAAACCTGGGCTGAGTTTCTCCCCACTGAGCATCCCTCGGATGCTCATCCCGGGATGCCTGGCAGCGTCTCTGGGCACAGCTGGGCTGCTGCTTTCCCTCAGGAGCAGCTGGAATTTGCATCCCGGGATGCTGCCAGAGCCTGGCTGGATGGTCCAGCCCGGGTGAGCAGGATGGGGGTCCAGGACCCCAAAACCAAACCAACTCTAGCAGGACCCTCAAAACAGCCCCACAAAATTCCTCTGATGTCATACAGCATTTTAGAGGCCCGATAATAATTATTGCTAATTAATGAAACCATCACTGCAGGAGCAGCCCGCATGCCCCATTTGCTGCCTGCCTGTCCCCTCCGAGTGCTGGCACGGACACAGAGGTGGGGACACATCCCTGTCCTCGCCTTGCCTGCCTTCCCTATGACTTCAGGAGCCCTAAATTCCTGCCAGGCCCAGCTGCCTCTCCCAGGGCCCGCCCGGCTGCTGGTTCCAGGAGCAGCAAAGCCGAGCAGCGCCGGCTCCCACCCCCATCCATCCCCATCCCCGCGGCACCAGGGGAGCCCCAGCCCCGGGGCTCTGTGCGTGCCCCCCGCACGAGGAGCTCCTCATGGATCATCCCAGCGTCGCCCACCCCGCGGCTGACGTGCAGAGCCCGCTGCCTCAGCATCCCGTGGGGCTGCTGATGCTCAGCTGGCCGGGGCATTCTCCCACGTCGGCTCCCAAAACGGGCAGCGCTGCTCGTCCCCGGCAGCACGTGGGGAATTGGGGATTATCCCTCCTGACCTATTTCCCGCGGGGGGTGCAGCCAGGCTTAGCTCAGGGAAGGCTTGAGGAGCGCAGAGATCTGCAGATAGAGGAGCTCCGAGGTGTGAGATATCAGTAATTAATTCGCAGGTTGATATAGTTATGCGCTTAGATCATCATCAGCTGATCCTGCTAATCCCTTCTTGAGCAAGTCTCCAGCTGAGGGGGAGCTGCTGCCTGGCACAGCAGAGCTCCTGGCACCTGGCTTGTCCCTGTGGCATCCCCAGGTGCCACCGAGGCTTTGGGGGTGCCAGGGGTGTCCCCCAACACCCGCTCCTTAATACCCCCGGCCTTAAATCTGCATTTTCCTGGGGTGATCCCTCTGCACCAGACCCAGGGCTGCCCCCCTTGAGACAGGGGCTGAGGCTTTCTCCCATTAATTATTGCAGTGATTATTAAAAACAGGTAATTGTTATCCTGCTGGCTTAGGGCTCGTGTTTAGCACGAGCTTCTCCTGGCCTCCAGCCCAGTTTTGGGAAGGAACACCCCCCCTGTGCTGCTGGGTGCTGCTGTTGCTCACCAGGAGATCTCAATTTTCACGAGTTCATCGTTAATTTTGAAACTCTCTCCTCCTCTCCCTCAGTCATCCCATGGAGTGGGTGGATTTGCTTTGGGAAGGGGCTGGAATTGCCCAAACCCAGCTCAGAGCCCCATCCTGGCAGAGCAAAGGGGAGCTGTGTCCATCCCACAGCCATGCCTGGGCTCAGCTCAGCTCACAGCCCCCCAGAAACCCCTGGCATTCTGCGTTTCCATGGCTTTGTGGCCTTGGAATGCACCTGGGCTCTGCAGGGCTGGTGAATCCATGCTGGAATTCCTGGGATATGCCACTGGTGCTGCAGGTCCCACCTCACACCCCACCAGCCCCACACCTGAGCTCACCCCACTCCGTTTTCTCCCTTCACACACAAAAAAGTCACAAAGCCAGGACAGTGGAAACTCGAGGTAACAAATACAAATAAAACTTCCTCTGGAGGCTAAAAATGACACCCGTAGACAGCGAAAAAAACCTTCTCTGGGTGACAATAACAGAGCGTGGAGCTATTTCAGTGCTGGGCTGTTCCATTGCAGCACTCGGCGCTGGGGTTGCGGCTGCTCAAAACCAGCCACTTCCCCGGGGACGTGACGTGTTTCCTTTCTATCACAAACTGATTTAGAAGCAAAACTTTCTACATTTAGGCAGCTGAGAGGCTCAGCTTCTCTTTTCTCCCTCGCGCCGACGGTGAGCGAATGGAAGGAGAGATAAAGGGGGTGGGACCAGCACGGAGTGACTGTACGTGGCTTCCTCCTTGTGAGTTTTTTTCCTTTGCTCTTTCTAAATAATCAAAAAGTGAACCAGAAAGCCACAATTAATATTTTCCACGCCGTGGAGGCTTTGTGTGCATCCCAGTGAGAGTTTGTGGTGCAGGGCTGGCCGGGGCTGCTGCTTTTGCAGCCCTGAGGGGGCCCAGGTGCCCAAACAAGGCCAGGGGTGCCTGGGGCTGTGTCCTGGCAGGGATCATCCCACCACAGGGATACAGCTGCCAGCTGGGCAGATTGCTGATCTAGATCATCCCTGTCCCCATTTCCATTCTCCATCCCCACTGTCAATCCCCATTCTCAATCTGTATCCCATCTCATTTTATCTTCATTTCCATTTCCATCCCATCCCATTTTATCTCCATCCTACCCCATCCTCATCTCCATTCATGTCCCTCCATCACCATCTCCATCTTCATCCCATCCCCATTCTCCATCCTCATCCCCATTCTCTGTCTCTGTCCCCATTCCCATTTCCATTCTCCATCCTATTTCCATTTTCCATCCCATTCCCATGCCCATTTCCATTCTCCATCCCATTCCCATCCCCATCCCCATTTCCATTCTCCACCCCATTTCCATTCCCCATCCCATTCCCCATTCCCCATCCCATCCCATCCCAATCCCATCCCATCAGAGCCCCTCAGGGCAGTGGATCGCTCTGGGCCCTGTGTCCTCTCATCCCCAGTAAAACCCAGGAACGACAGTGATAATTTCCTAGAAGGATAAACATCCGATTGCCTTTTCTCCACCAAAAATAACCACCCAGCCACAGGGAGCTGAGGGCAGGGAGGGAGGGATGATGGAGAGCTTGGCTGCAGGATGTCAGCAGAGCCGTGACCTCTCATTTACACCCGAGCCTCGCTCCGACCTGCCGGGCCAATTACACCCTGCTCCGAGGGCAGGGATAGAAAAAGAGAAGGAGAAATCCAACTTTAGCAGACTTCCATGACATCTCACAGTGTCATTTCCTCTGCTGCTAATCTTAGCCCCAGTGGCAGCGGGGTTCGTGTTTTTTTCCCTGGGTTGTGGTGTTACCCAGCTTCCTTTTTTTGTTGCTTTCCTTCCCGCCAGCTCCTGCAGCTTCACCCAGAGCTGTGTGCCCAGGGCCAGCCTGGATCCTGCTCCTGCATCCCCCTTGGATACCCTGATCCTTCCTGGGGGGGACCACGAGCTCTGCAGGACCCTGGTGTTGTGATTCAGCCACTCCAAGGCATAGAGACACTTCCTGGAGGGAAAGTCCCGGCCAAATTTAACCCCCCAGGCAGGACTGAAACCCAGGTTTAACCCCCAAGGACTGAAATCCATATTTAACACCCCAGTGTAGGACTGAAACCCACGTTTATCCCCCAGTGCAGGACTGAAATCCACGTTAAACCCCCCAGGATTGAAACCCAAGTTTAACCCCCTGGGACTGAAATCAGCTCTGACTGCCAGGGACACAGGGAAGGTGATCTGGATGGCACAGAGATGTTTTTTCAGGATCAGGTTGCTCTGTTCCAGACCCAGGCACTGATGCAGAGCTGGGATGCAGCTCAGAGCATCACAACCCCTCTGAAGGATCCCAGGCCTCCCTGAGCAAGTCATTCCCTCGTGCCTCAGTTTCCCCTGCCTGCAAAACGTCCTGGGCTCCTGCTCCCCGTGGTTTGTTCCAAGGGGAATTTTATTCCTGGCCATGGGCAGGACAGAGGTGGCTTTGTCACAGCACAGACACCAGGATGTGCTTCAAGGAGGACCTGAGGCGAGTGAATCTGAGCCTTGGAGAAAACTGAGTCTTAGATGAAAGCCTAATTAAGGAGCTAATTAAAGGGGAGGTCTGGCTAAGTGGCCAGTAGGCAGAGCTCTGCTGATTTATGCCTTTAATTTTGGTTTTGCTTTCCAAGAGGAACGGGCTGAGGGCAAAGGCAGGGCAGGGCTGGGGCAGTGCCATGCAGTGCCACCAAGGGACCCCCTGGGCAGGAATCACTGTCCCTGTCCCCTCCTGGGTGACCCTGGGGCCACCTAAACAAGGGTCTGGCTGGTCACCCCCTGCTCCCATCACCCACAGGGCTCTGCTCACCCCATGCAGATCCCAAAATTCCGGATTCACCTGGCCCTGGCACTGCCTTGTGCTCGCTGCCACCACTGACCCCTGTGTGCTCCATCCAAATTTTATTCGGGAAGCTGCAGGCATCAATGTCCCCAAAATGCCAGGGGGATGTGCAGGGGGTCAAGTCAGAAGTGGGGTGAGGGGAGGAGAAGGGACTATGCCAAAATTCCAGGGACACCTCTTGGCACGTTCCCCAGAGGGAAAGACAGCTTGGCTTTGGGAGGGCAGGGGTTGGGGTCGGTGCTGTGGCTCTGGGCTGGGAGCAGGGTGGGTTTGTCCTTGGTGGGTCCTGGGGTCCCCTCTGCTCCAGGCAGAGGTGGCTCTGTGGGGCTGGGGAGGTGCAGGGCAGGGAAGGGATGGCCGGAGTTAATCCTTGTAGCTTTTGGTGAGGAACTGGGTTGAGGCCACAGGGTGGCCCAGATGGAAATCCTCCACGAAGTCCTTCAAGTCCCAGGTGCCTGGGGAGAGAGGAAAAGGGGGTGAGCAGGGCTGCAGGAGGGCTGGAGAGGGGAGCAGCCCTGTGCTGCTGCTGCTCTGCCCCAAACCACATCCTGCACACCCCAGGAAGGCCTGGGGACAGCGGGGAGTCACGGGGACCCCAGCTCTGAGTCCCGGGGGTACCAGGGGTTGGCTCCTCTCCTGTCCCCTGACCTTTAGAGCAAACCTTCCTACGGTGTCCTACCAGCCCACCCCGGGGGTGGCCTGGCTGGAAATTCCCCCTGGGGATGTCACAGGAGATTCCCCCTCCCCTCACCGGCATTCACTGAGCTGCTGCTCCACGGACCGATGGAGCTGGGGGGGTTCCTCATTCCTGACCCTCCTCCCCTGCTGCCTGCCCTGATCCCGGAGCTCTAGGACAGCTTGTGCTGCATCCAGCTGCGCTTTTCCCCACGTAGGCAGCGGGGCAACCCTCTCCAGGGGGAAGGGCAGGAGGGATCCCCTCATACCCGGCCCCTGTGGGGACAGAAATCCCCCTGTGCCCTGCCAGGGTCGGGCACCGAGCCTGGGTCTGGCTGCTGGAGCATCCTGCCCTGAGCCTCGGGGCTTTCCCTGGCACCCAAACAGCTCACGCTGCCCCTCCTTGTGGGCCAGCGGGGAAAGGGGCCCGTTGTTTATCCGAAACCTGTCCTCTCCTCTTCCTGGCTGCTCTTGAATGTCACGCGGCAGCCTGGCAGCCTTTATCTGCTGTCACATCTCAGCCCCGACCCGAGCGCAGCGTCCCCTTTGCTCTTGCAAAAGTGCTGAGCAAAACCTGAGCTGCTGCATCACCTGCGTGGGGTGGTGATGGCTCGGGAGCTCCCACCTGCTCCCCACCTCGGGCTCTGAGCTCCAAAAAAAGCCCTGGAGATTCTCGGGGTGACGGCACCGCACCCTGTGACCTCCCAGAGCTGCCAGAGGCTGAGGCTGGGATGCTCCAGGGCCCGGGAAGGAGCTCGGAGGATGCTCAGGAAGGACCCTGCATCCCACATTCCAGCTGGGATGAGATGTTGGAATGCTCCAGGCTGCTGCTGGAGGGTCCCAGGTGTCCCCTGCCCACCCTCCGAGGACCCAAACCAAGCTGAGGGCAGGGACAGCCCCAACGTCCTGCACTGGGGTCACCCCAAGCTAGGACAGAGCCACAGGGGCCTCCATCCCCAAATTCCACCCTGGCAGCTCGGGCAGCTCCTCACTTCGGGGTCTCAGCCCAGCCCCCTCAGCGCTGGGGGTCCCGCTGAAGGTGGCACCGGGGGAAGGAGCCCCGGGGGGGCCTCTCCCGCTGCGCCCGCAGCCTTCTCCGGGTGCCTTTCATCCGCAGGGTTTCAAAGCGCTTGGAAAACCCCACGGGAGAGCAGCCGTCGCCACGCGGGGCCGGGGTGAGAGCGAGACGCGGCACCCGCGACTCCCAGGGGTGCCGGAGCTGTCAGTGATGTTCGCGGAGCCCCCGGAGAGGCGCGGATGAAAGGAGCCGGGGGAGGCAGAGCCTCTGCGGGGCTGCAGCCGCCGGCCCCGGCCCTCGCCCCGCCTGTGGGGCCGGGGATTTTTTCCTGACCTACTTTCCTACCTGCCCTGGCACCGGTTGTGCCCGGCCCGTCGGGGTAGGGAAGAGCCCGGGGCAGCCGCGGGGGTGGCAAAGGAGGGGATGCACCCAGATCCCGGGGGGACTCGCAGTGCCACGACCCCAAATCCAACCCCTCGGGGGCATCCCCAGAGTGCCCCATCCCGGCCGGGGGTGACATCCCCGTGCCGGCCATCCCGAATCCCCCCAGCCGGCTGCCAGGGCTGGGCACTGTGAGTCACTGGGATCACGGAGCCGGGAAAAGAGCAGGGGGCCAGGCGAGGTCGCGGTGCCACCGTCCCCTCTCCCTGCCGCAACAATACGGCGTTTCATCCGCGGCTTGGTCCGTTTTCAAGCTCATTTCCCAAAGGATTAAATCATCCCACTTGGCCCTTATCAGCGCACCCGCCGGAGGAAGAGGAGTGCCCGCTGACACCCACACGTGCGCGGCCGCCTGAGCCCGAAGCGCCCGATGGGGAAACTGAGGCACGAGGCGAGCGCCGGGCTCGGGGAGCTCGGCATCCCTGCGATCCCACAGCTTTCCCAGCGCTGCCCTTGTCTCCTGCCCACCCCCCCAAACGCCGGTCCCCTCCTCCCCCGGCCCCCCGGCTGTAATTTATCAGCCTCATCAGCGGGAATGTTCTCCTGATGGGAGCCCTGATGCTTCTCTGCCAAGATTAATGATGTCCCAGCGGAGGTGGGCGGGAGGCCGGCAGCTGCTTTGGTCACCATTAAGTGACACCCGGGGACTCGGGCCGGCACCGCGTTCTCCCCGCAGCCCTTGGCCGCCTCCCGTCCCAGCCGCAGCCTTTCCCTCCCCGCCGGGGCCCAGTCCAACCCGATTTTCCAGCTGGGTGGATCGGATTGGAGGCGCACAAGGTCGGCTCATGAGTCAATGCCGCGGCCCCGATCCTGATCCCGAGCTGGATGGAGCCACAGGCTGGCCGGGCTCATCCCTGTCCCTGCTTCCCCAAGGATTTGTTCCTTCCCGGAGGCAAAATTTCTGGGAGGGGAAAATAAAATAAAATGCATTCCCGGTTGTAAAACATCTTCCCAGGGCAGGAGGGACTTTGGGAATGCCGGAGCCGGTGGGAAAAGGTGGAAGCAGAGGGATGAATTCAGGTGCCATTAAGCCTCAAGATTTTGTGTTAATTAAAGATCCCCCTCGATGAAAGCTGTGGGGGGAGAACTTTAATTCCCCAGCACCACAACCGGGGTCTGGTGGGTGCCTGAATTCCCCGGGCTGAGGGATTTTCCGTGGATGGAGAGCCTGTGGCCAGCGCCGCCGTCGCATCCCGAGGAAATGTCTGTGACATTTCACAGACCACAAATTATTATCTTGCATCTCCCCAAAACACAACCACGGCTTCTGACACTCCTGGCTGCGAGGGAAGTGGGGTGAGCGGCAGGAAGAGCTGCGGGGACACCCCAAATGTCCCCACCTTCGGTCCTGAGCAGGGACAGAGCTGGTGCTCAGTGACAATTCAGTGGCACGGCCAAAAGCTGAAGTGAATCAGACTCCAGAGGAGAAACTGAGGCTCTGAGTTATTTGCCCGAGGTCACACAGAGCCGGCTGCTGCCGGGATTGATCACAAACACTCACAAGGAAGGCTCAGGGTGTTTTTTTTTTCCTGATGAAATAAGATTTTTGCTCAAGAGCCGCCCTGGAGAAACACCTCGGCTGTAAACAACCGATTTCCACACTGCCACGAGTGACAGGGGGACGTGTCCGTGTCCTGCAGCCCTCCCAGCACCCGACCTGTGCCTGTCAGTGCCACCAACGGGGACGTCCCCACAGCAGGGTGGGCACTGGAGCCACCCTGGAAGTGTCCCTGCACCCTCTGAGCTGCTGGCATTGCACAGCCAGGCAAGGAGGGAGAAGAAACCGGGATTTGTTTTCCACACTCTCCGTTGCCCCTCGCGTTTTCCATTCCTGGGGATCTTTTCCAGGAGCAGGGACAGGCGATGCGGGCAGGTCCTGGTTTAGTGCCCTCTTCTGGAGGCTCCGGCCGAGCTCCTGCCATCCCGCCTGGCACTGCCACTGCCACTGCCACTGCCACTGTCACTGTCACTGTCACTGTCACCTCCCCCGCCTCGGCCACGCTTGCTCCGGGACCTTGCCTGGCCTGGCTTCCAAAATGCATCCCGTGGCAGGAGGGAATTTTTCTGGGAGCTGAGCAGAAATGCTCTGGCAGGGCTCAGCTCTGCCAGGGGATGAGCTGCCAGAGGGAGGGATGGCCGGGATAGGGATGGATGGGGGCTGGATGCATCCCGAGGCTGGGATGGGCCAGTGCCACTCCCTGTGCCCGGTCAGGACATGTCCCTGTCCAGGGTCGGTGGTGGTGGGTGTCCCCATGCTTGGTGAGACGGAGATGTCGCTGTCACCAGATGTAGGACAGCGGAAAATCAGCAAGAAGGGGTTCATTTGAGGCCAAGTAAAATGGGAAATTCCAAGCAAGGATGTGAACTGTGCCTCTGGCATGGCCGGGAGAACCTGCAGTGCTTCTGCTGCAGCAGAGGAGCAAGGCAGAGCCCGGGCTGGGTTCTCATCCCTGATCCTTTGGGATTGGGGTCACCCCCTCCTTGTTCCCACCTTCTGCCAAAGGTGTCTGCTCCCCTCCCCCGTGCGCTGCCTTCGCTGGATGCACCAGCGGATCCATCGGTGTTCATCCCACTGCCTTGGGGATGGATTTATTTAAAACCCTGGAGACACCAAAATCTCATCCTTTGGCTGCTTTTAGGGCTCATTCCCTGGGAATAAAGATGATGGGCTGTCAGTTTCTCAATCCAGCAGCATTCCCCAGCCAGGCCAAGGATGTGATGCAGCAGTGAAATGGTTAAAAATAACCTTTAAACACGAGCCCCTGCCAGACCCCCTGGAAAACGATGCTCAGGCATTGGATGTTGAGGAAAAATATCCAAAAATCCACTGGGTCTTTCCCAGGAAGCGCGGGAAGGGCTGGGGAGCACAGATGGGATGGGGACGGCTCCAGCTGGGGAATGTCCCCACCTTGGGGACAGAGGGGTGGTGGGGGACCTTCCCCAGGGGGTGAAATTTGGGAGGCTGGAGCCGCATATCCTGCTAATACTCTGGAAAAAGCTCATTTTGGTGGGTGTCTCCGTGCCCCTTCCCAGCTCCGGGATGCTGCGGTGGGAATGTGGGGACAGCACGGATCCCTCTCCTCCGAGCAGGAACGCGGAGCTGGCTCCGCTGGCAGGGGGGTGACATCAGCGGTGTCATTAAGAAGTGGAGCTAATGAGCCAGAAAACAAAGCCAAGGGCAGCGAGAGCCTGCAGGGGGACTCGTGGCAGCCTCATCCCGCTCTGGCCATGGGATGAGCACCACGGGTCAGTGCCCCGGGGGGGTTCAGGGGCTGTCCCGGAGCCAGCCCCCCGCTCCGGCCGTGCTCTGTGGGTTACCAGGCGCGGGGTGAGTCAGGCAGAGCAGCCCAGACGCACCGACCCGACCTGCCCGTCGAGCCCTGCTCATGTGGTCCCAGCTGGGAAAGTTTTGAAATTTCCCTTGTGGAGGCCACGTGAGCCACAGAGCCCCGAGTTCCAGGCAGGGAAGGGAGGAGCCCACTCCTGGCACCGGGCAGGATGGATCAGGATGGATCCCTGCCCACCCCGGGGGTCCCGCAGGCTGCCCCGTGCCCCAGGATGGAACAGCAGGAAAAACATCCCGGGCATCTCGGGGGGCTTGGCCGCTCCATCCCTTCCCTGAATGATTTTGGGAGGAGTCGGGGAGCTGGGAGTTGGCGGGCTGTTGTGTCAGCCCGGTTTGAGCAATCCCTTGCTAAACCTTCTCCACTGAAGGCTGATCCTTATCCGCCTGCTCCGAGGTGCCGGTGATGCAACTCCCGCGGCTCGGGCTGGGGGGGATGTGCCAGCGAGGGCTGCATTTCACAGCCCACATCTCTCCCTGCTTCCGATCCCGCTAGCCAGGCCATTACCAGACTTTTCCCAAGGGTTTCTGCTGCCTGGCAGGGATTTAACACCTCACCCACGTCCCCTGCGAGGATCCCTTTGCACCCAGCCAGCGTCCCCAGCCTGCCGGAGCACACGGCATTATCCATGGCCCTGGGAAAGCCCCTCGGGGCCGGGATCGGGAGCACAGCGGGTCCTTACCCAGCGACTCCTTGTCCTCGGGGCTCAGGGCGATGGTCTGGTGCGCTGGCTGCCGGTACAGGCGGAACTGGTAGCGGTGGTAGCCGCTGTAGCGAGCGGGCTTGGGCCGGCTGTAATCTGGGAGGCAGAACAGAAGGGCTGAGCATCCCTCTGAGCCAAAATCCCCACTGGCCAGCAGTTATCCATCACCCTCCTCCAGGCTGGGATCAGCTCTCCCACCCAGCTCCCTGCACTGTGACCCCTGACCACGCAGCAGCTCTGGTGTTCCAGGGGCAGAGCTCCCCTCACCACGTCCTGGAGAATCCCGACCTCTCCTCCAGCCCCCTCCCCACATCTGCACCCTCCCTGCTGGGGTGGGACAATCCTGAGACCCCCCCAGCCCCTCACCAGGGCACGGCCAGCACCCCCTGGGCTGCCCACACTGTGCTCCAGGCTGGGAGGGAGCAGTGCACAGCTGCCCAGATGTGGGGCCTGCAGCTGGCTCAGGGCATGTCCAGCTGCTGAGGACAGAGAGGGAAAGGGACATCTGTGGGATGCACAGCACCCTGAGGGACAGGAGGATGTGACACTGAGGGACAAGAGGGACTCAGTCACCTGCAGCCAGGTGAGCCCCCAGCCCCTCTCCCCTGGGGTGTGACCTCCCCAAGCCCCATCTGGCCCCTTTTGAACTGAAAATCTTTGTTCCTGCAACATCACAGGAGTTGCTGGGATTCACCCGCTTTTATCTCGTGTTTTCCTTTTGGGTTTTATCCATCCCCCCTCTTTTTTGCTCTGGTTTGGAGCCTTTCCAACCGCTGGGGAGTTTTTAAACCACTTTTGCCTCTAGAAAAAAATAGGAGAAAAAGTGGCTCCTGTTTCAGACAGCGCCCAGCTGTGCCCTGGGGAGCTCCTTGTGTCCCACCCCTTGTGTCCCTCCCTCGTGTCCTGGTGTGCCCACCCCAGCCAGCACTGCCACCCCCTCATCCCAGCTGCCTGAGACCCCCTCCCCTCATTTGGGGTCTGCACTCACTTGTCAGGACCTTCCCCTTGATCTTCCCAGCCCTCAGATCCGAACCCTGAAAGGAGAAAAAGAGGGAGTTTAGGTGAAACTGGGATCCTCAGGAGAAGCACACGGATGGATGGACCCCTCCTGTCCCCCAGCTGTGCCCCCTTGTCCCCAGGGACTCCTTTCCCAACATTTTGTGTGTTTTCCTTGTAAAGATCATCCTCTCATCATTCCCTTGTAAAGATTATTTTCTCCTGGGTGGGTGGGAAGGGGCGTGCCAGGACTTTTCTTTGGCTGTTTGGGATTCAGGAGCTCGATCCACAATGCCCTGGCACACAGGTGACACTGCTGTCACCTGCACACAGAGACTGTGAATGGTCTGGAGATCCAGGCCAGGGATCCAGGCTGTGGCACACCAGGAAAGCCACAATAATCCCGTTAAAACCCTCAGTGCTGCTCGGCACACCGGTACTTGGGAGAGCTGGCCCATTCCAGGTGGGATTGTGGTGATTTCCACCAGCACTCCCATGGCAAAGCTTTGGCTTTGCTCTCAGCAGAAACTCCTGCCTGCAGAGCGAGTCCTGCTGGAGGCTTGGCTCCCCATCCCCATCCTGGGACACTTCCCAGGAGCAGGGAGCCTTTCCTGGGACACCGAGCATCCTGTGGGCACTGTGTGCATGACAAAGGGACAACAACAGGAGCCTCATCCACATCCTGGCACATCCCAGCTCACCCCTGACCTGCTGCGCTATTCCCGGCCATTCCCAACCTCCCGGCGCTCGTAAATCCTTTCCTACGGCACCCGTTATTCCAGTCCTGCCCACACACGCTCTGCTGCCAGGGCTCCTCCGTCCTAACCTGCCCTGGGACTTATTATCCCAAAAAAAAAAAAAAAAAAAGATTCCTGAGATAGCTCCCAGCAAAAGTGCACACGTGGGGAGCAGGGCTCGGTGCCTCGGCTCCCCGCGATCAAAGCTTCCCTTTCCATCCAAAGGATCCCGCTCCTCACTGAGTCACGGCCGGTGACAGCCTCCTGCCAGCTGCCCCTGGCACGCCAAAGGTCACCGGGGGGCCAGGAGCCCGCTCAGATCCTTGGATGTCGGCTCCCGACGCCGCCTCGCCCCCTGGCAGCCGGAGCCGCCGGTATCCCGGTGGCAGGGAGGGCATGGGTGGGGAACTGGGGCAGGTCTGGGTGCCTGGGATGGCAGCGCGGGGTGTGAGGGGAGGGGACACACGGCGGGGCTGGAGGGGACACGCGGGGCTGCTGTGGCCCTGCCCAGATGTGGAATCCGTCACCATCCAGATGTGGAATCCATCACCAGCCGGGTGTGGAACCCATCACCATCCAGATGTGCACACCCTCGCCATGCCGATGTGCACACCCTCGCCCTCCAGATGTGCACACCCTCGCCCTCCAGATGTGCACACCCTCGCCCTCCAGATGTCCCTGCCTGCTCCGCGCAG
>WEIU01005063.1:76322-90585 GCA_013389925.1 Aegithalos caudatus | reverse complement strand
TGGGATGGGGGAGGCTGGAATGGGATGGGGGAGGCTGGAATGGGATGGGGGGTGCACACATGGAAATGGAGAGGTTTTTGCATGGGATCAAAGGGTGCTCACACAGAAATGGGGGATTGGGGATGGAGGGATTCTCTCATGGAGACAGAGGGATGGAAGGATGCTGTAAATGGAAGAATGGAATGGAAGAATGTTGTGGAATCTGGATGGAGGAATGTTTTGGAATGTGTGGAGATGGGGAGAGGGGGATTGAGGGATGCTTGTAGAGATGGAGGGATGGGGATTTAGGGATCCTCACATGGAGGTGGAGGGATGGGGATTTGGGAAGGCCTGAGAGGGGTTAGAGGGATGTTTCCATGGAGACAGAGGGATGTTGGCCCCATGGAATGGGGGTTCTGCACCAGGAACCCCAGGAGGCACCACCTCCTCCCCGTTGTGACTCCAGGCTGGGGATCCTTGCTCAGATTTTCCCAGCTGGGTCTGGTAGCCAGAGATTACAAAGAAAAATCAAATAAAGGAGGAGGTGGACAATGAGGAGATGCTTTGGATGGGACAGGATGAGCACCTGGAAGGAGGGTGGATGGGATGAGGGGATGCAGGGACACAGGGATGAAGGGCTGGAGGGCGGCAGCATGGATGGAGACACAAAAGGGATTGAGCATTGCTGGCTCTCCAATACCAGAATAGCTCAGCACAAACAAATTGCCAAAGCTCAAATTAAATAATAATTAATACCATTAAAATCCCATGAGCACACAAAAATACTGGGGAAAATGAAATAATGAGTGTTTTCTTCTCTTCTGGATTACATTCTGCTCTATGAAAAGAAAGAGCATTTTCACAGGCTCTGGCACAAGTGGAATTATCCCAGTGTCACAATCCCGGCTTCCCGCTGGGATCGGGGCTGTGGATGCTGCCAAACACCCGGCACACGTGGCCCAAACTGGCCATGGGAAGGGGCTGGAGCCCCAGGAGAGGCTGGGGGAGCTGGGAAAGGGCTCAGCCTGGAGAAAAGGGGGATCAGGGGGGCCCTGGTGGCTCTGCACAGCTCCTGACAGGAGGGGACACCGGGGGGGTTGGGCTCTGGGAACAGGGAACAGGGACAGGAGGAGAGGGAACAGCCTCAGGCTGGGCTGGAGAGGCTCAGGGTGGGCAGCAGCAGGAATTTCCTCATGGAAAGGGAGCTCAGGCCTTGGAACTGCCCAGGGAGGTTTGGATCCCCATCCCTGGAGGTGTCCCAGGAAGGCTGGAGGTGGCACTCAGTGACGAGGTGGACTCGGTGATCCCAGAGGCCTTTTCCAACCTCAGCCATTCTGTGATTCTGAGGGGGGAGGATTTGGGGACAAGGACACACCCTGGCTGTGGGACACCCAGGTGAGCTGGACGTGGCCACTGTCCCAGCAGATGTCCCGTGGTCTTTGTGAGGAATCCCACAGCAGCACAGGGGGTGGAGAGGAGCCTCCCCCGCTCCTCCCCAGCCTCTCCCATCCCCTGCTCCACTGGGATCAGCCCCCAAACCATCCAGGCACGGACAGAGCCCTGTGGGAGCCGTCTGGCTCTGCCCTGTGTGGAGAAGGGGACACGGGACAACCCTCAGGAGGTGCCACACCCCCCCTACGGACACCAGCTCTGCTCCAGGAGAAAATCCACGCCCGGATTCCTTACAAGAAGAGTGGGATAAATTCCCATTCCTACCACTCCTACTCCTCCTGCTCATTGCCCATTCCCTCACACACCCCGACCCCTCCGCAGGGACCCGAGGCCGCCCCCGAGGCCACCGGGGGGTCCCGGGGAGGCGGCGGCGCTGCCGGGGGGGGGTCGGTGACATTCGTGTCCCCAGGGGACGGCGCTGCCGGGGCCGGTAATTGAATCTCGGCTCTGCCATCCCGCCGGGGTTTGAGTTAACTGGAAATGCCATTTCCACGCATTCCAAAACCGCCGAGAGCCCCGAGCTCCTTATCAGCGGCCGCGGGTCCCCTCTGCTCCCCCGCCGCGCCGGGGTCAGGCGGCTGCGGCTGCCCGGGTCACCCGGGGAAATTAATCCCGGAGCCCCTCGGGAACCTCGGCCCCGGCGATGGCAAAGGAAAAGGAGGGAAAAAAAAAAAAAATCTCGGTTCCATTTGGGGGGAAATTAAAGAGTTTCAGCAGCGGTGGGAGCTGCTCTGTCCAGTTTCATCCCTAGGGATGCAGCACCGAGCCACCCACGGCATTCACTCACCTGCTGGAAGAGCTTCCAGCACTTGGAATGTGCTGTGCAGAGTTGTGAGTGTCCAAAGGAACAGACAGGGCCCTTCTCCCACCCCTGCGCACCAAATGGAATAACTTATAAAGTATATGTCATATAGAATATATATAATCTACTGGGAATAAATATATATTCTACATTTCCATCTAGAATAGATATATTTGTATATTTTAATATATATTTCTGGATTTATTTTTATATGTTCTACATGGCAATATAGACCATACTCTCTATATATCTCTATATATTCTCTTTATGCTACCTATATAATCTCTATATATTATCTGTACATTCTTTACATTGTCTATATATGTGCTGTATGGAAATATAGACTATATTCCAGATAGAGATATATTGGAAGTACAGATCTATTCCCAATATTCCTTGGGAATAGGACCCTGCCTTGGGATCTCATTGAAAAGCTGTTTCAATCTAGGAATAATGGGAGAAATCTACACCCATCTACCCCCAGAAAGAGCTTCGGGAAAACAACCAAGAGCTCACCCTCCCTCCACACAAACTGCTCTTGCCAGGAACAGGAGGGAAAAGATGCTCAGCTCAGAACTTCCCTCCCTGGTAAAATATTTAATAATAAACTCAGAGGAGAAGCCAACTGTCTCCCTTGGATGTGGTTTTCAGTCGGAAGTTAATGCGAGTTTTATTTCCAATCCAAAATATATATATTTTTAATTTGCTGTTGTTGTTGTTTTTAAATTCCCGATGTATGTTTTGTTCTGATGGATCCGCCCTGTCACGGCGAATAAATTCCAGACGGGACGGACAGAGGGATGACACCCGTGTCACGCTCCATTCCCCTCCAGCCACCCTTCCCCGAGGCTCCCCATCCCCGGCACTTTGTTAATCGATCCCGGGAATAACAATTGGAAATCCCCGCCCCCCCCCAGCACCACAACAGCCGCCTTAATGCGTTAATTCCCACGATGCCTCGGCGCTTTGAAATCCCGGGAAATTAAAAAAAAAAATTAAAAATAAAAAAATTAAATAAGAGTGGAGGGGAAAAGCTGAAATGAGTCCTGTGAAAAGGAACAGGGCATCATTAACGCAGCCGGATCCGTATCACAGGCTGCAGCAATTATTCCCGGGTGGAACACGGCAAGCTGTGAAGAGCTTTCATTACCAGGGGTGTTACAGGTCCCTCACCTCTGGCCAATCTCCCGCTAAAACGGGCACTTTCTGCACCGCGGATTCCAGCTCCATTTAAATCCATAATTGCTCTGATTGGGGGGCATACGGAGCACGGGGAATTCATGACTGGGAAATCTCTTAGGCAATAAGTTGGTTACTTTTAGGCACCTCCAAGTCAGCTCGCCTCAATTGCTGCCCTGCTCGGGGGGGTGGCTGGAGGTGCTGATTTCCAGGGGGTGCCGTCTGCCCCGGCTCCCCTGAGCCTCAATTACTTTCCCGGGTCACCAGGGGGGAATTCAATCAGGGAAGCAGCCCATGGGATGCTGCTCCTGCCTTGGAAATGCAATTCCCTGCTGCTGGCAGGTATCCCCTCCCCAGCCCACCCACGATGGATGTCGGGGTGGGGTTTCAGCGTTCCCCAGGCCAGGCAGGAGGTGTTTGCCCCGAAGGTCCTCAGATATGGATCAGGAATGATCCTCCCATGACAATTTTCCCTCTTGTGTCCTTCATTCTGTACGGGGATGCTCAGGTGTGGGTCAGATCTGATCCCTCCATCCCTCTTTCCCTTCTCCTGTATCCATGTTTGCTCCAGGAATGTTCAGGTGTGGATCAGACATGATCCCACCATCCCTCTTTCCTTCTCTCCTGCATCACTCTTTCCTCCAGGGGTGCTCAGGTGTGGATCAGATGTCATCCCTCCATCCCTATTTCCCCTGTTTTTTCCAGGGATGCTCAGATGTGGGCCAGGTATGATCCCTCCATCCCTATTTTTCCCTCTCCTGTATCCGTGTTTGGTCCAGGCTGTGGATCAGACACAATCCCACATCCCCATCTCACCCTCTCCCTTTTTCCCCCCAAAACAGCCCTTTGGGAACTGAACAAACCCCATTTTTATACCTTTTTTTTTTTACTCCTCCTTTGTATCAAAACCAGACACATTCACCGCGGATGCACCAGAAAACTCCCGAATTCCCGCGCTGCCGTTCCCACCTCCCTCCCTCCCCAGGGCGAGTTGTGCATCCCGGGGTTATCCATTCCCTGGGGATGCTGCCGGAAACAGGAGACAATGATCTATTCTCCTCTTGCTCCCCATCCCTGCATTCCAGTGCCTTCCAGGAGTGCATTAAACGACGCGATTAACATCTGTCACATGCGCTGCAGTCTCTCTTTCAGCCTCTCCCGGGGGAAGCAGCCGCACGTGCAAGGGAAGGGTTTGTTTTGGTGGATTCTGCTCCTTTTTCCANGGGAACTGAAGCTCTGTGGTGGGTGAAGTGGTTGGAGCAGGATGGAGGGGGGGGGTGGAAGGTTCCGGCCAAATCCTCCCCAAATCCCGATGTTTGGGGTGATGGATTGAGCCAAAAGCTGCCCCTGGAGTGAGAGGGGGTTTGGGGAAGGTGGGAGCAGAGGCAGCAGCAGCATTCCATGGTTCCTGCAGTGGGATGGCTTTTCCCTTTTTATACCCAAACCCCCCAGAAAACCCCAAAGCCCTTTCTGGGTTGTAGATTTCTCCCGTTATCCCTAAACATTTATTAATGAGCTCTCACAGCAGGGTCCTGTTCCTAAGGGCTGACCTCCCTTCCCTGCTTATAGCCCAAAATTCAAACCCTGCTGGATAAAATGCCCATTCCCTGCACGTTTCCTTTTACCTGGCAGGAGCTGAGCCTGGCGCCTTTAACCAACCACCCAACCTGTGGCTGATCCCAAAATAACCCCACATCCCATGTGGACACTGGGATGCAACCAGGGCAACCCTTCTGCTCCCAAAATCCACCAAAATCAACACCAGCAGCGAGGCTGGGACACCACAGGGCAGGGATGCTCCAGCATCTAGGAGATTGGGAGGAAAAAAAAAATAAAAAAATTAGGGGGATCAACCCCTTCTGTGGGATTTTTTTTTTTTGGAGCAGGAGAAAAAGGATGAAGCAGCATCTTAGCAGGACAGGGAGGAGGGATGGGATGCTGCTCCCACAGCCAGGATTCCTTTTAATTGATTTCTCATGGTTTGGTGGCTCCTGGCTTTAATTACAACACAAATGTTTGCTGATGCAATTATGGTGCACACGCCATAAAGCTGTGAGAGGGTGTCACCAGGTCGTGGGTCTTCATTTATTTATGGCCTCCAGAGGGAAAATGAGAGATCCTGCTTCCTGCCCAGATCCCTGGGGAGCAATCCTAATCCCAAGGTGGGTTGCTTTGTGGCAGGGCAGATTGATTTGGATTTTTTTTTTTTCTTTTGGTTTAATATATTAAAAGGAAAAAAAAAAATATGCCTTGCAGCAGCTCGTCTGGGGGTGAAATAATCCACTCAACATTCCCGATTATCAGCTAATGCACATTTGCATTAGAATGGGTTAGAAGAGCTCCCAGGATGGAGCAAGATCCCTACGGATCAGCCGCTGGCCTTACACAGAAAAGCCACGGATCCTTGCCCTGAGCACAAAAAGGCTCAGGGATGCAGTGCCAGATGCAGCATTAAATATATGGAATATAAAATAAACGTATAGGAAAGCTGTGTAACATGTAATATATCGGGAGTATAAATATTATATAAAATACATTGGGAATAAACATAATATATATAATATATTGGGAATATACATCATATATATATATATATTTATTTGGAATAGATGTCATTTATGTAAGATTATTTGGAATATATTCACAAATATATAGAAATAAGACCATGCCATGAGATTTCACTACAAATTATTCAAATTTAGGAATACTGGGAGGGGGAAAAAGCAGAATTGGCCAGAATTAACCCAGGGCAACTGATCCTGAGTGCCAAATCCTGGGCTTCTCCTAAAGATTCATAAATATCTCAGCGACAACCCCAGGGAATTGCAGACCCTCAGCAGCACCCCTTGGCCTTTGCTCTGTGCCCTTAAACCCCCAGGAAACCCGGGAGCAGTGGCCTCATCCCGGGCAAAACCAAACCAAGACGGAATTCCCGGTGCGGAGCATCCCCCGGAGCAGCCGGAGCAAACCCTGACGCTGCACCTTTCCCACCTCAGCTGTCAGAGTGAAGCCTTCCCACCCCCCTCCGAGCCTCGTTAAAAATGTGCTGCTTCCCTAAGGCGACCGAGGGAGACATGGCCAAATTAATGAGGACGTGACAGAGTTTACAGGGCGGATTAGATTCCTCTTCCCCCGGAATAAACCTGGGGATTGAGGGAGAAGAAGGGAAGGCGAGGCTGAGGGACGGCCGGGGGTTTGGGGAGCGTGTGCGCTCACCAAAAGAGCAATCCTGTCCTTGTCACTGCTCATCAGGCACAGGGAAACGCTCGGCCCTGCTGGGAAAGGATGGGAATTCAAGCTCCCTGCCCCACGGATCCGGATCCAGCCTCCTCCCGGCTGTGCCCTGCCGGGAGCGGGTTTGCAAACACGCCCTTGCAGCTCTCTCCCACTTCATTTCCCCATTGGAAAAATAAATAAACATCATTGTTTGTTCTTGGTTTTGGTTCTGGTTTTGTTTTTTTTTCTAATCTCTCTTTTTCTGCTTTTCTTTGTCCAATCTGGAAAGCAACAAATTTCCAGCAAGAAGCTGGGATGGGCTGGAGGCATCTCCATCAGGGCAAAGGGGCATCTTGTCTGTATGATGAGGGAAGATTTGTGCCCCAAAACCCCACAGTGCCTAAAACATGGAGCATCCACAGTTCAGTCCAAAAATACAGGGTTTGGTAGCTCTGGAAGGATCCAACTGATCCCGCTGGAAATGCCACTTCCAAAATGCCCAGCCCCTATAGATATGACCCTATATCCATGTCTGGAGGTGAGGGGACACCTGTGATCCCCTCTCCCACCATCAGCAGCACTTGAGGGGGTCAGGGATTTTGGGGAAGCACCGAGAGGGTCCTGCTTGAGGGCCCCTCTTTAATCCCAACCCCTCGAAACCGAAATAAAGCTCGAAACAATCCTGAACCAACCCCTCGAGCCCAAACAGCAGCGAGATTTGGGAGCCAGTCCAAGCTCTGCAGCTTAGGCCCATCTCCAAATATCTCCCAACAAGTTTATTTATGGAAAATAAAATCAGTCCAAGATGTTCACAGCTCAGGAATATTTAATGTTATTTGGTGAGAAAGTATTTCCAGCGAGGAGGGAAGCGCGCGGCTCCCCGAGCCCGGCTGGCGGCACCAGCACCGACCCACACCGCTCACCCCGGAGCCCTGGACTGGTCTGACTGCCTCAAACACCTCCCTGCCTTCATTCCTACCAATCCTGCTTAATTAACTGGCTCTGGAGGCCGGGATGAGCAGGGCTGTGGGAAGAGGAGGCGCTGAGGAATCTCCGAGGGGAGCGCTGCCCCTGGGTGCCACCGCGCCCGTGAGGGGGGGGACACCTCATGGACCTGTCACTTCCCCCTCACCCAGGAAATTTCCTTCGGTGGGAAGAGGAGGAAATGGTGGCAGAGTGAACCCAGATGATGCTCAGACACAGATCCCCCTCCCTCTGGCAGCCAAAATCCCGGGAGCTGTGGCCACCTCGGCGCTGAGGTCACCCACGGGGGTCACGCGTGACACGGAGCTGTCTGCTGGGCCAGCCCCGGGTCAAGGGCAGGCCGGGGGCAGCGGTGATGGGAGTCACTTTAATAGACACCTGTCACCTGATGGGGAGCGTTAATGCAGCCCCCTGATCCCACAGAATGTCCCCCTGATCCTGTGGGACACCGAGGAGCATCCTCAGCCACATCCCGGCTGCCACCACAGGCTGGGCTGTCACCTTGCAGCCAGGGAGGGAGGGACGGCGCCAGGGCAAGGCCTGGACTTTACAAACAGCTCTAATATCCCTGGAAGACGTCTCCGAGTCATGCACAGGGTTGGAAATGTCTCCCATTATAATTCTGAGTCATTGGTGACTCAGTGACATTTCTGGGATGGAAAAGCAGCGGCTGGCCCAGCCCTGTGCGGCCACACCACAGCTCCGTGGTTTATTTCTGACCCTATTTCCCAAACAAACAACCCCCCCAGAGCCACCACTCCCCAGCCTGGATCTGCAGCCACTCGTGGATGGTCCTCTGGGATGGCAAGTTTTGGATTCCCACCCCGAGAGGTTTTGTTTCTTGTGGGAAAATTTGGGATCTGAGCCCAAATTTGCCGCTCGGGACAGAGCCAGGTGTGGTGGCAGCGGCTGGAGCCGCCCCAGGGATGTGATGAGCAGGGTGGGATTTCCTAAATCTTTATGTTTAAACATAAAATCCTTAAAAAGCGATAAAAGCAACCATAAAATAAATAAAAGCAACTTCCAACAGTCCAGAATTGACACACACAAAGCCAGGGCAGGCTGAGCTGCAAATTCCTGCAGGAAAAAAAGGGGTTCAGGAACACCTGGACACAACAGGGTTGCAATGGTCACACTGGTGTTTCCTAGGAACAGGAATTTTCATAAAGGCAGCCCCGATCGCTCAGTTTTATCCTGGGAATGGCCAAATCCAGGGCAGGAAACACTCAGTGAACCGATAACCCTGGATCACACAATCATTTCCCCCCCTCTCTCCATGGTCCATGAATGGAGGGGCTGGGAGGAGGCTGTCCCCAGGGAGGGCATGGGGCCAGGATACTGGGAGGAGGGATGCTGGGAGTGGGGATGCTGGAGGGGCAGGATGTTCAACAGCTGGGGGAATTGGAGGGTGGAATGCCTGGGAGTTGGGATGCTCAGAGGTTGGGAGATCAGCTGGAATGATCAGAAGCTGGGATGCTCAGAGGTCAGGATGATGTGGGGGTCAGGATGATCAGGGGTCAAGATTCTTGGAGAAAGGGATGCTCAGAGCCAAGGTTGCTCAGGAGTCAGGATGCTTAGAAATCAGGATGCTCAGAGGATTGGATTCTTGGAGGGCAGGATGCTCAGGGATTGGAATGCTCAAGGGTCAGGATGTTAAGGGAGCAGGATTCCCAAAGGCTGGGATGCTCAGAGATCAGAATCCTTGAATGCTGGAATGCTCATGGATCAGGATGCCCAAGGCTCAGGATGCCNGGGAGATCAGCTGGAATGATCAGAGGCTGGGATACTCAGAGATCAGGATAAAGTGGGGGTCAGATGCCCAAGGATCAGCACCCTTGGGTGTCAGGATGTTCAGGGATCAACACCCTCAGGTGTCAGGATGTTCAGGGATCAGCACCCTTGGGTGTCAGGATGTTCAGGGATCAACACCCTCAGGTGTCAGGATGTTCAGGGATCAGCACCCTTGGGTGTCAGGATGTTCAGGGATCAGCACCCTTGGGTGTCAGGATGTCCAGGGATCAGCACCCTTCCATGTCAGGTTGCTCAGGCCCTGCTGTGATCCCACATTCCCAACACCCCAATCCCTCCACGCACCAACAGCACCACAGGAACCCGCAGCAGGACCCGACCCCAAAACAAACCCAACCCCTGGAGCAGGGACTTTGTGACACCGGGCAAACCCAGCTGGGTGCAGGAGCCATCCCTGCACATCCCTCTTTGCCACCTGCAGCCCGGGAAGGCTCTGGCAGCTCCAGGACACATCAGAGCAGAAATAGACCCGGAGCCTTCCCCCCCTCCCCGTCCCTGCCGCCCCCTTTTTACTATTATGTCTGAGAGGAGACGTCTCTCCTGGGTTTTTTCCCGCTGATTTAATCGCTTGGTGATGAGGGCTGCCTGGCTGGGATACAACTGCGCTCTGGGCAGCGCCAAAAGAAATGGGGGATCTGCAAAAGGAGGAGGAAGCAGCAGTGGCAGCGACGCTGATTGACAGCGGATGAAATGGAGCGGCCAAATTCCATTGGCGTGGTTTGAAAATCCCAGGACGCTGCCGAGAGCTGATGGCTCCTGTCCTAGGGTTTTGCCAGAGCTGGCATTTGCCTTTCATCCTCGTTTAATTCACTGTTTGGAGGCTGCCAGGGGTTTGTGTGTGCCCGTAGTGGGGTTTTAATTGCACGCTTGCCCTCGTGGGGGAGGTTTTTTTGTGTGTGTTGAGGTGTGCAAAGAGGAGGCAGAGGATTTCCTTGGCATTGTGGGCTCGAGGTCTTGGGAAAAGCAGCCCCTGGAGTGCAATTCCTACCCTGGATACAGGTGATTAAAAGGTTTATAAAGGATTTTTCCTGGAAATACGGCATCTGTTGGGGTTTCAACTCCAACAGGGTGCCTGGGTGGGACATGGGTGACATCACTCAGGAGGATCCACAGGGATCCCCCCATCCACCTGTAGGTATCCCTATCCCAAATACTGGATTTTGCTGGGAAAACCACGTGTGTGCAGGCTGTGGTCACTGCAGGGGCTTTGCACATCTCTCTGTCCCCACAGTGACATTCCAACAAGAGAACAAAGGTAACCAAAGTCCTGTTTTCCAAACATTCCTTCACTTTCCAACGGAAAAGGTGCCAGCTCCCAGCTGTCCCTCTCTGCCAGCAGCCTCTCCTGGACCAGCTCATCTCATGGATATCCCAGGAAAGGCCCAGCTCTGACCACAACCCAGCAGCCAAACTGTCCCCAGTCACCAGGAGCCCTGCCCTCCCTCACGGCCAGCTCTCCATCCAAATTCCCAGGCTTTTCACTCCAGCTGGAAGAAATCTGGCAAATCCCTGGGCTGTGTGTGACCTGCCCCTCCCTGAGGAGGGAGAACTCCCGGGAGCAGCGAGGACAGGATGAGGCACAGCAGCTGCCCAACAAATCAGGGCAAAGTCTCAAAGAGCAGCAACCCAATCCTGACTCCCAGCCCAGCAGTGCCCCCCACTCCCATCCAGGATTATCCCCCCAAAACAGCCAGGTCCAGGCAGGAATTCAACAGTTTTGGTGGAGAAAAACTCTGATTTTGCAAATCTGGTGGGTGCAAGATGCTGCTCCCACCCCAGGGTGATCCTGGCTCTGTCATCGTCCTCCCTCTGGGCTGTGAGTGATGGGGAAGGGGCTGGGCAGCATCCGGGGGGGCAGAATTTTGCTGGGGTGCAGAATTTTGGGGTGCCGTGGCATCTTGGGGAGGCTGCAGCATTTTGAGGGCCAAAGCATCTCAAGGAGCTGCAGCATTTTGGGGTCTGCAGAGTTTGGAGGGACTCAGGACAGGAGGGCTCAGCATCTTGGGGGGACTGCAGGGATTTTGGGGGCTCTGGCATCTCAGGGGCCTGCAGCATCTTTTGGGGTCTGCAGCGTCCTGTGGGGCAACAGCATCTTAGGGGACTGCAGAATTTTTGGGGGGCTGCAGCATTTTGGAGGGCTCAGCAGAACAGAGGACTTGACTTTGTGGGGGCTCAGCATTTGGGGGGAATGCAGCATTTTGAGGGTCTCAGCATTTTGGGGGTCTCACCATTTTTGGGGGGCTCAGCATTTTGAAGTCTCAGCATTTTGGGGGTCTCAGCATTTGGGGGACCTCAGCAGGGCTGCTGCCTCCCCTCCACTTCCCACTCACCAAATATTTGTTTAACGAGGGAATTCCCGGCGCACGCCCGTGGGCTCCGGCGCCGCGGGAAGCGAGGCTGCCTCCAGCATTCCCAAACCCTGGAAAAACCTCTGGAGAGAGATGGAGACAGAGCCACGGACCCCTGGAGCCCCAGAGCCGGCACGGAGGTGGCAATGACCTGGGGAGGTGACAATCCCTTGCCCTGGCCACAGGGGTGGCTTCACCCCGTGCTGTGACACCCTGGTGTCCCCGGTGTCCCCTGGTGTCCCCTGGTGTCCACTGGTGTCCCTGGTGTCCCCGGGTGTCCCCGGTGTCCCCTGGTGTCCCTGGTGTCCCCGGTGACCCCTGGTGTCCCCTGGTGTCCCCTGATGTCCCCTGGTGTCCCCTGGTGCCACTGCCACGCTTGGCCCCCCCAAAAAACCCCTCCTGCTTTGATCCACTGCTTAATTCCTGCTTCCCATGAATTCCCGCTTCCCATGAATTCCTGATCAGGCTCGGAACCTTCTCGCGGAGATGCCGAGATGAAATGCGTAGTTAAGAGACAGCCGGGCCGAGGGGAACATGAGAAGGAGAAGTTTTGTTTTCAGGATTTTTAAATCCCGGCGAGGAGGCGCCGGGAAGCGGCGGAGCCGCGAGCCGAGAGCTCCCTCTGCTCCCGGAAAAAAACCTTCCAAAAAGGATTCCAAAAGGATTCCAAAAGGATTCCGAAAGCTCCCGGCCTCCAGGCCCAGCAAATTCATCACACCCCCAGGGGACAAGCACAAGCTGCTGCACAGGGAAAGGTTTTTGCTCCAGGGGATGAATTGGTGAGGAAAAAAAAAAAAAAAAAAAAGTGGCAGGAAAAGGATAAAATGGTCACAGACTCCCTGGCACCCCAAAAATGCAGCAGTTCCCACGGCTGGGGAGACCCGAGGATGGGAATTATCCTCTATAAATCATAAATATCTGATTTATCCATTGATTAGAGACAGCCCGAGGCAAATAGCAGCACTTGGAGCTCCCCTGGGTTGGGAGGGAAATGAGGGAATTTGTATTTCCATCCTTTGGGAAGGGAAATAAATAAATACCAGGCCAGCAAGGGAGATTTGGGGCAAAGAAGAGCTCAACGCCCACAATAAAGGGCAAAATCAGGGTGCAGGAAATTATTTCAATCCCGATGAAAACGTATTTTATTTTATTAGAGGAAGCAGATTCATCTTGGATCCTGGATCCCAAGAAAAGCAATATCCAGGGCTGTGATATCCCATCTCGCAGGGAGAATGAGTTATTAAAGCACAAGATGAATGGCTTGCAGTGCAGCTAAGTGCTCCAGTTAAGGGAAAAATAGTTCTAAACTTCCTCTTTGCCCCAAAACACATTCCTCCCCCTCATCCCCGGGCCTCAGTTCTCCCCTCGGGTGAAGCTCGCTCGTGTGCCTCATTCCTTTTCCCAGCTTATCAAAATTCCGGAGGGGAAATTTTAATAGAAGTAAAAATAAGGTGAATTTAGATGGGTGGTGATGGTTGGGTTTTTGGTTTTGTTTTTTTTTTTTTAATTTTCACCTCCCCTTCCCCCAACCCCTTAAAAAAAAAAAAAAAAAAAAATTAAAAAAATTTTTAAAAAATACACATGAGGAATAAAAATAACCCGGATAAGTTCAGTTGTGGGGAAGGAGGGAGGATGTAAATGAAGGAACATTCTCATGGAGAGCAGCGCTCCCGAGCAGGGCGCCTCGCCCCGCGCCTCGGCTCTGCATGAATAAATAGGGATAAAAATGTAAAAATGTAACGCTGCGCACACAACTCCCATCCCAGCGCCCCGGGAGGGCTCCTCTCCTCCTGGAGCGGCACAAGTCACCAACACTCCCGGAATTTGGGTATTTAGGGGAAAAAGCGGTGAAATGGTGATTTTTGGGGGGTGCAGAGCTGGTTTGGAGCCGTGGATGTGGCCCCTCCCTCAGATGTTGAGGCTGGTGGTGCAGATCCCCTGGGGGCAGTGGGAAATGAGGGTTTTTCCCCAAAATCCTGGGATCATTCGGGTTGGGAGAGAGCTCCAGGATCACTGAGTGCGAGCTGTGCCCCATCCACACCTTGTCCCTGAGCGCTGAGTGCCACCTCCGGGGATGTGACACCGCCAGGGATGTGACACCTCCAAACCTCCCTTTCCATCAGGAAATTCCTGCTGATGTCCAAGCTGAGCCTCCCCTCGGGATGATCCCACGAGCTCCAGGAGCGCTCAGGCTCCTCCACCTCCCCCATCACCGATGCTTTCCTCGGGTCCGACGCTGAATCTCATCACAAAAATCCCTCTCCTCCCAAGATCCAAACAAACAGGGATGCTGGGAAGTCACCCAGTGACTCAATTAAATTCCAAATCTGTGCTGAGAGGTGAGACCAGCCCCGAGCACCCCAAAACCTCCTGGCAAGGCCCCCTCAGCCCATCCCAAACCCCGAGGATTTTTCCCCAGCACCGTGGATTTTTCCCACTCCTTGAACTCCAGCCATCCCTTGCTTTTCCCCCCCTCCCCAGGCAGGATCTCGGG
>WEIU01005063.1:29219-49246 GCA_013389925.1 Aegithalos caudatus | reverse complement strand
GCCCGGCTGCCGGACAGGGCACAGCCAGGGCCCGGCCCCTTCGCCGTGTCCCGCAGCCCCGATCCCGGTGGATGGAGCCCTCCCCGAGCCTCCTCGCTATGCCCCACGCCGGCTGCCGATGCTCTCCGTTCCCCTCGCCCGTGTCCCGCACCCCTTCCCGGTGCTTCCCGTCCGCCTCGCGATGCCCCGCAGCCCCGATCCAGGTGCTCCGGGCACCCCCGAGCTCCTTGCGAGGCCGCGCAGCCCCGATCGGGTGCTCCGAGCTCTCCTGAGGCTCCTTTCCATGCCCCACGCCCCCGGCCTAGGTCCTCCTCAGTCTCCTTGCCGTGTCCCGCACCCCCGATCCGGGCGCTGCGAGCACCCCCAAACCTCCCCGCGGTGCCCCGCACCCTCTCCCGGTGCTTCCTGACCCCTTTGCAACGCCCCAGAGCCCCGAATCGGCTGCTCGGAGCACCCCTTAGACCCCTTGCGATGCCCGCTCCCGGTGTTCCCCGACCCCTTTGCGATGCCCGCACCCGCTCCGGATCCTCCCCAACCCCTTTGCGATGCCCGCACCCGCTCCGGATCCTCCCCAACCCCTTTGCGATGCCCGCACCCGCTCCGGATCCTCCCCAACCCCTTTGCGATGCCCGCACCCGCTCCGGATCCTCCCCAACCCCTTTGCGATGCCCGCACCCGCTCCGGATCCTCCCCAACCCCTTTGCGATGCCCGCACCCGCTCCGGATCCTCCCCAACCCCTTTGCGATGCCCGCACCCGCTCCGGATCCTCCCCAACCCCTTTGCGATGCCCGCANGCTGCGGCCCCGCTCGGGGCCCCGTTCCTCCCGCACCGCCTCCCGCCGCGGCCTCCACAGCCCCGGCTGCTCCCGGGCCCGTTCCACCCTGCCCCGAGCACTCCCCCCGCGTGATTTTTGTGCCTCGCCGCCGTTTTGGGGCCGTTTCGCCCCAGTTTGGGGGTTCACCTCCCCTGGCGGGGTGCGGGATGGAGGATTTGGAGCCTGGGAGTTGCTAAGCGACGGCTCCCGGGGTGATGGTGCAGTTGCCTTGGCAACCGCGGGCTGGGAGGATGGAAGGAGCAATTTTGGGGGTCTCCTTGGGGGGGATGTGGGTGGGAATTAGGTGCCCGTGGTTTGGGTGGGGGGCTGCTGGCTGGAGCAGCCCTGCTCCTGCAGGAAGAGCTTTTCCTTCGAGGGGAACTCCGATCTCTCCCATCTCGGGTTATTTTTACTCTCCAGTGGGTTTTTGGAGCTGTTCCCAGGAGAGAAGTGATGGTGGGGAAGGTGAGGAGGGGACTCGAAAAGGTTCAGCCCCTCCTGGGGTGGGTGAGGGGCTGTGACCCCCCCTCTGTGGGGCCAGCAGAGCTCCCCAGTGAGGTTCTGCTTTATGGAGAACCCCCTCTTTGTCCCCGCTGCTGTCCCCCCCTTCCCCTCCTCACGGCAGGCACTGATCCCACAAGGATTTAGCCCTTAATTCCCGTGAGGCCCCGGCCTTTCCGAGCTGGCTCGGCTGGGGGTGGGCTGAGCTCCCCACGAGGGACAAACATCCCAAGTGCCAACTGCAGTTGTCATTGCTGTGCCTTCCCCCTCCATCCCAAGGAGCTCGGCTGACTCGGGAGCAGGGCTGGGCCTAAAAATAACCACGGCAAAGCTCCCCGAGCACTCACACCCCCCCGGGCCGGAGATCTCCTGGATCTCCTGCTCCTACAGAGCCCAGCTGATCCCTGGGAGGAGCAGGGGACTGGAGATGGCAGCAGAGCGGGATGGAAATGGATTTTCAGGGGCTAAAGGGGAAGGAGCCCACCTGCCCTGCCGCTTCTCCTGGCTTTCAGCGCCCTTTGGGGACGAATTCCCTGCATCCCAAAGGATGGAAGGGGCGTGGAATGAGGCGACAACTACTCCCGAGAAGTTTTGCCTCGGGGGACCAGCCCGGTGTGGAAGCTCTGGCACCCGGGAGTGACCTGGATTTGTGCCACCTGCCCACGGGGGCAGCTGGTGGTGGCTCTGCCCTGCCCCGGGGCTCCAGGTGTGCCCGGGGAGCCTGAGCATCCAGGGAGGTGCTCACATTGGGAAGTCCTTGCCAGGCTGCCGGTTTGGGGAGCTGTGGTCCCACGTGCAGGGCTCGGTTGCCATCGTTACCGGGTATTTTCGCTCACTGCGCTGGTGGTTTATTATAGCAGCTCGGGAGGCTGCTGCCAGGAGGGAGCGACGAGGGGGAAGAGATCCGTGGCCTTGGGAAGTTCAGAGGAATAGGGATGTGGGGTTTTTTTGGCCATCTTGCTATCCCAAGGGGGAAGAGATGTGTGGCATTGGGAAGTTCAGAGGAATTGGGATCTGGGGGGTTTTTGTCCTTGTTGTTATCTCAAGGGGGAGAGATCCATGGCCTTGGGAAGTTCAGAGGAATAGGGATGTGGGGTTTTTTTGGCCATCTTGCTATCCCAAGGGGGAAGAGATGTGTGGCATTGGGAAGTTCAGAGAAATTGGGATGTGGTTGGGTTTTATTTGTCCTCCTTTCTATCCCAAGGGGGAAGAGATGTGTGGCATTGGGAAGTTCAGAGAAATCAGGATGCAGGGTTTTTTTTGTCCATTTTGCTATCTCTCAATCCCTTAAGTGCTTTTCCTCCTGGAAATCACATAAACCCTTGGGTTCACGCTGTGATGAGTTAATTCTGGCTGATTTAGGCCCTGGCTTTGAGCAGGGCATGGCGACACACCTGGGCACACCTGGGTGCTGCTCCTCAGCTTTGCAGCACCCACAGCACCAGTGTCTCTCTTGGAGTGTTGGGGTCACACCTGCTCCTGGGAGCTCTCCCAATCCCCGTGGCTGCCAAGCCTCTGGGAAACCTGAGGAGTTTCTTCTTGCTGCTCTTATCTGGGAACAAATATCCCCTGGGGAATGGGGTGGGAAAAGGAGGGCAGGTCAGCATCCCCTGCCAGGCAGCAGAGCCCGGCAGTGCCCGAGCGTGCACTCGCTCAGGCGGCTCTGGAAGTTTCTCTTGCAAATGCTGGAGAAGGAGAAAAGGAAGAGGAGGAAGGCAGAGGGGAAAAAAAAAAAAAAAAAAAGCAGCCTGATCTCACATGAACAAGCATGAGCCGGAGAGCCGGGAGGGAGGAGGGCGCAATCCAACGCAGGCCATGTGTCTGACGTGGCACAGCAGCCACACTGCCACCAGAACATAAAATTTTAAAGGGGACTGGCGGGGACAGCGAGCTGGGAAAGGCTGAGCAGCCGCTGCAGAGCTTCCCCGGGCTGCCAGGGAGCGTCAGCATCCTCCTGCTTTGTGCCTCTCTGCCGCCCTGGAGACGCCTCCCCGGCTGGTCCCGGCTGTGTTTGCCGAGCCCTCGTTGCCCCCGCAGGTCCCAATTAATGGATTCTGACATGGATTATGAGAGGCCAAACGTAGAAACCATCAAGTGCGTCGTGGTCGGGGACAACGCGGTGGGCAAGACCCGGCTCATCTGTGCCCGTGCCTGCAACGCCACCTTGACCCAGTACCAGCTCCTGGCCACCCACGTGCCCACGGTGTGGGCCATCGACCAGTACCGCGTCTGCCAGGAGGTGAGGGATGCTGGGGGGGCTCGTGGATACTCCTGTGGGAATCCCAAGGAGGTGGAGCTGCGTCCTCCTCGCAGGGGGGTTGTGTGTCCCCAATGGGGGACAGCCCCGTTGTTGTTTGTTGTTGTGGTGGTGAGGCTCAGGGATTGAGGAGCCGGGTGTTTTCTGTCCCCACAGGTGCTGGAGCGCTCGCGGGATGTGGTAGACGATGTCAGCGTGTCCTTGCGCCTCTGGGACACCTTTGGTGACCACCACAAGGACAGGCGCTTTGCCTACGGCAGGTGGGGACGGGCAGAGCCTGGCGCTCCCCCGGGCCGGGAGGGAGCCCCCAGACGGGACCCTGACCCTTTGTCCCCTCCCAGGTCCGACGTCGTGGTTCTGTGCTTCTCCATCGCCAACCCCAACTCCCTGCACCATGTGAAGACCATGTGGTACCCGGAGATCAAGCACTTCTGTCCCCGTGCCCCCGTCATCCTGGTGGGCTGCCAGCTCGACCTGCGCTACGCCGACCTGGAGGCCGTCAACCGGGCACGGCGACCCTTGGCCAGGTGGGACCCTCGTGGCCCGGAGACCTGGCTGCCCCCGCCCTCCTTACCTAAGGAGCTCTCCTCGTTAATTATCTCCCGTCTCTTTCAGGCCAATTAAACCTAACGAGATCCTCCCCCCGGAGAAAGGCAGGGAGGTCGCCAAGGAGCTGGGGATCCCTTATTACGAGACGAGCGTGGTGGCCCAGTTCGGCGTCAAGGACGTCTTTGACAACGCCATCCGTGCCGCCCTCATCTCCCGCCGCCACCTGCAGTTCTGGAAGTCCCACCTGCGCAACGTGCAGCGGCCCCTGCTCCAAGCCCCCTTCCTGCCCCCCAAGCCCCCTCCTCCCATCATCATCGTCCCGGACCCCCCTTCCAACAACGAGGAGCGTCCAGCCCACCTCCTGGAGGACCCCCTGTGCGCGGACGTCATCCTGGTGCTGCAAGAGAAGATCAAAATCTACGCACACAAGATCTACCTCTCCACCTCCTCCTCCAAGTTCTACGACCTGTTCCTCATGGACCTGAGCGAGGAGGACCAGCAGAGCAGCTCGGGGCACGGCTTCGGGGCGGCCGTCACGGCGGCGGCCGAGCGGATGCTGCACCAGGAGGAGAGGCACCACGGGCGGGATTTCCTCCTGAGGGCCGCCAGCTTCGACATCTGCGAGAGCGCCGAGGAGGCCGGACCGGGCCAGCGCAAACCGTGCCTTAGAGCCTCCACCAGTGACGGCATCCTGCGGGGAGAGCGCTACGAGAACGGCGAGCGCGGGCTGCGGCGCGGCCGGAACCTCTCCTCCTGGAGCCGCGCCTTCGCCAGCATCCAGGAGGAGATGGCCGAGGACCCGCTGACCTACAAGTCCAAGCTGATGGTGGTGGTGAAGATGGACGCGTCCATCCAGCCGGGGCCTTTCCGGGCCGTGCTCAAGTACCTGTACACGGGCGAGCTGGACGAGAACGAGCGGGACCTCATGCACATCGCTCACATCGCCGAGCTGCTGGAGGTGTTCGACCTGCGCATGATGGTGGCCAACATCCTCAACAACGAGGCGTTCATGAACCAGGAGATCACCAAAGCCTTCCATGTCCGGAGGACCAACCGGGTGAAGGAATGCCTGGCCAAGGGGACGTTCTCGGGTACGGCTCCAGGAGAAGCAGCCTGGTCGTTTTTGGGGGCTCCCATGGTGGGGTGGGGGCTCGGAGGAGCTCCTGGCTTTGCTGCCGTGCCTCCCCCGGGGGTTTTGGTCACGCTTTGCTGTTTATTGCCTGTTTTTTCCCCCCAAGAAAGTGAGTGTGAAGCCCATCCCCAGGGTTTCCTGCAGCCCAGCTGGCCCAGCAGCTCTGTTTATTTACGGAAGAGCTGCAAAGGCGACTTCCTTCTCTCCCAGCCCGGATTTTCACGGGGTCATCCTGATTTATGATGAGCAAGTGCCCTTAGTAGGATTTCCCCAGCTTTCCAGCGAGCACCACGAGCCACCAGCCCGAGGTGACATCCCAGGGGGATGTGAATGTCCCAGCTTCCCTCTGGCTGGATTTGTTTCATGGAGATTGATCCTAATATGGTCAGGCTGTCCCTGTCAGGGACAGATGTGTGGTGGCCCTTGCACACCCCTGGGAGAAGCTGCAGAGAGCGAGGCAGGAGATCTCCAGCTCTCCTTCCCAGCTCTCCAAGGACTCAAGTTTGGGGTGTGACATTTGCTTCCCAGGTTTTATTATTTGCTAAAAGTAAAACTGAAAAGCTTTTATTATTTGTTAAAAAATTTTCCCCTCGCTGGAAAATACGTTGTGACCTGGGAAAACCCCTTGGAACAGGCAGAGCACTACTGAGGCTCCTCTGAGCTGGCAGGGAATGCTGGATAAAAATGAGAGACACTTCATGGAAAAAGACAGGATATGCCAGGCTGTCCCCCTTCCCTTGCTGTCCCCGGGTGTTTTGTGGCTGAGCCCCAGGTGCCAGGTGCCAGCAGCAGCCCTGTGCTTGTCCCCAGATGTCACCTTCGTGCTGGATGACGGTGCTATCAGTGCCCACAAGCCCCTGCTCATCTCCAGCTGCGACTGGATGGCCGCGATGTTCGGCGGCCCCTTCGTGGAGAGCTCCACCAACGAGGTGAGGAGAAGCCCCTGGGAGGCTGGCACAGCTGGGGGGACACGGCCAGGAGGTGACAATGTGTGTGTGTGTGGCAGGTGGCACTTCCTCACACCAGCAAGAGCTGCATGCGGGCGGTGCTGGAGTACCTGTACACCGGGCAGTTCAGCTCCAGCCCCGACCTGGACGACATGAAGCTCATCATCCTCGCCAACCGCCTCTGCCTGCCACACCTGGTGGCTCTCACAGGTCAGTCCTGGTGGCTGCAGCACGGCAGGGTGGCTGTCACCCCTCCCCAGCCACCCCCTGAGCCCCAGTGTCCCCCCCCTTGCAGAGCAGTACACGGTCACAGGGCTGATGGAGGCGGCGCAGATGATGGTGGACATCGATGGGGACGTGCTGGTGTTCCTGGAGCTGGCTCAGGTAGGACAGGAGCCTGGCCAGGTGACACAAGGAGGGGTGTGGCAGGGCTGGGGGTGACACACAGAGGGGTCTGGTAGGGCTGGAGGTGACACACAGAGGGGTCTGGCAGGGCTGGGTGCTGCAGGTGACATNGCTCAGGTAGGACAGGAGCCTGGCCAGGTGACACAAGGAGGGGTGTGGCAGGGCTGGGGGTGACACACAGAGGGGTCTGGTAGGGCTGGAGGTGACACACAGAGGGGTCTGGCAGGGCAGGAGGTGACACAGAGGGATGTGGCAGCTCCAGGAGCTGTCTGGCCCTGGATGCCCATGGAGAACTGAGGTGAATCCCTGCTGCTGGCCCGTTCCTGGTGGCCCTGAGCTGGTGTCCCCTCCCTCCCCAGTTCCACTGCGCCTACCAGCTCGCCGACTGGTGCCTGCACCACATCTGCACCAACTACAACAACGTCTGCCGCAAATTCCCCCGGGACATGAAGGCCATGTCGGGAGGTGAGTGGCAGCCAGGGGGAGGTGACAGCGGCGTCCCCGCGGTCCTGGCACCGCCCTCACCCCCCCGTGTGCCCGCAGAGAACCAGGAGTACTTCGAGAAGCACCGCTGGCCGCCGGTGTGGTACCTGAAGGAGGAGGATCACTACCAGCGGGCGAAGAAGGAGCGGGAGAAGGAAGACTACCTCCACCTCAAACGGCAGCCCAAGAGGCGGTGGCTCTTCTGGAACGCCTCCTCCTCCCCTTCTTCCTCTCCTTCATCGTCAGCAGCCACGGCCTCCTCTTCCTCCTCCTCTTCCTCCTCCTCGGCTGTGGTTTGAAAGCCCCGTCCTTGCCCTGGCTCCAGCGTCCCTGGGAGGAGNTCCTCTTCCCCTTCCTCCTCTTCTTCCTCCTCTTCCCCTTCCTCCTCCTCCCCTTCTTCCTCTCCTTCATCGTCAGCAGCCACGGCCTCCTCTTCCTCCTCCTCTTCCTCCTCCTCGGCTGTGGTTTGAAAGCCCCGTCCTTGCCCTGGCTCCAGCGTCCCTGGGAGGAGACGGGGAGGAGGAGGAGGAGGAGGAAGGGTGGGATGCCCTGCCCTGCCCCAGCGCCGGGCGTGGAGCGGCACAAGCCCCGCGGCGGTGACCGCCCCCGACTGGCACAGCCCGAGGAGCAGCAGCAGGAGAAACTCGACCCGTACGGGAGCACCGGGGCCGTGCTGTGGCTTCATTTCGGGGTTTTTGCTGGAGATGGGTTTTGTTTTTTGGAACGTTGGCAGCACGAGGAAGACGAAGATGAAGAAGAAGGAGAAACACGTCCTGCTTCCACTTTGATTTGGAAACAGAAGCTCTGGGATGTGGTTTGGGTGTCTGATGGCATCTCACCACCTGGAGCCACCGTGGGGGTCCTGCCACCCCCTTTGACTCACAGCAGGGTCAGGCACAGGGCAGGGGACCCTGGTCCCCAAACGCCTCCAGGCACTGCAGAATTTCCCCTACAAGTGGGGTCTGTCCTAATTCAGGGCACGGAGGGGACCCCAGTCCTCTCCTCCCTGTTCTTAACTCTTCAGTTTTGTTTAGACAGAAACTTAAAGCAAAAAAAAACCCCGAGCCAATCCCAAACCCACCCCCTCAACCTGCCACACCAGAAACCAACCCCGAGCCCTGGGCTTGGGATTTTAGCCTGGAAGGCTCCATTGTAATAAATGGCATTTGAAAAGCCCGGCGTGGTCCCTGTGTGTGTGGGAGGAGCTGCTGGGCAGGCACAGCCTGGTGCCAGGCTGGGGGGTGATGCCATCACCCCCTGCCAGCGCTCCTGGGACGGGCAGGGACAGCCAGCCCTCGGTACAACCCCAGCTGGCTTTTCCATCGGACTGACTCTGCATGTCCCACCCGTGGTGTGTCCCTGCAGGGCTTGGCAGGGCTGCCAGGCACCCCAACCTCCTCACCCTCCCCAGCTGGGATGGGGAAAAGCTCCTTGGAGCCCATCCCTGCTGCTGGAGGAGCACCCAGGGGTGCTCCCGGTGGCGTCCCCCTCCCGCTCCACGCTGCTCCTCTTCCCAGCTGGCCCCGTGGAGCACCTTGGAGCCTTCAGCCTCGGATGCAGGAGCGAGGTGGCTCCTCACCCTGGTGTCCTCACCCCTGGCAGCCCCAGTGAGCAGGTAGGACCACGACTTTCTGTCCTTTTCACACGATCTGGGCACCCACTGCTGCTTTTGAGTCCTGTTCTCCTTCCCCGGGCCAGGACCCCAGCCCTGGCACTGATCCCTGCACGTGCCTGGCTCTGCAGGAGCTCCTGCCCGGGTCTGCATGCTCAGGGGGCACTGGGGAATCAATTAATGAATGAATTAATTAATAAATGCCCAGGAGAGGCCCCTGGGCACCAATGTGGGCAGGGCAGCGACACCTCCTGCTTTTTACCCCAGCCCCAACCATGCCCTGGGCAGTGCAGGGGCTGGGGGCAGCTCCAGGGGAGTTTTTGGGGGTTGAGCAGAGCCCTTTTCTCACTAAGCACTGCATGGATTTAACACAGCTACTGCAACACACAGAGCCCTGGCTGGGTGAGCCCCCCGGGCTGGTGCCACCCCCAGCACGAGGGACAGAGGGACAATTGTCACCCCCCTGCTGTGGCACAGGACTCTGGGGTAGGGTAAATAAAGGCCAGGGTGGCTGCTGAAGGCTTTCCCTGGCAGAAAGGAATGGTAGGGATCATTCCTGGTGGGATGCTGGGGTGGCTGAGCATTAATTCCATGGGCTGAGTCCTCATGGAGCAGCTGGTGTCCACTGGGACCCTGCACCTTGGAGTTCTGGGGGGGAAAAAATAATCAAACCAGACGAGAAATCAGGAGGAATTTTTTTTAAAAAAAAACATTAACTCTTCCTTCATAAACAGAGAAATGTTAAAAACTGGAAAATAGCAAACTGGCTGGGCCAGAGCTCTGTAAAAAAAAACCAAACCAAACCACACAACCATGCATAAAAAACCAATATTTTTATATAGCTTTTGAGTCAATAACTGTAACATTTACGATTGTCAAATAAATAAGTACAAAACTACTTGTTGAACTGCTGCAGTGTTGGAGGGTGGGGGAGAGGGGGGAGCAGCAGGAAGGGTCTGAACACCCTCCCAACACCCTGGGGAAGGTCCTGGTGGACTGGGGTGGCAGCTCAAGTAGTGCAGCAGTTTTCCCAGCAGTTTTCCCAGCTGGGCTGTCCCTGAGCTCTGTATGAGGTGCAGGGTTTGAGGGGCTGGGAGCCCACAGTCACACAGGGACCTCAGTGCTTTCACCCCTCCAGTGCCTGGGGACACAGGGACAGCACAGCCATCCACGGGGACAGGGCTAACCTGGGACCAGCAGGGCCACTGGGGGATTTTTCCCTTCTCTCAGCTCTGCTGAGACCCCACCTGCAGCTCTGGGGCCTCCAACATCACAAGGGTGTGGAGGTGTTGGAGCAAATCCAGAGGAGGCCACGGAGATGCTCCGAGGGCTGGGAGAGCTGGGATGGTCCAGCCTGGAGAGGAGAAACCTCTGGGACACTCCAAGCCCCTTCCAGGGCCTAAAGGGGCTCCAGGAGAGCTGGAGAGGGAGTGGGGACAAGGGTTTGGAGTGCCAGGACACGGGGGTGGCTTCAACTGGGAATCAGGGTCACGTTGGATTAGATATTAGGAAAAACTATTTCACAATGGGGATGGGTAAACACTGACAGAAAGGCTGCCCAGATAAGCTGCCCCATCCTGGCAAACATTCAAGGTCAGGGGCTTGGAGCAACCTGGAGGAGTGGAAGAGGTCCCTGCTCGTGGCAGGGGGCTGGGCTGGGTGAGCCCTGCTCTGTCCCCTTCCCCAGGCAACCCCAGTGCTCACAGTGCAAGTCAGTCATCCCCTGCTTTCCCTTCCAAGTCCCGTTTCAAACTGGTCCCTAGGAGCAAGCAGAACTACGTAAAACACAGCTCAGTCCACAGAAACAAAGGTGAGACCCCAGCTGAGCTTGCAGAACCACCAAGCATGCAGAACAAAGCTTACTTAGGGATGTTCTAGAAGCAGAAGCCATTTCACGATGCCAGGAATCCTTTGGAGGAACAAGGATGATCCAGTTATAAAGCACAGGAATGCCAAAATCCCTTTGAAAGCCCTTCTCTGCACTGATCCCGAAGATCTCCGGGTAGTACCGGTGCTTCCCAGCGAGATGGTCCCAGAGGAAGCTTGAAATTATTTGAAACTGTTCACATTGAGCCAGTGAAATCAAGAAACCAGCTTGGATTTCACGAGGAAGCACCAACGTCGAACCTGTAACTCCAGCAGAGAGGACCCTGAGGCTCGTCCTTCACTGAGCATCAGCTCTTCCTGGCTCAGCTGAACTCTGTGATGGCTCCAAAAGGACAGGAGCCACAGGAGAGCCACGAACAGCTAAAATTCAAGTGTTCTGGGAGGTATTTAACAGCTGTAGCTTGAAGGAAGGATATGCAGCACGTGCCCTGCTCCCTTCAGCTGCTTTCATACTGGTAACGTCCATCCTGGACCACCACGGAGGAGATTTTCTCTGCCACCCCGCTGAGGTGCAGGCGGTCCAGGGTCTCCAGGAGCATGTTCAGGGAGGCCCTGGAGCCTTCCCTGCTCAGCCACTTGTAGAGCATTTCGTAGAAACCATCCTCTGAGGTGGCCAGGACAACATCGTTCTCCTCCAGGTGCAGGGTGCGGCCAAACCTCTTCCAGTCGTTCCTGGGGATCTTCTCAGCGAAGGTGTAGAAGGTGCTCTGCAGGACTGCAGGGGAAGGGACAGCTCAGGGCTGCTGGCACAGGAACTCAGCCCCCAGCACGTCCCCTGGGCCTCCAACACTTACCCTGAGTGGGGTCACGCCCTGGCACTGGAACCAGGCTCTTCCTGGGGCTTCCACTCTCAGCTGGCACCTGGAATGACAGTGACACTGCTGGAGGGACAATGTCACTGCTGGAGTGACAATGTCACTGCTGGAGTGACAATGTCACTGCTGGAGGGACAGTGTCACTGCTGGAGGGACAGTGTCACTGCTGGAATGACAGTGATACTGCTGGAATGACAATGTCACTGCTGGAATGACAATGTCACTGCTGGAGGGACAGTGTCACTGCTGGAGTGACAGTGTCACTGCTGGAATGACAGTGTCACTCCTGGAGTGACAATGTCACTGCTGGAGTGACAATGTCACTGCTGGAATGACAATGTCACTGCTGGAATGACAGTGTCACTGCTGGAATGACAGTGTCACTGCTGGAGTGACAGTGTCACTGCTGGAATGACAATGTCACTGCTGGAATGACAATGTCACTGCTGGAATGACAGTGTCACTGCTGGAATGACAATGTCACTGCTGGAGTGACAATGTCACTGCTGGAATGACAATGTCACTGCTGGAGTGACAGTGTCACTGCTGGAATGACAATGTCACTGCTGGAATGACAGTGTCACTGCTGGAATGACAGTGTCACTGCTGGAATGACAGTGTCACTGCTGGAATGACAATGTCACTGCTGGAATGACAGTGTCACTGCTGGAGTGACAATGTCCTACATCACCCCCCAAGCCCCAGCACCAATGTGTGATTTATGGGGGTTGGAGACACCCTCTCCCTCTCCCCCGGGGCTGTTGGGGCAGGAATTGTGCACCCACCCCCAGGACATCCGTGTCTCCTGGCTCTGGGACGGCAGCAGCCCCAAGATGGGGGGCACAGGAGCTGTGTTTGCTCAGCACTGCTGCTGCACTCTCAACAACAACGAGCACATTTTACCCCCCTGACCCCCCCCACACACAGACCCCTCACCCTCCCTGCATGGTGCCCAGGGTGGATCAATCCCAGCCAGGCAGGCTGGCAGGAGGTGACAATCTGTACCTGTGGCTCTGTGTGACGCTGCTGGCTCTGCAGGTGAGCGTTGGCAGCGTTGTCCTCTGCCCCCGTGTTCACCCTCCTGTACCACGGCAGCTTGCGGAACATGGAGCTCTGTGCCAGGGAGAAACACAGCCCGTGCTGCTTTTGGGGAAGGCAGGAGCCTGCCGGGGATCCAGGGGGTGGATCCTGAGCTCTGGAGGAGCTCTGGGTGAGCACAGCCCGCCCCTGCCCTGGGATCTCCACTGTGGGCCTTGGAATCCAGGGAAGTGTCCTGGATTCTGCCACCAGGGAAGGGTTAATGGTGCTGAGGAGGGGGCTGCCAGCACCCAGGGCACCACCAGAGAGCCCCCTCTGCTTGGCCCAGCTCTGCCACAACCCTGCAGGGATGAGCCTCACCCCTCTGCTCCTTTGGCCTTCCCAGATGGATGAGAGCCATTCCCCTGCTCCTCCAGCCATCTCAGGAACTGCTGGATGAATCTCATCCCCCTGCTCCTTCAGCCTTCACAGATGGATGAACCTCATCCCCCTGCTCCTCCAGCCTTCCCAGATGGATGAACCTCATCCCCCTACTCCTCCAGCCTTCCCAGCTGGATGAGCCTCATCCCCTTGCTCCTCCAGCCTTCCCAGCTGGATGAACCTCATCCCCCTGCTCCTCCAGCCTTCCCAGNTGTCACTGCTGGAATGACAATGTCACTGCTGGAATGACAGTGTCACTGCTGGAATGACAGTGTCACTGCTGGAGTGACAATGTCCTACATCACCCCCCAAGCCCCAGCACCAATGTGTGATTTATGGGGGTTGGAGACACCCTCTCCCTCTCCCCCGGGGCTGTTGGGGCAGGAATTGTGCACCCACCCCCAGGACATCCGTGTCTCCTGGCTCTGGGATGGCAGCAGCCCCGAGATGGGGGGCACAGGAGCTGTGTTTGCTCAGCACTGCTGCTGCACTCTCAACAACAACGAGCACATTTTACCCCCCTGACCCCCCACACACACACAGACCCCTCACCAGCTCCCTGCATGGTGCCCAGGGTGGATCAATCCCAGCCAGGCAGGCTGGCAGGAGGTGACAATCCCATACCTGTGGCTCTGTGTGGCACTGCTGGCTCTGCAGGTGAGCGTTGGCAGCGTTGTCCTCTGCCCCCGTGTTCACCCTCCTGTACCACGGCAGCTTGCGGAACATGGAGCTCTGTGCCAGGGAGAAACACAGCCCGTGCTGCTTTTGGGGAAGGCAGGAGCCTGCCGGGGATCCAGGGGGTGGATCCTGAGCTCTGGAGGAGCTCTGGGTGAGCACAGCCCGCCCCTGCCCTGGGATCTCCACTGTGGGCCTTGGAATCCAGGGAAGTGTCCTGGATTCTGCCACCAGGGAAGGGTTAATGGTGCTGAGGAGGGGGCTGCCAGCACCCAGGGCACCACCAGAGAGCCCCCTCTGCTTGGCCCAGCTCTGCCACAACCCTGCAGGGATGAGCCTCACCCCTCTGCTCCTTTGGCCTTCCCAGATGGATGAGAGCCATTCCCCTGCTCCTCCAGCCATCTCAGGAACTGCTGGATGAATCTCATCCCCCTGCTCCTTCAGCCTTCACAGATGGATGAACCTCATCCCCCTACTCCTCCAGCCTTCCCAGCTGGATGAGCCTCATCCCCTTGCTCCTCCAGCCTTCCCAGCTGGATGAACCTCATCCCCCTGCTCCTCCAGCCTTCCCAGCTGGATCAGAGCCATTCCCCTGCTCCTCCAGCCTTCCCAGGAGCTGTTGGCCAAGTGGAGAGAAGAGGGAATGGGGGACCTCATCCCAGCCCCCAAACAGAGCTATCCCCCCCTGCCATCCCAGGAACTCACCACCATTTCATAGGGCCTCCTGCTCGAGGGTCTCCCATTCCCTGGAAGATGGAAACAGTGCTGTGACCCCTCCTGCCCCAGGCAGGACCCCCTCCCCACCCAGCCCACACCAGCTGGGTGCTCCTGGGGTCCCCCCACACCAGGTGGGAGCTCCTGGGGTCCCTCTCCCCACCCAGCCCACACCAGCTGGGTGCTCCTGGGGTCCCCCACACCAGGTGGGTGCTCCTGGGGTCCCCCTCCCCTCTCCACCCAGCCCACACCAGCTGGGTGCTCCTGGGGTCCCCCACACCAGCTGGGTGCTCCTGGGGTCCCTCTCCCCACCCAGCCCACACCAGCACAGAGCCCCCAGCTAAGGTGGGTGCTCTGGGGGTCCCTGCACCCACCTGGGGATGTGCAGCAGTATTTCCAGGAGCAGACTGCAGCCACAGAAATGAACACAAAGGCCATCAGCATGAAGAGGATGATGAGGTCTAAAGCAGACAGAGCAGGGGGTGAGAAGGGGGGGACAGGGGGTAGCAGGGGCAGAGCAGGGGCTGAGCAGCTGCTCCTGCCGTGCCCTCAGCACTGCTCCCACCCCCAGCCCTCACTCACAGAGGGGGACACTCTCCATGGCAGGGCCACACTGCAGGTCGCTGTCAGGTCTGCAGGCTTTCAGCTCCACTTGGCCCTCGGGACACCTGGCAAGGGGGGACAGGGGGGGCTCAGAGGCTGGAGCAGCAGGGACCCCCCGAGCCCCCGGCACCACGCACCCACCTGGGCTGGCACTTCTGGCACATCTCACAGGGGTGCTCCGGGGGGCAGAAGGTGCCGTTCCTGCAGGCACACACCGTGTTCCTGACGGGCTGGCACGGACTCTGCTCCACCTGATCTGGGGGACACAGGGGACAAGAGGGGACAAGGCTCCATCCTGGCTCCTCCTCCCTGGGTTTGGGCAGGACGAAATCCCTCCCCTGCTGCTGAGTGCCAGCTGCTCCTGCCCCACAGCTGCCCGTGCCAAGGGAAAAGCAGAGCCTGGATCAAACTCCAGCAGCAGCTTCCAGTGCTGCTGGGAGCCTCCTGCTCCCTGCAGGTTTGGTGTCCAAGCTTTGCCCCTTTAACAGACGTGGCTCTGGCACGTGCTGCTGCACAGAGTCCATCCCCAGCCACCCTCTGGGGACACTGCAGGTGACACTGTGCTCTGAGAGAGCTCAGCTGGACCCAGCCCTGCTCCCTGCCCCCCAGCTCCTACCTTCCCTGCACTTGGAGCAGTCCCGGCACCTATGGAAGGCATTTGGATATTCCATGTATTCCCCATATCCACAGGGCTCACACCTGCCAGAGCCCTTCTGTTCCTTACACTCCTCTGCAATGTAGGTGCCTGGAGAGAAAGGGAAACTTGGAACACACAGGGAAGGGGCTGGAGCCCCAGGAGAGGCTGAGGGAGCTGGGAAAGGGGCTCAGCCTGGAGAAAAGGGGGATCAGGGGGGCCCTTGTGGCTCTGCACAGCTCCTGGCAGGAGGGGACAGCAGGCCAGGGTGGACATCAGCAGGAATTTCCTCATGGAAAGGGAGTTCAGGGATTGGAACTGCCCAGGGGAGGCTCAGGGTGCACAGCAGCAGGAATTTCCTCATGGAAAGGGAGTTCAGGGATTGGAACTGCCCAGGGAGGTTTGGATCCCCATCCCTGGAGGTGTCCAAGGAAGGCTGGAGGTGGCACTCAGTGAGAAGGTGGGAATCAGGCACAGGTTGGGTTTGGTGGCCCTGGAGGGCTTTCCCAACCTCCAGGATTCTGTGATTCCACCACCAGCAAAGCTCAGAGGCAAACGAGGCACCAACAAAAGGGAAATATTCCCATAATGAGAGCTCAGATCCATGAGGGTGGAGCAGGGCAGAGCTGGAGCTGCAGAGGTGGGGTCAGTGCTGAGACCACCTCACCTGGAGGGCACTTCTGGCAATAAACACCATCGTTGCTCTTGTAGTAACCATCTTCCCCTCCCCAGCCTACATCCAAGGAATCCAAGATATCCAAGCTGTCCCTCGCCCTCAGGGTGACAGCACTGCTTCCAATACTGGCCACCTGTTAAAAAATACAGAAAAAGGTTAAAAACCATTCCCAATCCACGGGGCAAGGGGAGAGAGGGAAGGGAGAGAGCTGCTGTGCCCTGTGAAGCAGGAGAGGAGCTTTGGGAGGGCTCTACCCAAGGCACTTCCCACAAAAGCAGGGAGGGTTTTTCCGGAGGAGCTGTGGAGGGAGGAGCTCTGGAGATTTGCAGGAGAATTCAGGTTTATCAGCAGGGCAAAGAGTCACCAACGAGCCTTTTCCTTCCCCAATTTCTGAGTGCCCCAATGGAAGGGAAGGGTTAGGAAAGGGAAAGGGTTTGTGGGAGGAACCCGGCCCCAAGGCTGGAGGGTGGCTCTGGTGCCCACCACAAACCCCTGGGTGGTGGCCCTGTGTTATCCCTGTCATCCTGCTGTGGATCAGCAAGAAAAGTCACATTTCTGCCAGCTCTCTGTGCTGCCTGGGCTCCTTCCATCCTGGCTGGGTCATTCCAGGGGGACAAGGCTCAGCAGGGAGGGACAAGTGTCCCCTTAGGATCTGGGGGGATTTTGGGGACCTCAGTGTCCCCAACAGGGACAAAGCCATTGGCCTCTGAGCCAGCACAGAGCTGCTCCATGGATATCCATAGATTTAAAGCTGGATATCCATAGATTTAATGCTGGATACCCATGGATGTAAAGCTGGATACCCACGGATGTCAAGCTGGATATCCATGGATGTAAAGCTGGAAATCCATAGATTTAAAGCTAGATACCCATGGATGTAAAGCTGGAAATCCATGGATGTACAGCTGGATATCCATACATGTAAAGCTGGATACCCATGGATGTAAAGCTGGATATCCATAGATTTAAAGCTGGAAATCCACAGATTTAAAGCTGGATACCCATGGATTTTAAAGCTGGATATTCATAGATTTAATGCTGGATACACATGGATGTACAGCTGGATATCCATGGATGTACAGCTGGATATCCATGGATGTACAGCTGGATATCCATGGATGTACAGCTGGATATCCATAGATTTAAAGCTGGATATCCATGGATTTAAAGCTGGATACCCATGGATGTCAGGCTGCCCCTGCCGAGGTGGCAGGGAGTGACATGTCACATCTCTGGGGGCTGCAGGAGACACTTCTCCCCTCCCCTCCACAACCCAGAGGGTCAAATCTGCCTTTTAAAGCAAATATTTCTGCCGTGAGTCAGAAGCTGCCTGGAATGGCTGAAACAATAGAGGAGACACGAGAGCCTCCCTGTCACTTCCTGAGCCAGGACAAGGCAAAAGCGGCTCCAGCAGGTGGGGGATGGTCACACCCCGGGCTGCAGAGGGTGACACACACCCAGACCCATCAAACACCTTAAGTTTTAGCTTTTGTGGTTTTCAGATCCTGTTCTGCGTTGGTGTGTAGCTCTGCACTCCCTATGAAGTGTTAGCAGGTTCTCCTCACAGTTTCATCAGACAAAACAATCCTTTTCCAGCCCAAGGACACTGCAGCTTTGGGCCCAAAAAGTATAAACAACAGGGAATTGAGGAGAGCAGACAGGGAGGATGGGACTGCATTACCTGAAGTTTTAATTGGACAATTAACCCCAATATGGAAATGGACCCAAACTTATAAAAGTGTGAAAACTCCTGACCCGTTGTCCATCTTGGGCAGAGCCACAGTCAGGCTCTTGCTCTGCTCAAGGCACATCCTGTGAAGCCTAATAATAAATCCTTATTTAATTCCTTTAACTCTGTCCAGTCTTTGTTCCAGGTTGGCCTCTTTAGGCATCAACAGTGGCCAGGCCATGGCAAGGACAAACACCCAGCACGACCACACCACAGAGCCCCTGCCAGCCTAGGAAAGGGACTTGGAGGGATCAAATCCACGTCCCTCCAACACCTCCTGGCTCTACATCTCCCAGGATCTGCCTCTGCTCCTCTTTTCCCCAGCTGGAAACGTTTTTGAGTTTGTAAAGCCCCTTTTAAATCCACTTGAGGAGCTCGGAGCAGCAACAAGTGCACGATAAGGTTATCAGCACCCTGTGCCAAACCATCAGTTGGAGAATCCAGCACGGTTCCAGAGGTTCAGGAATTTTCACCCACACCAAACAACCCAAGAAAGCCCCGGAGGCAGAGGAATTAGAGGCACAGGAATCCCTTATCAGCTAAAAGCCTCTTCCCACCAGGGGGACAAAGTCCGGAGTAAAAGCTCGGGAAGGCACCGAGCTCTGAACTTTCCCTGCTTCCATCCCTGATTTGTTTCTCTCCTGAAGCAATCCCAAAAGGAGAGACCCCCTCGCTGAAGTGCAGACATGAAAGGGGATGAAACACATCCCCCAGCCCCTGGGGGCACCGGGAGATGCTGGGCACACACCCGATGTCATCTGCTCCGAGGACACGGCGCTGAAGAAGGCTGGGATTTTCCCCTGGAATTCCCGCACGTGGAATTTGAGCTCCAGCAAACTCAGACGTACGAACCCACCACATTTATCCTGAAAACCTGTGGCCTGTCTCCAGGCTATGACGCAGGAGAGGACATGACGCAATATCGTACCACTGTGACTCAGAGCACATCTCTTTCATTAAAAACAGGGGTTAAAAAGTCAATAAACCTGAGGCTGTGACGAGCCTTTCCTCAGGTGATGGGTTTAGTAAGGCTTGACTGTATTAGGCCCGTCTAAATGAACTCTCCTAAGCAACGTAGGGAATGAATTGGGTGAGAATTTCTCACAAAATGCCTGTTCTGGGCAGTGCTGATGTAATTCCAGCGCAGGAGAAGCATCCCCGGACTCCTTCAAAGCCCTGGCATAACAGGCCAGCCCCGGGATAAAACTCAAGGCAAAATCCTCCCGACTTCAAGTGAGAACAGCGTTCAGGTATTTCCCAATCCTACAAGATCCAATCCACGGGGAAATATTATACACCCGGTGGAATTTTCTCTCCAAATCCCTGCGCTGAGCGTTTGGTTTAGGCGAGTGGCATTCCTGCCCCGGGAGCCCCGAGCCGCCTGCATCGCATCCCGATGTGTTAAAACAACCCCGAGGACGGAATAATGGCAAGCACGGCTTGGGAGCGAAAGGAGTGGAAATTCCCTTCCCTGGCCTCCGGCAGCAGCTCCGGGTCCAGCCCGGCGCCCCTGAGCACCGTCATGGCCGGGCCATGTGCTCGGACCTGGCTGAGGTCGCTATTCCCATCGCTTCCCATTCCCATCGCTTCCCATTCCCATCGCTTCCCATTCCCCTGCCAGGAGGCGGCTGCACCGCATCCCCGGCTTCAGTCTCAGGTGCTCCCGGTACCCCGAACCCCGCTGGGTACCCCACGATGTGCCGGGCCCAGCCGAACTCTCCTGGTCCCCGTGCCCATCGGAACCTCACGGTCCCGTGCCCGTCCGAACCCCGTGTGCTCGGTGCCCATCAGAACCCCCTGGGCCCCGTGCCCATCCGAACTCTCCTGGTACCCGGGCCTATCGGAACCCCACGGTCCCCGTGCCCATCCGAACCCCCTGTGCCCATCCGAACTCCCTGTGCTCCGTGTCCATCGGAACCACACGGTCCCGTACCCATATGAACCCCACCTGTGCCCCGTACCCATACGAATTTTCCTATGCCCCGCGCCCATCCGAACCCCTTGTGCCCATCCGAACCCCCTGTGCCCATCCGAACCCCTTGTGCCCATCCGAACCCCTTGTGCCCATCCGAACCCCTTGTGCCCATCCGAACCCCCTGTGCCCATCCGAACCCCTTGTGTCCATCCGAACCCC
>WEIU01005061.1:39789-67677 GCA_013389925.1 Aegithalos caudatus | reverse complement strand
AAAAAAAAAAATCAAAACCAACATTGCGCTTAAAAAAGAGGACGAGAGGTTCAGCTCCAATCGGAATCTAGGATTAGCAAATGTTTTTGAAGAAAAGTAGGAGTCCTTAGTGAAGTGAAGTTACTGACACTGCATATCAGTTAAGAGAATGTATTTAAAAAAATGCTTTAGTCATGAAACTTCTAGGAAAAAACTTTTGCAGCAGAAATAAAACATAGGTATTTAACAAATAGTGAAATTTAAGAAGTTTGGCTAAGTTGAGAAAATGTTGCTATTAACTAAAGTAAAACTGTTTTATTTCAGTGAGAAAGTATAACAAAATTATTATTTATGCATCTGCTTTCCTTTAGGTCCAATAGAGCTGACAAAACAACAGTGCTTTTTAAGCAAAGAGTGAGAACAAAGCAACATCAAACAAAAAAAAAGAACATGCAAGCCTAATAATATTCTAATAAGCAAGGTCTAGACTGCTGCATCTAAACCACTTTTAACAGAATGGCTTCAGAGATATTTGATGACAGGGGTTCCATATCCAGATAATGTAAGCAAGGGATCCATAAATGGGTTTCTACTAACTGATGTCTTAATATTAAATTCAAGAAGGTCATGCCTGTCAACACAAGCGTTCAGAATAACTAATGAAAATCTGTTTAATTGCACATGGAGTCTGGATCACTGGAGAGCAACTAAATAATTAGAAGCATGTCCAATGTAAAAATGATCATCATAATTTTTCATTGTTGGTTAGGATACAAATCATGCAAAGTGTCTAAATGTCCAAATAATAGCTCAGGTTTTCATCTTTAATCTCTCTTTCATATTATTTAAGGTGAATTTCATTAACACTGGATCGCTGTAGCTCCATTTTCTTCTCTGAATGCACCTATCAGTCTGTGTATCTCCATGATCTATTACCAGTTATTATGCTTTGAAAAAATTTAAAAGAGCTATTTAGTTCCTTCAGTTTTGTTCTTCATCCATTCTGTTCTCCCACCACTCTAAAACTAAAAATGCAGGATAGAATGTTCGAAATACTGAACATTTCTACAAGAAATTACATGTACACTTTAATTTCTTTCACAAAATGCAGGTCAAAATGCAAGTCTCCCAGGTACACTACTATGTTGTGTATAATTGCTTTAGTATTCAGAATGTAGGCATCCCATCCACACATTTGAGTAAGAAAATGAGAATACTACATAAGACATCAATTTTCCAAATTAATAACACAGGATGTGACAAAGACTCTTCAGGTCGGTTTAAGCTGGCTGACTTCTTTTGTTCAGGGTCAGCAGCTTTGGAATGCCCTATGCCCTGTACTGCTCTGAGAATATGCCTCAACCTCCCAATACCCCATTGCTGTAACTTCCCACCCTGAGAACACCTTCACTGCACTATCCAAGTGCTTGTGCATACAGCCAGTGTTAGCAAACCAATTATTCCCACATATTTCATAATGCTTGGATGCCATACTGACTGCAAGCTTACTTTGACTTTTCATGCCGTGCTCAGCCCAAGTTAAAAAACCTTTGAAGCACAAACTTCATAGAGGAGACACTTGAAGGGCCTGAGGTTTTTTTAATACAAGACAGCTTAGTTCTGGGTGGATTGTCCTGAATCCTCTCTGACTCCATGTGGAGCCATTTGGCAACTCTTGTAAGACATCCAATTCCCCATATTCTCCAGGATTTTCATTATCTAGGATACTCTATTATTGAAGATGACAAACCTAGCAATATAAAGAGCTCAGGCAAAACTTCAGAATATGTCTAATCAGTCCAATTAGGTTGTAGTTTGTTATTAAACAAAAGGCACCCCTGCAATCAATGTAAGAGAACTGGTGAGGGAAGATAAAATTGACTCTTTAGCTGATATGAACTATGTGTTTGAACAAAGGATGACAATATGAATTTAAAAAAAACACTACAAAATTTCTAATACTAGCCAGTTTCTGAAGGATCAATTGGAAGTTTTAATTTAGCTTATAAATAAAGGCTTCCCTTAGCAAACTCTCACTGTTATGTAAGATTATTCTAAGACCTTGGTGGCAAGTCATGGCTGACAGCCGGGCAAGGGGCATGGAGAAGAGTAAGGGTACCTGTCCTTTACCAGTTGGTGTGTAAAACAGCTGCTAGAAAGAAACTTGACCACAAACTTCAGTAAATATTGGATACCAAGATAGAATAAAAATTAATCTCTGGAGCCAGTTTTGTTGCTGTGCTTTGTCCTTTGCACAAGCAAATTCACTTTCCTGAGAAAATACAAACTGTTTACCGAATTTACTGTGTTCTCCTTTTTCATTTAAAATGAACTTACCGGGTGCCGTCTGCTTTCCAGCTAACTTTGTATGGCTTCTGCTCCAAAAATTTAATATTTTGTTTGTCCATGGAAACAGGCTGTGCTCCAGGGAATCCGGTCCTAATAAAAAAGAACCATGTTTATTAATGGTTCTGCAATAAATAGTCACACAAGTAAATACATTTTTTACATCAGACTCAAGTCACACCTCGTACCAGACTTGCGGCAAGGTTAACTCTGAGTTAGAACATTTTCTCCAATAAAGTATTTTTCAATAGAAGTGAAAAGCCTATCTCATAAGAACGAGGTTATTTGCTTATGACAAAACACTAAATAATGTGGAACTTCAAAGTCTTAACTTTGCAGAAAGAGATACTTAATTTAAAAATTACAGGCACAATAAGCATCAACAAGTTAGAAAGCAGTGTGGATCACCAACTTTGGAACAGAAAAGTTCAGAATCATAGACATTAAAGCCAACATTTTCATTAGCATTAGACACAAATCCAAGTTGGCTAGAAAAATGAGTATTATAGAGGTATAATACCTCTATACTGAAGTGTAATAGCAGTGGCATAAATAAATCTACTGCTTGAGAAAGAACTAAATTTTACACAAATAGTTGGAATAGACTACATCTAGAACATGAATAGCAACGTTTTGCTATCTCAATGGAAAAGTAATTCCAGAATCTTATACCTTAACATCAAAAACTGATCATTTCATTTCGTAGTACAGTGCAAGACTTTCAACTGCCAAGCGTTTGAGGCTTTTTTTATAAACGACCCAACCAAAAATGCACCTTTTTTCTCATTTTTACAATGAGCAGTTTCATTCTCCAAAATATAACATATTCCTAGATAGTACAAGTAAGTTCTAAATATTCTCATACCCTTCCCATCCACAGAACTGCTGACATTTTTGCTGTATTCCTCCTAATTTTGGTTGTGTTGTCACCTGGGTCACACATTTAACTGTTATTCCTTCCAAGAAAATTGCACCCTAAATAAAAAGAAAAAAAAAAATTCAAAAATTTAGTATTAAAGCCTTCAGAAAATCAAATCAGAATATGTAAATACAAGATTAAGTCTGTGTTCACAGCCCTCCAGAGCAATACTATCTTAAACATTCCTTAAGGATATACCCCCAAATGCCAAGATACATTAGCTGAGCTTTGCCAGGAAACTCACAGGTGAGCCATATCATAAACCCAGGAACTGAAATGAATTATACACAAGGAAAAAATATAATAATAATAAAAAAAAAGGCAATAGGGATAAGGCAAAAGAAAGGGATAACTAGTACTTAGATGCTTCCACTACTTAGCTAATACTGTCAAGGAAGTCAATCTAGGACAAACTTAACAAAAGAGAAAGTATAAACAGCAGATTTGTAACAAAATATTTGTGTAAATATATTTTTATAATTTATTCTCAATCTAAACCAGGTGATTAAAGTGGAGCTGCTATCCTGAATGCCCCAGAAAAGCCTATGTAGAGATCAAAAAAACCAAACTGGAAATAAAACTCTAAAATAACTTGTACATTCTAGAAAAAGTTTGACGCCAAGAGGAATAAAAACAAATCTTGCATAACAGAACACATGAAAGCCATCAGGTCTACAAAATTACAAAATTAAAGATTTCTGTGAAGATCTCATATCAACCAGACTTAATTCAACAGATTCTCAAATAAATTTTCAATGCACACGAAGAAGATCAAACCATGACTATTCACCTGTTGAATCCTGCATGTGAAGATATAAGTATCTCAGATCTGTTCTCTAAAACTCTTGAAATTAGCTTTAACAAATCCAGCTGCATACTACTGATGAAAGGAGTAGTATTTTTCTCCTCTGCATTTCCACGCAATGTGACACTCATCTGTTAAACTCTCGAGCAAGTCTAGGAACTAATTTGGCAAAAATAACATCATGAATTGGTAATCTATCAAAATAGTATCCTAAACTAGCTCACCATGGGATAACTCAGTACTAGTGCCAGCAAAAGGGAAGCAAAAGGGAGAGCAGGTAAAAGCAGGACCACAGTTTTCAGTACAGCCTGCAGTTAGTTAAAATTGGCTCAGTCACATCACCAAATCACATTCTGAGAACAGAACATCCTAAAGATACATACTGGTTCACAACCTTAACTACCTTGAGCTCCACAGACTTCCTGTGTGTCACTCACCCCATACAATTTACATGGGCACCAGCCGGTGCACCAGCACACAGGGGAGTGGGAGAGGGAGGCAGACAGCTACTCGTGCCTGGCCAGCACATTGTCTGAATTCTGATAAGTGGTGAAGAGCACCAGGAAACAAAGGAAGATGGTTCTGCCCTGCTTCTGTGAATAATGGCAGAGAGCAATGGCAGTATGACTGCTAAGACTGAAGTAACAGGCAGGGAACGGGAAAGATCTTCCAGAAAAGAAAAAGCAATAAACACAAAATTCATACTTGAAAGTGTTTCTTGCAGATTATCTGCTTTAAGTGTAATCACTAGCTAAGGCATAGCACTATGAAAACAATGTGAGTCACTTGGGCATTCATGCTTGGCTAACTTAGCACTCTAGGTTTCCTGAGGACATTCCTTGGATAAAGTGCTAGAACTGAGCCAGACCCATGCAGTTTTTACCCTACTTACTGTTCAGCTACCAATGCCTTTGGAATCAGGACACTGGAGACCATGGTGCAGAGACTCCAGAGAACTCAGATCACCCAGAGGCACATCGACTCCTCAGCACCCGATACTAAACCAAGAGTTATAAGCCCTAAAGGATCCAAGGAAACTACATGCACTTAAGTACCTACACACAACCTGCACACCATCTGTACTAATCAACCTTGCCCCACTTGCCATGGATTTCTCCACCCATCACTTCAGCTGAAGGAGGAGTGGCAATGTGGATCATCCTGTGTTGGTTCATATCCTAAACACCATCTGGACGAGTGGGTGAGTGGGAACAGCCCCAAACATACACCTTCCTGACCCCAGAGGCTATCACCAGGCCTGGGTGAGAGCTGTCTTCAGCTACTCAGATTTAACTGCATGCCAATATGCTCAGGGACTGCCTCCCAGAAGACAAGAAACATTCCAAAACCTGTCGGGAAGAGACATCTTCTAAAATGAAGGAAGTGAGAGACAGGGAGTTGCACTGATCAGCTTAGATTTAATACCACCTAGAAACACAGGTCCAAATCACAGTAACTGCCTCTTGGCATGTACACGCAAAAAAGAAAACAAAACCATACCGACTGTCACTCAGTAGCAAAGGTGTTCCACTAAACATTTGGTTTTCATAATGGAACAGGCTTCACAGAATTGGCATTGCATGCATTTGCCTTGGTTTGTCTTTTGTTTGCTTATCTTGTACTCATAGAGGAACTCAGAAAACATGGGATAGATGTAACTTCCATAAAACAGAAGAGTAACCTGTTGCAAAACCAGGTTCAGGGGAGTTAGCATTTCACTAACAAAATGGAAGAATCTGCAGGGTCTGGTTTAGGCATAAGATAATTAATTTATTTCCACTAAACTTCCTATTAGCATTCTTATTTTTGTGACATCCCTGACTTTAACAACAGGGATGTAAACTGGGATGGTAGTTTAAGATTCAGTGTTATCCTTAATTTTAAAAATGGGCTGGAAATAACACTGTGCAATTCAGTATAAACAAAGTTCTACACTTAATAATGGATAAGAAATTATACAAACACACACTGGTAGATAATTAGAGAAAAAGACATGGAAGCAGCAAGAGACCAAAAGCTGAATTAGTACTGTTCTGCTTTGTGAAAGGCAATTATGTTGAGATATATAAACAGAAATATTAGCCTTAAGACATGTGAAATTAATTTCTCCCTATTAAGCCTTACAAGGATGGCCTCAACTAGAGGCTTGCATTCAATTACAGGCACCACAGCATCAGGAAAACATGAGTCAACATGACAGAATACAAAGAATAACAAGAAAGGTCAGCAGTACAAGAAGTATGGACTATAAGGAAAAAGTGAACTAATAGGCATTTAACACGGAGAAGGAAACAATACCCATATTCGAGCACATAAAATGGTGCTGCCAAATCAAAAAATAGTATTTCTCCCACATCCTTCAAGATGCCCACAGACAGAACAGTAAGTGCAAAGGTTAAACTTTGCAAAAGGGACTTGGTTAGGCAGAAAAACCTCAAGTCACTAATATCTAGAATCGATGTACTGTGATAGTCAACTAATGAATATCCTCATTACGTCAAATGAGTTTAATTGCTTCCTTCTGTTTCACAGATGACCACAAGACACCTCACTCAAAATCATGATGAAAATCATTAACAGCCACCATCTCTTCCAGATTGTTTCATACGTCACCATTCGTTTCAGAAGCACAGCATCTCACACCCCATAAAAGGCAACTTATGTGGGACTAGAAGAGACAACACTCCTCAACAAACAGTAAAAATCCATTTGAATTCTGGCTTAGAATTACAACTTTTAGTCCAATTTGCAAAATGAAGTATTTTTTTTCCTGAAGTGAGATTCTAAGTGTCAGTTAATAAAGTTGTTTTGATGCTATAATCAATACTGCATGTACTGACAAAGTCAAAACTTGCTTGGATTTCCTGTGTGGCACCTCTGACTGCAACAAGCAGATTTCCTGGTACCTGTCAACTTCCTACACAGGAAACTGTAATGGCTTTATGTTCTAAAGATTTTTACATTTTCTGTAATGGAGGAAAGAAAGGCTGTCAAGATTTTTTCACATCAAAATACAGAAGTTTTAATGAAAAATGTTGCAGTAAAGTTTCTCACATCAGAGTTTCTGAAATGGACAGCATACTAACTTCATGTCACAGGCTAGCTGGCAGTTGTTTCTGACTATTCCTTATCCTAGCAAGATGCCTGGGAGCTGTCTCCTCCTCTACTACTAAACTTTTCTTCTGTCTCCACAAAGATTTGGGTCAAAATGAGAAAAATTCACAATACTGCTATCACTGCAGCTACCTCTAGTTTTACACTGCCTACCCCTAGGCTTTTAGGAAAGAGGCAAATTATGAAGGTGGAAACATCTGCTGCAGGAAACCAACACAATACTGAAAATGTAGCCCTTTAGAGAGTAAAGTAAGAATATCTGAGCAAGAGGTATTTACCTGATACTCACTCCCCCTGTAGACCACATATTTACAAGGAATCACAAATAGACTGTATCCATCTCTACTGAGTTAAGAAGCAGTCCCATCTGCCAGCCAAGAACCATGGTAAAGAATTCTGCCCGTTCCTCCTCTTCGTATCAAAGAATGTTCCTTCAGAGCTGCAAAACTGAATTATACGAATATGCATATTAACTAGATGATTCTTTCTTTCACAAATTATCTAACTCATAATTAACTTTTAGTTATTAATATGCTTATTCGTATAATTTAGCTTCCAGCTTTCAACAAAACTATGGTGGCAGACAAGAAAAAGCCTGGGAAGCCAGCATCATTCCTGTTAAACAGAGCAGTTGAGTTTGATACTGATGAAAAGAGGCTGTCATTGTAATTCATTGTAACACCTCAGTTCCTAATACATCAGAAGGCACATCGAAAAGACTTTAAGGTTCCAGCCCCTCCAGAAATATTTAGATATCAATGTTTTACTGTAAGGCTAAGGGAGGCCATACCCTCTAAATACACTTTTACTATGTTTTTATGGTGTGGGAATTTTTTTATTCCAGATGAGGGATCATGTTAAAGTTTTCAAAGTTCATCTTGCTCTTTAGACTGGATTTTGCATTCCTGTCAGGCTAATATTTTCCATACTCCACCTGTAAACCTTGTTGATCAGCTGCAGTAAAAGCAAAATGCTTTTTTGCAGCCTATTTCAATTTGAGTATTTCCAAGTGTCTGCAAACAAACACACCTCAGCACACAAGTGAAATCATTCAGTATTACCAAAAAAAACACACCTAACTATTTTTGCACTCAGCAATAGTCTAGCCTACTTTATTTGCAAATAAAAAAGCAAGTCAGGAATCTGAAGAGAACTGAGTCATTAGTCTTCAGATGATACAAATATAATCTTTGTACTTGAGTATTAGTTCCATATCATGGTAAGTACAGTAACTTATTTCATCAGAATTATGCAGATGTATCTCTAATATCATTTCATCTCTAAAGACAGACTGAATAATTAAAAGCACTTTACTATATCAAAAACTTGTTATCATAGAAAATTTCCAAGTAATTTTTACAACTGGAATATTTGAGGTGTTGATTATTAAAGTTCAAGGTTCACATAGGAAATAAAAAAAGTTTCAAATGGATCTACAATTTTTTCCAGTTAGAGACAGTATTTCCAGCTCCCATTTGCAAGAGCAGTGACACTTGTATAGAATGTATGATGAGGTAGCTGATGGGTATGAAGTTATGAAATTATGTTTAGCAATTAGAATATTAAGTTCCAAATCAAAATTACCAGTTTTAGACGTTCTTTCCTCCTCTTGCCAAAGGAAGAGCTTGATGATCCGGGTTCTGATTCTGGGCCAGTTTTACCATTATCATCATCCTCCTCTTCATCTTCATCAAAGCACCATTCTGGAAGCTCTGGTGGTGCTGGTGCATCATCTTCATCGCCATAACGACGAAATAATTCCTTCAAATAGTCACCTTTATAAATACCTGGAGGTCTGGCCTGAGCAAAAGTAGCCACAGCATCCTCAATACTGTCAAAGAAAAAAAATGAAAATCACTCTGGGTGCTTAATTTACATGTCTTAGTCATATCATGCTTTACCAAACGTAAGAATTATTGGACTGAGAATCAATACAAATTCTGAAGTGGTAATTGCAAAAACATTCCTTTTATTTGAAAGTCCATGCTTAGATCAGTCTGGGAGCAGTTGCTCTTGCACAAGATTCTGTGTAACTCTGTAGGTACTGCAAATGTTCTCAAGCAGTTCCGGCTGCTTTGAGTCCTTATTGGAGCTCCTAGTGGTCTGCTGATCACTGTTTGATCACAGATAAAACCTTTTTATTGTTATAGAGAAGCAATGGGTGACATGCAGGTAAATACCTGAGAACTGCATGAACACAAGAAAAGACCAAAGAAACATATCAATAAACCTAAAGAAGAAAAATGCAAATGTTTAAATTCAAATATGGTTACCTTTTCTCTGCTAAGAGTTCTTTCATCCCATTAAGAGTTTTTGCCATCATACTGGGAAAAACCATCCCAATCTTTTTAAATTACTTCTCTTTCCAGAAGTTTCTCATAAAAGGGCTGTGGTTCAGAAGTCTTTTATTATGCACCTAATACTTAATCTTGCTCAAATAAATTGGAGGCTGGACCACAAAAAAACACCAACAAATAGAAACCAAAACTAACAGCCAACATCTTTACCATCCAACTAGAAAACTCTCCAAAATATACAACAGTGAGCACAACACATGGGTTTTTCTGGATAATTCTGGATACAATTCTGTCTTCCATTTATCATGGCTGTGAAGAGCAGTAATGCTCCAAGGATCAACAATTTAAAATCTTACTATATAGGGGAGAGGAGAAATAGAGATGTCCCTGTTAGGCCTCTTGACAAGCACGTGTCTTAAATCTGGAATAAAAGCACATACTACACCCTATGACATTATTTTTTTCAGGTATTTAATTCAAAATGTTTGGGGTTTTTTTGTCTGACCTGTATAGTATGGAATGGAACCTGAGAACTTTAAGAGGTAGATTTTCCACAGTACACAGAAACAGCGTAGAAGAACCAGTGAGGTTGATTCACTCCTCTGATCTTTGTAAGAGGAGAAAACAAGATGTTCTCCAGAGCAACACTATCACATGGTATAATTTCAAAAATGACAGCTTAAGAGTCTGAGTTACTTAGACGGACCTTTCTTCCCCATTCTGTTTTCTAAGACTCCTAATTTCTTTCTCACAAGACATTTTTTAAATTTGCTATCTTTCTTAAATTGTTTCACATCTTCTCTAACAAATGCCAGTGAAAGGACAAAACAAACCAAAAGTTATGGGGTCTGAAAAATGCTCAAATTTTTCTCTGATGATATTAAAAACACTCTATAGTCTTCTGGAAAGACTTCTAAAGTCTTCTTCAGCAATGAAAGCCAAAGGAGGTGGCACAGATTTTAAATACAGAATCCTATCTGAAAGAAAACAATTTTACAGGTTCTAGAAACACAGAAGTCTTTGGGAAAAATGAGTTGTTGAAAAGACAATCAAGTATCTGCTCAGAAAGTTGAAAAGCTTTCAGGCCTTTCTCTAACCTAACTACAAAATATATCCCACTGTACATGATACAGCAGCAATACTCCTATATCATACGCTTAAGGAATGAATACGGATGGATTTTTCCATCAGGAAGATCTAATTTCCTCATTAGCAAGAAACAGTGCCTTGTTTTAAGGAATGATACAGCAAATTAGATTTATCTTGATACAATGCTCAGCATTAACTAGCATCTTGCCAAAATTGTTTCTTTTGCTGTGGACATTTTTTCCTACCAGGGAATATCTGGATGTTCTATTAAAATAATCTGACAAGACGAACAAACTTGATGCAATTAAGTACCCAAAGGAAAACAAGTAAGACATGGCTGTGGAGTTTTAAGGCTTTTCCCACCAAGGTTTGAAGACAGAGAGGTGGCATAAAAGCAGGAGATCCAAAGAGATTCAAGTTCCTGTCCTCTTCAGAACAAAGGATCAATTCTAAGTCTCACTATTGTATGCTACTTTAAAATTTTTTGATCAAAAGCATACAAACTTTTTAATTCATACAATCCTGCAAAGATTCAGCCACCCATCATTAATGGTTTTCCATCTCCATTACTCCAATGTCTTTATGTCAGGTTTACTAGCAGACAGCAATGACCTAGTTCTGTGCAAACAGCTTGCACATGTATGCTAAGTAAAATAAACTGTATGTCCAGTCACAAGAAGATCCTGAAACAGGAGTAGAATTTTCTTCACTTAAGAACTACACATAAGAAATATCATCAGGATGTTTAAAGGAAAATAAACATGACTTTCTCAGGACTCTGTCAAGAAGAAAATAGTGTTATGTAAATACTACAAAACAAAAGCTATGCAGAAGTTCTGTCCAACAGGACGGTACAGGCACTGTTTGGGTTTGGGGTTTCTTTTAAGACTAATGTTATCTAAAAAAGATAATTACCCTATATTAACAAATCAACTTTTTTAAAAGATTAAAAAAATGGGTGAGTCTGTACAGAAGCATGCTGTAGACTTTAGTCAAAAAACAAGCTGGAGACAAGGGCTTTGTCTGCCCCCAATCCTTCAGAAGTATGTATGTTGCTCTGCTGTTGCTCTAGTTAATCTCTTCAGATCTCAAAAAAGCCCAAAAACCTACACACACACCGACGTGAAAAAGATGAAAAAGTACAGAAAATAATCTTTCAGGGATCTCAGAACTCTACATTCTTACTTAAAATGTGGGACATGTCATGGGAAAGAGACACAATATGATATATATACTGCTAAAGGCCCACACACAGCAGGCACAGCTGACTTTTGACCTACCAGACCTGCAATTCTTGACTGCAACAGGCAAAGCTACCAAGGGATGATACAAAAAATGTTAATATTGTCTGGTTACTCAAGATTATTAGGCAGCTACAAAACCAGCAATAGTGAATAGAACCCTTTGGCCACATTCCACAAATCCCCAGGAACTAAAATTCAAAGTTACCTCCAGTCCAACTTCTCGACCAAAAAGGCACAGATCAAAAATCCAGTTCTATTGAAACCATGTGTACAATGAACACCTAGGAAAGACAAGAAAAGGGCATAATCACTTGCAAGTGGTTTTAACAAACATATTTAATATCAAAACTGTGGGTTTAGATCTTTCCACCTTAATCTGTAACATTAAAGGGTTATCTCCCTTCCCATCACAGCAGCACAAACCACATAAGGCAAATAAGCCTAAAAGGCAATTTATTACATTCTTTCTGCAAATTAGCAACAGCAGGGGTATAGAATACTTCAGTTCATCATAATCAAGAGCACTAACTTAATGTGACTGAAATATGGCTAATACAGATAAGATTCACAAATCTGCTCAAATGCTTGTCAGAAGGCAATATAATCAAAGTCATTAATTGAGCTTTTAGTGGATTCAACAAGCATGACATTCATTTCATACCATCAGGCAAAAAATCATATTTACCTTATCTTACCTCATATTTACCAAATTACCTTACCTCAAAATTGCAAGGGGTGCCAATAGACCACAATTCTAACTCAAATTGCCTATTACCATGCTAAGACTAGACCTACTAATTTTGGAAAAAAAAAAGAATCTACAAAAAGAAAACTACTCAGCAGTATAATCACCTTGAATTACTTATCTTTTCAATGTGAAAAAAAATTAAGTCTTCAGCGTCTGTTTTACTGAACTCATATCCCAATGAAAGGAGGATGCCAAACGCATTGCAATTTTTTTCTCAAGGCAACAGCACCATCTAGTGATAAGCATTCCAGCCTCAGTGCTATTAAAAACGTCAGGAAGGATTCAGGAAAGATGTTGCCTCCTCCTCCTACTTAATTTTAAATTATAAATATCATTGAAGTTTCCACTAACATCAAGAGTAATTATTCTTAACCTTTTTCAGTTGTTACCATAGATCATAGAATTATTTAGGTTAGAAAAGGTTCTTAAATACATTTAATCCAATCATTAACCCAGCACTGCCAAGTCCTCCACTAAAGCCTTGTCCGTAAGTGCCACATCTACACAGTTTTTAAATACCTCCAGGGATGGGGACCGAACCATTTCCCTGTGCACTTTGTTCTTATGCTTGACAACTTCGCCTTTTGGTGAAGAAATTTGTCCTAATGTCCTAAACCTCTCTGGTGTAGCTTAAGACCATTTCCTCTTGCCCTGTCACTGGTTGCCTCGGGAAAGACACCGACCCCCATCTGGCTACACCCTCCTTTCAGGCAGCTGTAGAGAGTGATAAGGTCACCCCTGAGTCTCCTTTTCACCAGGCTAAACAATCCCAGCTCCCTCAGCCACTCCTAGTAAGACTTGTGCTCCAGACCCTCCATCAGCTCTGGGCACACTCCAGAATGCCAATGCCTGAGCATCAGTGCCAAGTACCGGGGGACAATCACTTCCTAATCCTGCTGGACATTGGCCTTCTTGGCCACTCGGGCACACTGATGGCTCATGGCCAGTAGGCCAGCACACCCAGGTCCTTCTCTGCCTGGCAGCTTTCCAGCTGCTCTTCCCTAAGCTGCTCTTCCCTAAGCTTGTGCCATCACCTGCGGTTGCTGTGACCCAAAGTGCAAGACCTGGAACAACACCATAAAGCAAGCCACTTAAGTTTTAATTCATTTCCTCATTTCTCCACCACAGCTAGTAAAGCACATTTAGTAACAATTCACTTGATGTGTATTCAAACAAAATGTGAATATCTATCTTTTTTTACACTCCTCTACACTGACGTATAAACTTTTTCAACTGGAGAACCAAAAAGTACCTACAAAAAGTAGACTGATGAAAAAAAAAAACAAACCAACTTAAAGTAGATTTTAAAAAGTATGTATTAACTGTAACAGGACTGGGTTTTGTGCCTGCCCTGCCAAGGTTCCCTTCTTGATAAAGCAAGGTAAAAATTACCACGAATTTTTTTGGATTAATCATTTCTAACCACTTAAAAATACTAAAAACTGTGTAACTTGCATCAAATTAAATTAATTTTAGCTTCCTTATATAATTTATTCCTAATAATCATTTCTCTTTTGTTTTCTGCTGAAGCAAAATTTTTGCATGACACTTCCTGAAGGCTGGCAGGCATACTCCTGATATTCATGCTGCAAAAATAAACTTTCCTTCCTATATTGTTCTAGATGAATTGAAAATTTTGATCACTTTTTTTGATCACATTCACATTTCAGTCTCTTTTCATATGTAATCGTGACGCTGAGATCAAAATTGCACACAATTGCTATCACTAAGTCCTGCAGCTGTTACTGCTGCCAAAAAGGTTAAGTCAATAATTTTATACACATGACAAAAGATAAGAAGCATCTCAGCATGAGATCAAATGGCTTGGAAGAGAAAGATCACACAGGGTGCAGTACTATCACTGCTGTAGACCACTTTCACTTTTGATAAACATCCTCCACACCAGTTCCTCTGATGCTCTGTCAGAGGAAACAAGTGCCCAAAACAACGAGTTTCAGTAATTCACAAAAGGGAAATGGAAAATTCCAACGTTTCTCTTTTACTATGAAAGCCTAAACAACATGTTCTTCAAAAGTTTGATCAATATACTGTTTTGTCCTTGGATCTTTCTAATTGTCTTTTTTCCCCTATAGAGGTGAAATGTCTAAATAACAGAAAAACATTCCACAATTCATCAAAGTCAAAAAGTTAGTCACTTAACACCAAAAATGACATTTTATAAGTTGAAATATCAACTAAATGGGTCTGCTTATAGGATATCACCATGCTATCCATGCACTATATAAACCACTGACCATAACCACTATTTCAACTAATATTTTATTGGAGGACCAAGTGGAACAACTGCAAAAGAAGACTGAACATGAGGAATTGCTGAAAGAAAAGTGAGTGGAATCAGGCACCAACAATATCTTGCTTCTGGCTTAAGTTTTGAAGTACTGTTGGTGACTGGTCCCACTCACTCCCATTGAGCAGTTCCTCAATTTTTTAACCACGTAGTTGTGTTACCATTCAGAGAAGAACACACAGGTCTCCGTCCTGGTTTCAACTGAAGCAGAGTTAATTTTGTTCACAGTGGCTGGTGTGGGACTGTGCTTTGGATTCGTGCTGAACACAGGGTTGATGATATAGAGATGATTTTGTTACTGCTGAGCTGGGCTTACACAGAGCCAAGGCCTTGTCTGCTTTTTGTGCTGCCACACTAGTGAGGAAGTTAGGGTTGCCTTGGAAGTTGGGAGGAGACACAGCCAGAACAGTTGATCCAAACTGACCAAAGGGATTCTCCCAACCATAGAACACTCAGTGCATGTGTGTTCACAAACTTCTCCTCAGAGTGGGAGGAGGAAAGAGGATGGGGGAACATTCAAAGTGATGGTGTTTATATTCCCAAATCACCATTAGGTGTGACGGTGCCCTGCTCTCCTGGAGATGGCGGAACACCTGCCTGCCCATGGGAAGCAGGGAATTCATTCCTTCCTTTGCTTGTGTGCACAGCTCTTGCTTTCCCTATGGAACTGTCTTTATCTCAACTTGTGAGTTCTCCACCTCTACCCTTCCATTGCTCTCCCCAGTTCCACCAGTGGAGAAGTGGGTGAGTATCTCTGTGGGGCTTTGCTGCTGCCTGGAGTTAAACCACAACAGTCTGAATTAAACTGCATTCTGTGTGCAAAAAAGAAGCAAGTATCTAAAACAAAAGTAGTTGAAAAAATGTGTAAACAAATTAAATCTCTCAAGCACTCAAAAAAAACCCATTCTCAGTGGTAACGCATCCTGCAACAGTACAAGAAGCAATGGCTACTAATTGAAATACAATAAATTCTGATTCAACATGGGGAAAAAACACCTGTATATTGTAAGAACAAACACTGGAAGAGGCTGCCAGAAAAAGTTGTGGAGTCTCCAATTTTGGAGGCTGGTCAAAAGCCAAATGGGCATAGTCCTGAGGAAGATGCTTTAGCTGTTCTAAAGAAGGGCAACTGAGGAGCTGACTTCCACAGGTCTGTTCCAATAACTTCAGCTATCCTACCATGGATCTGGATGAATCTTAAATTGAATGAACATACCAACTTAGTTTAGCAAGCTCTTAGCAACAACACCTGCACAAACAACTGTTCCATGTACTCCTAAGTCACACAGACACTCGGATTCAAGACGACTGCAAAATCATCCAAGAGGATTGAGGATGACACCCATTCTGACTCTGGAAACTCACCTGCAAAGTCATTTCTTGTGTCTGATAGTTTGCAGATAGAGATGAACATTAACATGATTAAAAAATCAGAGTAAAATAGTTTTAACTATAACTAGAAGGCATGCAAATTAAACTCAGAACTTACTTCTCTCTGAGTAAAAAAAAAAGTATGCTTAGATCATTCAATTATTTACTGCAAGATAATCTTCCACAGAAGAAAAACTTAGCCTAGTATCTACTACCAGTTTTGTGATACTTGCTAAAGAATCTCTGATAATTCAGTTACCAAATATGACCTCAAGTAAATCAGACCACCAAATGCCAACATAATACATAACCTGCATTTGTATCAGAAGTTACAAAACCACAGTGCAAGTATTGTGTATTTGTAGAGAGCTCTTGGGCCTGTATAATTTTCTGCATTAAGTCAACAGCTGTTATCAAACTGATGGATGCAGAAACATACCACTTTCTGTAAAAAAAAAGGAAATATTAAAGTTTCACAGTAAAAGTAAACTGCATAAACACTGTACTGAGGAAATTCCTTTGCTCAGACTTCTAAGAATAAGAGACTGCAGTTACAAGCAAATATGAAACTAGGAATAAAAACTAATGATGGGCATAAGATGGATATAAGACTTACCTATAAGCTCTGAAGGATTCTTATCACTGAAGCGTTCGCATACACGGATAAATGTTTCTGTATTCTCAGGTGTAGGGCACTCACCATGCCTGAAAAACACAAGAACACATGGATTAGGAGACACCTGGGGGAAAGGGAAAAAGAAAACAAAATTAATTTCTTCAGCGTGATCTTTCAAATTAAAAGCCAAAGAAATAATCTAAAACTGCGCACAACTTACCCTTTACATTGGAGCTTTATATATTTAATTCCCTCTTTTTCTATATCGTTTCTGTCATAGAACCTACTGGTGTTGGTCAAGTCTACTAGCAAACCCATTTTAACCTAAAAAACAAAACAACAAAAAAATTAAAACAAACATATATGTAGCTCAAATACCACGGCATAAATACTAAATGTCTAAAACCAAAATAATTAAAAGCAACTACAGGCTACATTTGTAAGTTTAAAAATTATAAATATTGCATTTGTTTGTAAAATCTGTATTTTACCGCTATTACAGACACCTGCATTTCTTTGTGAAAGCTGGTGTCTAACCTAGCACTAGTCATCAATTCAAAAATTTCAGTTTGCTCCAACCATAACTCTAAATAAGAAAATTCTACTAACAGCAGGAAAGTCTGGTAAAGAATTACTTTACCATGTTAAAAAGACAAACATGATGGAACCAAGTGCTCTTATGCAAAGCAGAACAATACTTAACACTGGCACAGTGTAAGAAAAATTAACTACTGAAACTTACATATAAGTACACTCTGAGAAAAAATAACTCATTTTTAATTTACCTCTCTACTAGAAGGATGGAAAGCAGAAACTCCACTGGGTGGTACAAAACACACAGAGTATCAAAGTATATCCTACTGACCCTTGTTCCAAACAAACTTACCAGTTTTACTGTGCACAAACAGCTCACTAACACACCTGAGCAAAGAAAGTATATCTGTTTCCCTGCCTTGTAAGTGCAAGCAATTCTTTTGGACAAAAAACCCAATGTCATGCTTTAAGGTAGGACCAACAGACTGGTAACAATTTAGCAGTGCAGTTGGAACAATTACAAAGTAAAACACCATTTCCACACAATTCTGAAAAAGGTGGAACCACTTATAACTAGAATATAGCTCAGAAACAGCTATTTCACATAAATATGTTGTTTAGTAGACCCCCAAAGGAAAATTTCCAATTATCTACAGAGGTAGTTCTGCATGATATTCAAACTTCTGATGATAAACATTTGTAATGCTTATATACTTTCATATTACTTTTATTTAATAAATATTAAAAAGCATCATGATGCTATGTGTCAACAGGACTAAAACTTCTAAAGTAATATCCAGATCAGTTCTGAATTTCTCATTGTGAACTTTGCATAGTGTTTTCAGAATACTTTATTTATTCTTATTACTGTGCTTTGCAGACATACAAACCACCTTACAACAGGATCCACCTGAAAACAATGTTATATCACATGAAACTTCAAATATAAAGTGTCAACCGAGCTGCTAAGCATGGAGACTGAGAGCATCCTAGACAGTGATTAATTCTGTGTGAATTATACAAAGGCAATTAATTCAATGATTACTTTCCTCCCTCTCCATTCCCTACAGCATTTTGCAAATGTCTCCAAGACTACTTAATTTAGGCTTGTACGACTTCCCACTTGCTATTCTTTTGCCATTATTACAGATCATTTCAATCATATACGACTGAAGCTCACGTGAAGTGACACTGTTCCTCACACACTTCATGCAGCAGTAAGGCAAATGGGCATTGAGTGTAATGTATCCAAAGCTATAAAAGCATTTATGGCATATGGAGCATGTAAGACCTGAAAGCAGTTTTCCTGCTTTACAGAAAGCCTAATCATTTGCATCCTCAATCCATGGGATTGACTGCACATAACATATTACAATTTAGAGAGTGCAAAGCACAAGAAAATTACAAAGACATTTTTAAAGAACAGGGGGATTACACAACAAATCAAAGTATACAACTATGATTTTCAAAAAATCCATGCAAAAAAACCACCAGTATCACTGGAACAAAATAAAAGCCTGAATAAAAGCCTCATTTTCTCACATTCCAGATATCCCCAGTTATGAATGCCTTATGCATGTGCTCTCCTGCTGCTGTGCAATAAAATTGGCTTTCCTGGGTTCCCCTGTATGAGCCCAGAAGTTTCTCCCTAGACACTGGAGATTGAAAACAGCATCCCCAGGAAGGAGAGAGCATACTACAATACATGGAATTCTCTTGTCTCAAGAATTTTTTCTTACATTTCTTATTTGAGGAAAATAGTTTAGATCAGCGATTGAATGTATCTGTGAAAACAATAATGTGGCTGAAAATTGGTAAGTTTTCCTAACAGGAATTCTGTAACCTGAGTATACTAATTACCCAACATTCTTCTGAGTTAACTAATGTCCTAGCTCTTTGTGACAGAAATAAATCTACCTGTACCTACTCAAGAAATAAATTTTTAAAAATATTCATGCTGTCACTAATTGCTCCTGCAATTCATTTAAGAGAACATTAAGATACTATGCCAATACTGGTGATCAAAAGAAAAATGGTGCTTTCAAATAGCAAACACTCATCAACAATGCCAGGGTCCAATACAATGTAACAGATTTGACAAGAACAGGGAGTTTGAGAGAAATTCTACTTGGTAACCAAAATTACCAAAATATAAATGGAGATCCTCTTGCTACTAATTTTAATATCAAATTCTAATAATCTGATGTCACTCAAGACACGAATTTGTGGCATTACAACAGAACTGATAGATGTGACTACTGGAAAGGCTACAAAGTCTCACCATGAGACTTATTTATTTTTGGTGGCAAATCATTAAGGAGGCAACCATTTAGAAATTCTTATGGTAAGAGTAAGGCTGTGATTAAGGCTGTGAAGTTCTCTGTAACTCCAAAATATATACAGAATTTTAAATTACTTTAAAACATGAAGAAGATTGGTTTGGGAAAATTTTCAGGTATGCCTATCAGATCCAGTCAGAGTCAAAATTAACATAATACATAAAAGAGGAACTCAAGTAGAATTTAGATGCACATCAGAGACTGAAATATTACAGTTTATGGCTTAAACATTTTTATGAAGGATTTTTGTCCATTAAAACTGTATAATGAAGCTACACCAATAAAAGCTGCATCACCAAAGCCCATCCTGAATGAGCCCCCTGCCCGAGACCCTGGACTGTAAGCTGATCTAAGGTACAAGTGACACTATTCTCAGATCTGGGTTGGGGAGAAGAATACTTCCACAGGGGAATTAAGGCCAGCCAGTAGCTTTGGAGTGGAGCCATAGCCCCAGGCTTATCTGCTGCCAGGCCTGCACAGTCTCCCCCAACCCAGAGGGAGGAGGAGAGGTTTGGGGTGTGTAGCCTCCGGGCAGAGGCAGTGAACGCCCTGCACACACTAGAGCAGGTGTAGGGCCCCCCATCCCAGGAGAGTCCATGGGATATTCATGTGAGGGACAGCAGGGGGGCTGTCATGGTCCATCAAAGGCCCACCCAAATGGTTCCTTAGCCCCTGCACCAGAGCACTGCACATGATCCAAAATGATGCAGTTGACACAGAGCCTTGCAAAGGACAGTGTCAGACTTTTCTGTGCTCAGGGGAGGCACCTGGGCTTTCCCACCTGGCCCAAACATCCATTGGATTCTATACTTTGTGGTGGGGGACCCTCCCCACCAAGAAGACCAGAGGGAGGGGAGCAGCAAGATGTCATTTGGACCTAAGGAAGGGTGATATGTTTCTATTTAATCTATTTAGTCCCTGTCACTCTTTCTGTGCCTCACCCACCTCTTTTTTCTATTTCTTTCTCTTTGCTTCTTTTACTGTTAAATAAACTATATCTATTTCTTGGTATCAACGTTTTACCTCCTTTTGTTTTAATCTTGTTTTAGGAAATATTTTGAGCCTCAGGATTCTTACAGTTTTATTCACAGAGAGTTCTGTTTGATCCTTTGTGATTAGAGTGGATCATAAAAGCACAGATGCAAGAACTCTAACAAGAAAAATCCTACCAGTTCAAGCACTGAGAACAGGCACATATGCTTCACTGATCATACTTTCTTACTGCATTACTGCACAGGTACTTCTACCACTGCTACAGTGAGTAGTTCACCATCTACTTCATATCTAAGCCTAAATAAGATTAATAAAATGAGGATTCCCATCTTTCAGTCACCTAATTCTTCTGATGTTTCAGGTCTGATACTGTTAAACAAATACAGAATTAATTTAACCTTGATAAACAGCAGAAAATAATGAAAAAACCCACAGAAAAAACACCATTTAAATGATTCATCTCAGACAATCAAAAAAAAAATGGGATTAAACTTCTCTATTAAGTTTAATAACCAATTAAATTAATTAGGTGGTAAGCCTCTTTGCCTTGCAGGCTCAAAATCCCATTTCCCACATCTCCAGACACACCTGACTGGCCACAACCCTTCAGAGACCTACACAAAAGGCTGGAAAAGTCCTGTTCCTCACCTTTATTGTCACAGTTGTGCTACAGTGCAGAACGACATGCAAACTGAAGCACACAGACAGAAATGGGCAAAACAGAGAACAAAGAAGCGAGCCAGAACCACAAGTGTGTAGTGGTGGATGCCATGAGGTTTAATAAGGCAAAGTGCAGGGTGCTGTGCTTGGGTCACAGCAGCGCCAGGCAGCGCTACAGGCAGGGGGAGGAGTGGCCTGAGAGCTGGTCGGCAGACAGGGACATGGGGGTGCTGGATGACAGCTGGCTCAGAATCAGACAACACTGTGCTGCCAATGGCACCTGGGCTGTACCAGCAATAGTGTGGCCAGCAGGACCAGGGCAGGGATCATCCCCTGTACCTGGCACTGCTGAGGCCACACCTCGAGCGCTGTGTCCAGTTCTGGGCACCTCATTTTAAAAGGGACATTGAGGTGCCAGAAGGTGCACAGAGAAGACCAACAAGGCTCATGAAGGGTCTTATGAGGCACAGCTGAGAGAGCTGGGTTTGTTTAGTCTTGAGAATTCTAACCTGTAAGAAAACACTTTCTGAAATCCATTAATTGCAGAGGAGACCCAGAAATGTAAACAAACAAAGAAAATTCTGTACAGGTGTCCCAAACAAAGCCACCAACCACTTTTTCCTTAGATCTGAAAAGCAACACTCAAGTACACATTAAAAATGAAAGCAATGTTTCAATTATTAGAAAACTTAACTTTACCTTCAGACTCTTTAAGTAGTTGGATAACATACTCGGGTGAAAACGATTTTCTTCAGCAACCTGTTCATCATATCTTGGTCCTAACATGGTCTTCAAGGGTAAAAACTTCCCTATGAAAGACAATAAAATTTTGCAGTATTTTATGTATATGTACAGTAAGAACTTAGTGTTTCAAAGCAACATGCTGAGCAGTTTTAGACATTCACCTTCAATAATAAATAATTGAAGTAATTGAAGAATTTGAAGTCCTCAGAACTCACAAGTAAGTTTAAAAATTTAAGCGAAATACAGGTCAGTTCATCTAAAACAGAATAATTTAACATTTTTAGCAACTTTTAGTGTGATTTAAGTTGGGGGGGCTACAGCGCAACAGAATATAGAAAATTTAAACTCAGTGCAGTTGGAAACATGAAAGCAGTACTTTAAAATGACAGTTTGTCACCCAGTCATGTAAACATCAGTTTTGATTACCTGCAAATATAACATACAGTAAAGATCCCTGCAAAAAAAACTTTATCAACACTCTCTATAGTCTCAAATAAGCTTCCATGAAACAGGTATTAAAAACCACAGAAGACAGACAGATGTGGAAACTATGAAGCTTTATGCAACTGGTTAGCTCAGGTTAAATATTAGTGAGCAACATGAGAACCAGCTTCACTGCTCACCTGAGACACTCCAAAATTTACAGCTAAAAGGAGAGTTATTTTGTCATACAATCAAGACTCACGTTAAATGGCAATAAACTATAATCACTTCAACTTGTTAGAAAACTCTCACTTTATTGCCCTTTGCCTTTGCATCCCAACAGTTACACACCCTCCATGCATCCTGGTAAAGGCTGTTGGATTGGATAGCTCTCCTCCATTTCCTCACTTCTTCAACTATCTATTTTTCTCATTTCTTTGTGTTCCTTGTCACCACCAACACTATCATTCAGCCTCTCTCTATCAGCCCTTCCACTTTAACTTGTAATACTCCTCTGTACAGACTGATTATGTGAATCTCAAATTTACATGATCTAAACACAAAAATCTATCATCACCCTAATTTTTGCAAAGCAACATCAGGCTTGAAAGTTGACTTTGCCACTTGTCACACCCATACTAACACATCTACTCATTCATTATGGAACACGAAGAACATAACAAAGTTTTTTTAAGCGAGGCACTCAAGATTAGGAGCTGTACTGACAAAAAGAGTCAATGGCTACACAGGAAAACCACCATCCTTTACAAGATGCTGGGAAAAGAGAAGAGTGGGAAAAGAGCCTGGAGGTTACAATTGTTTCCCATAGCATCTGATATGAGACTGTACAGTCGCACAGGAGACTCTCCTGTTCTCCGTCTTCTGGAACAGAGAATGAACTTGTTTGTTCTCTTCGTAGTAGCAAACCTTGATTTAGTGTCTGATTTGCACTCTGATTTCTTTTTGAGCAACCAAAATACATTCCTGTTCACTGACAGGAAAAGACAAAGTAGTCTAGTCAGCATCCCCTGCAGCATACAGACAGCTACAGACAGCTGTGGAAGTGATGAATATTTCATATAGAGCCCATTTAACTATGACTTCCAAAGCTGAAACACAGATGTTTGGAAGTATTTAGGCGCTCAGCTTCTATAAATTCCAGTTTCTTCTTCTCTACCTGGAAAATTTGAAATTTGGTTTTTGTAAAAACCTTCCTTTCCTGTGTGCATACAAACCTCTCATTAAGCATCATCAAGCTACTGAAAATCTAATCTTTAATTCTGAAAAGGTTTCTAAACTTATTGAGTAATATGGACAAGTGTAAAGGAGGCAGTAGCTACTGATTCTTCTACAGTTTTGCCTTACATGTTATGCTAAAGAAGTGATGCAGTAACAGCTGACTGCAATGCAACTTAAGCCTCCATGCATAAGCTTTTGAAGATTAAAAAGTCATTTGCTCAATTGGGTGATCCAACAGTAACAAAGTGATACTTTACATGGATATAAAAACATCCCAAGTCATTCAAGCACCTAAACTACATTATGACACTAATTGTAACTCCTCAATAGAATTTCCAAATTAACTTCAAAATCTTACTGGAACCCTGACAACTGATGATTACCTACTTCCACAATTAAGTTCAAATTTATCAAAGAGTTTTGGAAAGTGGCTCTTAAAAGCCATTTTCCAAATTAGTTACCTGTCTAACAGATGGTATTTCTTTAGACTCAAAAATAGGTAAAAATTCTAAACATAAGACCCTAGTATATGAGAGCACAGACATCAAGTACATAAATCTGAGGGAAATTGAAGTGAACAATGTAAGACATCACGTTTTCTACATGTACATGCTCTGTCACATTTTTTATCTTCAAATCTAAATTCTAGAGCATACCAGTGAAAAAATACTCTTAATTTAGCCTGATTTTCTGTGACATGAAGCTATCAACTGAAAACATATCATACAAAATTATGTATGGCCATGGTAAATTTCAATTGAGCATTGATTAGGAAGGCTAGACTGGGTAAAGTGACTGAGGTTAAGGGAATAAAACAGTAAAATTCCCAATTAAAATGAATCCAATATCTCTAAAAAGTAACAGTTTTCTGAGTCAAGAAAACTATGCTGGATGAAAGCATCCATTTCACCTAGTATGTTGTCACCAACACAGGCCAATAACAGACAACTAGGAAAGAGAGTAGAACAGTGACAATGACAATCCATCATCAGATTATTCTCCGCAACTACAACAAGTCATAGGTCAGAAACTTCCTGAATCAGAAGCATTACTCTTAATTTAAGGTGCTTTCTCATATGCAATATGGATGCTCTCCATAACAGCCCACAGTTCTGCATGCTACATGTGTGTCTAGAACAGGATTAACCAATAGGCATCAACAGAAGGAGGCTGGAAAACACTGCTGAGACACTTCTCGTGCCTTTTCTTCTGTATCTTGCTAGTACTTTCCATGGCAACACTGCCAAGAGAATGGGTTTTCAGTGGTCAGGAGAAGCAGATACCTATTGAGATAGCAATGCCAAGACAGCAAGGCTGAAGCAACCTGATCACTTCAGATCCAAGCATTCAGAGAAAGCTCTTTTCATCGAAATTACTGAAGTTCTACTACAACGCAACAAATGTGAAAATGTGTGATTCTGAGGAACTGCTGTACCATAAAACCAGAAAGTAGCACAAAACTACCAATATTTAAAGTGAACTGGAAAACAATGGGAGATGTAGATGTAATTCACCTTGTCCAGGATAAAGAGCCCTGTTAACCTGAATGAACCCAATCTCACCAACAGCAGAGTTTCAGGACTCATTACTATGACTTGTATTGAGGTCATCTAAAAATTCTAGATGGCACAACCATGAGACAAGAGAATCATGATCAAGCACTCAATGAATGAGCGCACAGAAGCCATACAAACCTTGCTTAGCAAGGTTAGTGTACTACTAATAGCAAGGATAGTGTATTACTAATACACTATCAGAGGGAAATAAAGTTGCATACAGGTGCTTAGAAATCTGATTTAAACACTACTTAAAACTAGAATGTAACATATCTGAGAGATAGTAGCAGCATCAATTAAACCCTAAAAATTATCTCCCATAAAACTGCTAGCTATCTTAGAATGTTAAACAGCAAAAAAAGGGAAGAAGACCAATGGAATACCATTACTTCTTCTCAGTTGTTCACACTAAAAAATTAAAAACCAGGTGAACGAGAACATATCCTGATAAAGCACCCAAAGAAATGAGCCAAGCACTTTCAGGTTTTTTACTGTGCATTAACTTCCTGTGCAGGATCACATGGAATGGAAAAGAATTACCTTGCAGTTCCTGAATAAACAAGCACACAAGCAGTGATGGCACAGCAGATGACACACTGATGACCCTCATTCAGGCTTACTCTAAGTTGCTGTTTCTGAGAAACCATGGCTCAAAAGACAGACAAACAAAAGCCACAACTAAAAGAGATCAAGAACTTGCTGAGAAGAAAAACACAGAATAAAGAATCATTAGTCTGGTTTTGTCATGGTCAAAGGCTTAGGCTATCAAACCTCTCTCATTAGATACAAAGTAATGCATGCAGCCATGGTCAGGAGAAAGAGATAACGGACAGGAGCAATCCAACAACACTGTTATTTAACTGAGCCAAATTCAGAGAAGTAGAAGGAACTTGAGGGAAAGCAGTAACCCACAAAATGAACAACTGATGTTAAATACTGATAAATACCAAATAATGCATATTGATGATTATATATATCAATAATGATTATTGATGATGACAACTGAGATGTCTCACCAGGTTCTAAATATCTAAATCAGTGTCTTGCATTCCACAACCAACTGCCATCAAAATGTGTAAGATGATGTGGAAATGTGGGACAGAAAACACAGGAGATGTAAATATTAAGCAAATCATGGCACAGTGTCAGTTTAAATAACACACTGAGTAGCACATATTGTGTTTTGAAAAGATACCTTTACATCATCACAAAACTGTGCAAATTAGAAAATACTGGAGAAAAAAACAAAACAAAAACAAAACCAACTGGGGGTTGGAATTGCTTGCATTATAAAGAAAAGAAGAACTTGAGAAAACTGAAAAGAGAGATGTTTATCTCATACCAGGCAGCAGAGGAAACATTCACCTGAAGTCAGTACGATAGTTAACACACAATCAAAATTGTGTGTCTAGATGATACTGAACTCACTGCCACTATGTGCCAGAATAGACACCAAGTAACAACCGAGACAGTGCCTTATGGGCAAGAATATCCAAGACAGCGACCACTGACAAACCCTGAAATACAAGTGTAACACTGGAGTACAACACCTTAATTAATTTTCCACTGGATGGGCACTGTCTGTCGGTGGAGTAACAAACTGACACAGATAAGACTTCAGAGGATTGAGGAAAAAGAACCAAACATGGAAGAGGCTGCACAGAGGACTGGTATCACAGAATTGGTAAGGGTGGAGGGGACCACAGGTGGTCATCTGGTCCAACCTCCCTGCTCAAACGGAGTCATCCGACAGCCCATTGCACAGGACTGCATCCAGATGGCTCCTGAATTTCTCCAGTAAGGGAGACTCAACAATCTCTCAGGGCAATCTGCTCCCGTTCAGTCACCTGCACAGTAAAGAAGTTCTTCCACATGTTCAGGTGGAACTTCCCATCCATCAGTCTCTGCCTATTGCCTCTAGTCCTATTGCTGGGCACCAACGAGAAGAGCTTGGTTCCATCTTCCTGACACGCCCCTCCCCCCATTAGATATTTATACACATCAATGAGATTCCCTCTCAGTCATCTCAAGGCTGAACAAGCTCAGGTCTCTTAGCTTTTCCTCCTAATAAAAATGCTTCAAGCCTCTGATCAACTTAGTAGCTCCAGCATGGCACCTTCTGCACGCCTGGCTGTCGCCTCTCTCACCAGATGTGACAGGCAGGAAAAGTTTTAGCCCGAAACTGAACCAGTGCGAGGCGAGAGCCCAGCACTAAGGCTCCGGCGGGCAGGAGAGGGCCCGCACCCCTGCACCTCTGGGTGAGACCGGGCGAGTCCGTGTCAGAGGGGGGCACAGGCCGAAGGGAGGGCGAGCCCGGCGCTGAAGGCAAAGCGCTGCTGCGGGCCGTGCTTTAAGGAAAACAGCCGCCCAACGGGAGTCAGGTCCGGGACAAACACCGGCCGGGAGCTCGGGGGGGAACACTGCAGAGCCGTAGCCCCAGGACAAAGAGCTCCGGCCGGGACAGAGGGCGAGAGGCCGCGGCGGCCCCCGGCGATGAAGAAGAGCGGGACCGGCGGGCAGCGGAGCTCCGCAGGGAAGGGAGCCGCGCCCGCTGCCGCCCCGCG
>WEIU01005061.1:22249-35639 GCA_013389925.1 Aegithalos caudatus | reverse complement strand
AAAAAAAAAAACACAAAAAAAACCCCACAAGCACAAACCCCCAATAAACAGATTATTTGCTAAACTGAGATTGCAAAAGGATTTAGTTAAGGGAAAGTAACTGTGAAAGAAGCTAACTGTATGCAAACATGATTAATATAATATTATTTTTCCACTTAGTGGTGTAGGTGTTCACTTGGAAAGAGACTTAATGCAATAAGTTCATAAGTACATGGAACATAAAAAAATATGGGATTTATTTACTGATTCAGTTGATTTATTCCTTGCTTATTGGTTTTAATGTTCATGGCAAACTGACTTAGGAGTACAGTGTTCCTTTATGACTGATTTCCATATGCATTAATCTTTTGTGGGGAGTACTGGTGAATAAATATTGTAACTTTGTACTGTAGTTGTATTTTATTCCAATAGTACTTACAGTCTAATGGTATCATAAAAATAGTAAACTAAAAATAGTAAAATTAAAGCATAATTTTAGATTTCAGTGGAAGTTAATATTATGGTTGCTTATCATTATGTTCTCTAAGGTGTATGTAGGCTTCTACATTTAAAAACGCATGAGTATGCACTGACTTAAAAATCAAAAGAAAATTCTAGGACTGCAACATTTTAAATTGATTCCTATTTGTTTGGTGTCAACAAATATTTAAGAACCTAACTTCTGAGACAAATTATGTTTTCAGGTTTGAAAATGAAAGTAAGATTTAAAAAGAAAGTGATTTTATTCCTTATGTGTATACAATATGAAAAAGGGATATTGAAACAAAGTTTTGAGCGCCAAAATATATTGAGTAAATAAAATGTCATTTACAGTGCTGTTTCTACAGAGAGCTTCGAAAGTCAGCAACAAAATTACCAGTCTTTAGTCTTTGTGACATTAGGGGGCACCACAACCTCACAGAGTTGGAATGATGTTAAAGTATGGGTGCTTTTCCTGTCCAAAGTAAATAGGGAACAGCATACAATAGCAAAATCAACTCCTGGAATCATTCCCTAGTGCGAGGTTATGATACAGTTCTTAACAAAATTTCAAACAGAAGACAACCCAGACATTCAGTAGAATAAGGACTACACCCTCCTTTTTCTAAGAGCAATAAAATTAACAGACTAATGGATGCTGTATATATATACAGCCTTCTTTCAAGTCTGTTTAAATCTTCAAGTTTCCTTTCAGCTCTAGCCTCTAAGGTATCACAGTGTTAGTTCAATCAGTGCAGCGAATCTCTGTGTGGGCAGGGACCACAAAGTGAGCTTGGGACAGAGCTGCTTTAAATCCAGGTCCCTGGACTCGGTCCCATGCTTGGGGTAATCACTATAAGCTATCAGTCTACACCACCAAACACGTGTGTGCTGCGCAGATGACGAGTAAATCTCACACTGCAAGACACTACCAGCCTTAGACCAGGACACGCAGACATGGCAGATGATTTATTTAGTAGGTGATTTGCTCAGCAGACCTATCCGGGAAGAAGGTGTCTGTCCAGAGGGTTGGTATGCTTGAAGAGGGACAGCAGCTGTGATTTCAAGCACTGATTTGCAGGCCTGAAAAACAAGATGCCTTGCTATTGATCTCTACAGCTGAAATGATGGTGTGCTTGATGTATCAGAGATAAGAAGCTGGACAACAAGCTTATAAGCAAGATGCCTGTCATTCCTGGGAGACTAACAGGTCTCCCTAGTGTTCTTACAGCTTGACCTAGACAACTGATGCCTTACTTGCATCAGCTCTGAAGGATGATTTTCAGTGGAAATACACATTGTAAAAAATATCCACCTGTAACATTGAATAGTATATGTTCTACTGCATAAAATGAATCATATGATAGTAGTGTGCTTCGAGTACGGATGAAGTAATCAAACAATTAAAATGTCACAATGGGAGATGATTAGCAGTAGGGCAAAGTATGACATGATATATGAGAAACTCATCTAATTTAATTAAGTGGAAAGTATGACTCACAGTCATTGGAGCTGGGCTGGGGAGTGACTGGATTCCACAAAGTAGAGCAGTGTTCTGATGCTACATTTTCTAGTTTCTCTACTGACTGAATATGGACACCTTAGTAAAAAGCTTGCCCTGACTGGAGGCTGTGGTGAAAACTAATGGAGTAACTGAGGTCCTGGTTAGTGCAGGAGGCAGACTGGGGCAGAAATAGCAGTTAGAGAGTTACTTCTTCCCTACAGCCTGAAATAGCAAATACTGGCAGTGTTGCAGCCTATAAACCTGCATGCATGATGATTAAGTATTACTATACTGGCATAAATCTTTCTCGTGTGATCAGTCACACAAAGAAAAGATTATTACCCATAGGCACTCTCTCAGACTTTCTGCATCATAATTTTGTACCTATAGATATATATGCTATGATTCTGTATGTGAATATATAGCCTGTGAAGAATAATACATGTAGGAGCTATAATAAATACCTGAGAAAATACATACAGACCTGATTGTATTTATAAGACTTTATTATATAAAATATGTGTAACATACTGTACAAAAGTAAATGAAGACCACAGTCTCTCTTTTGAGATGCTTTAAGTCCTGAAAATACCCCAAGAAACTGGCCAAAGGCAAAGGAAGGGAATACAGACTAAAGCAGAGGGATCAGCCTGACAGCCCCACAAGCTTTTTAAAAATCAAATCTGAATATATTTGGATTCTATACAAATTAAGTTATGGTAATATATATGTATGGTTATACATATAATCAGATGCTCAAACATTGCTCCTGTGAGGTTAGTTTCGCTTTCTGTTGGTACGCATTGTGGAACAAGCTGTACAAGAACAGATGCTACTCTTTCCCAAAAAAGCCTCACTCCAAAGTAGAGAGAGGGAGGCGTATCCTACATCTGCAGCACCACTGATTTAGAGAACTTTAAGAATAAACTGGTAAATGTCATTTTAAATAATGATGTTGAATAGGTTGTAAGTTCTTCTTATCTAAGCATTCCTTAGAGAAAGGGAAGAATATACTTTTTGTTTGGAATATGTCTGTAACTTCCTGTGCTTCTTTCACATTCTCACTACTTTAGGCTTCACAGAGCAATGATATTTTTATGATGGACATTATGGAATGGACTTGGCCTCAGAGAATGGACTTGGCCTCAGTACCTGTGGTCCATTGCTGTTCATACAGCCACAGTTGGAGTCAATGCCACGTCTTTCCACTGCTGGTTTTACCTACTGCAATGAGGTTAAGAGTAATGAAAAAAAACCCTTATCCTTATACTCAAACCTCCACTCAGTGTGGAAAATGTCTTTGTCCAGAAGGACTTTTAGGGAATTACTCAGAGAGATTAAGTTCCTCCAGAAAGGGAAGGAAGCAATAAAATTACCCTGTACTTCCCTGAAATTAATTTCCAAGATCTCTGAGTAGTTTAAAGTTTTGGGTTTGCAATCTGTACACTCTGAAATAGTGCAGGCTGTTACTGGAAAATGTTAACACTTCTCCAGAAAAGTCACTTTGTGAAGTCCTGTATCTAGCTCAGCCCTGCAGAAACAGCTTCTCAAAAATCCCCTTTGGGAGAAAAATCTTCACATGTCCTTCTGCTTTCCGGGAGTTAGATCTGCTAAAATGATTTTAATATAATTGGATGTTTTGTCAGAGACCCACTATGTCACACATTCTAGGCTTTCTAGCCCACACACAGTGAAAGACTTATCAGTCTTGGTGAATTTAGGCCTGACCTATACATGTTCTCTAACATGGAGAATTAGAAAAACACGCCAGCATCTGTTGCTACGCAATAGCAAAGAGTAGTGAACAGAACTAAAAATGATTTATTAAACATGAATTATTGAACAATGACTCAGAGATAAAGATGCCCAAATGAGTATAAACAGCATGTACACAATGCTGGTCATACATAAGGTTATGCTGTTTTAAAATAGGAAGCCTGCTTTGATTATTTGTCTCAGATGCAAAGTTTGATTACCACAAAGAGAACAGGGAGAACAAAAAGACATTTTGTCCTGAAAAACAGCCCACTTCATTATTTTCTATTCTTCTCTGTACTGCAGTTGTATCAGCTTTGAAACGGGTAGAGCTGTTGCTAGGTGATCTTCTTTATCCACTTTGTAGCTGAAATTTCAGCCAGGCTGAAAAGAGGTTTTTTTATCTCTAACAGCATAAAATTAAATTCTAAGGCATTAATAACTGTTTTCACACAACCCTGCTTCTAACTATGGGCCTCTTTCCTGGGGGCAACTCAACCACCAGCACAAGCACCACATTTTCGTAGGCTACAGGTCACCATGATTTAAGTGGTAGCAGCTGCAAACCCTCCCTGAGCATTTCCCTTATCTCAGCTGTGTGCATCTGGCTGAAACACCCTTTCATCTCCACAAGGATTCCTCCCTTGTGCTGAGCAACTGTCTGTGCAGTGGGACAAGGCTGGGAATCAACGCAGCCAAAAAACAAACAAGTCTTCCATTCCCTCCTTGCTTGGCTCAGCTGGGTGGAGTTCCTCACTCTGGTTTGTTTTGTGGCTCCACAAGGAGTCTGGATAAACTCAGAGGGAAACGCACTGGATGAAAAGGAACAAGGGGGCATGGCTTGGGCATGAAAGGAGATGTTCGTGTTGCTTTAACACACGCCTGATATTGCAGCCAAATATGAAAACAGGGCCTCAGATTTTCTTAGGTTTGTGATCTACCAAGGAAATCTGGGTCAACTTTATGTGTAAAGCTGTAACTAATTAAAGTTAGAATTGACATTATTCATCCAGATCTTGATAAAACATGTCATTTATATTTTAATTGAGGAATGTGGGGAGGGAATGTTATTGTTGAGTGGACTAGGATGACTTTATGATGCTTGTATCCCCTAAACCAGGACATTGTGTCCCTTCAGATTTGTAATATAGTAAAGACAAAGTTAAACCCAGGACAGTTTTCACATAATCAGTCAGCAAACTAAGGTTATACCCCCTGTTGTTCCTGATCTAGCTAGTTTTGTTCCATCTGGTACTGACACCTACTGTCACCATAAAAAAATTTATTTTTACTTTTGGGTAGCAAAATCTCATGTACAAAAATTGGCATTTGCTTTTTTTTTTTTTTTTTTTTTTTTTTTTTTTTTTTTAATGGGGTGAGGGCTACAAAGGATGGTTCAATCACATTCATTGTCTGTTTAATGTCAAATATTATTTTCTTCTACATGACCCATAACATCCAAAACCCTGATAAGTAACTGTGTATCCAGTTTCGACAGCATTAGTCACCTTGGAGACACAGTAATTTCTGCCACTGAAGGAGAGGGTGGCCTGCAGTGAGTACTCGCCAGCCCCACAGATCCACCCCAGCCAATCTGTGGTGGTACAAACAATCTACCACCTGGATTATTTATTCTTTATTCTGCCTTCTAGAGATGCAACCTGGAGCCAAGCTTGCAGAGCTCCCTGTGAGATCGCTGACCTCTTTCTGCCCTAAGGGCATGCCATTCCTTGGCAAAAACTCTTCTGCAGTGAGAACTCACTTTCAGTCACACCTGCTATTGAATAGGTTGCCAAAATACAAATAATTCAGCCTGCTAGCACACTGGCTGAGCCAACGCGATGTATACACAAAGTACATTTGTTAATCTACTTTCTTAGAAGTTGTTTAGAACTACTGTGTAACCTAGAAAAAAAGAATCCACTAACCAGGAAGGGAAGCTTGGATTGGAAAAAAGGGCTCAGTAGTAGCATTCCCTGAGAGAACTGTTATGAACAAGGATCAGGAAAAAAAAAAAAAAAAAAAGCCTAACACATAAAACAGTGTAACAGAGAAACCTTTTGATAGGACTCCCCAGTGTTTGCATCATCCAGCTGCCTTTTCATAGAAGTAGTACATACTGTTAAAGATAGGTTATCTAGCAGGCTGCAGTGACAAGCCATGCTGCTGTATGTGTGTCATGCATGTGTAACACAGTTTTATGTTCAACGAAGGAAACTTCTGTTTCCCAGGTATTGTGCAAATGGATATCAGCAGGATACTTAATTCAAAATCTCATTTACAGATTGGTAGAGAAACAAATATAGTTTTGTCCCAGTCTTGTTTTGTCTGTTAGCCAAGCTGAACTACTTCTGAGACAAAGTGTTATCTAGAAGCATAGCTTAAAAATAATCAAGGTCAAAAAGCATGCACAAGTGATTTCGCAACCGTAAGTGCTGATGAATGAAACCTGCAACCAAAAATTCCTACAGTGCTACGTAAATTCCAGTAGTCATCAACAAGTTACGCAAATTTTCTGGTTTATATTAACACATAAGGCTAACATGTTCCATGACTCCTACTTTGCTGAATGTCCCAATCAGTTACCTCACTGTTCAGTTAAATTGTAAGAAACAGACTGTAGCATTAGGTTGGACTGAAGTCTTTGCAATCATTGCTGATAGGTATTTTAATTAAAAAGATTGTACATAGTTATTAAGATCTGACCAGCTGACCATTATTAAAACCTGAATTTTAACAACTTTTAAGCTTGACTTTTTACAGCTATTCTACCCACTACAGCCCAACATTAATTTTTGCTTTGAAACAGATGTTTTATCACTTATGTAGAATTAGTGTTTTGGTCATGACTTGCATTTTTTCCATTGTCTGCAGCACAGACAGTATAAATAATCTTGTTAAAAAGGAACTGATTTGTCATACTGAAGTATGTACACATGATTCTTGGTGAACAAAAGAAAGGAACTGCTTTGGCATATTCTGTACTCCAAACATTCCATCCCATCCTTTTTAACCACGATTTCTTTCCAAGGTCTGTTGCAAGTAATAAATATAACACATCCCATTGAGTTTCATAACTCCCACAAAAATACATCCAGCCCTTTACAAAGTCAGCAAGAGCCCTGTGTGAATGCATGCCAAAATGAAGGCAGGGAGACCAGAATTTCATTTAGCAGTAGCCTTACTACATTATTTACTTAATCTTTCTATGATTAAAAAGAAAAACAAGATCGTTTCCTTTGGGGGCTTGCACATATTGCATCACCTCATCATGTCACGTGCTATTTGGTGTTCTATAATCCCAGCCTCGGGAGCCTACATAAGCAGCAGCTGATTGATTTGCACCTCTCTTACCAGATACATCACAGCACTCACAGTTATACTAGTATTATTTTGCAAGTAGTTTGTAATTTTTATTTGCATTTGTTGGCCTATTATTAAAATAGATCAGAACCAAATAATAAGACCCAGCTCTCTCCAATTACAAATGTTTAATTTTTCAATAATGCCTCCTGTTTAGTAGAATTATCTGCTACATATTAAGCTTCTGACTTGCCAGTGCCTGAGGTTTGATTTTAAAGCAAGACAATTGGTGGTGGCTATTCTGGATACAAGAAGTATTGCAAAAGACAGCAGCAAGGAATTACAGAAAAAGGAAGTGTGAGGTCAATTTACTATGACATTTTAAAGGCTAAAGGAATGTATGACATCAAAAGGAATAGGTCAGGTAGGCAGCAGAAGCCTTGGCTAGGACCTGCAGATGGCCACTTGAAATTTAAGGCAAACAGGAATGAAAAACAACGAGGATAGCTAGAAGAGGACATAACTGAGCTAATAAGGCTGGTGCCTTGCCAGTACGATAACACAGATGTAGTAAGTCATGCAATTGCAGACAGAAGATAAGTGGGATCAAAGGATAGCACCGAGAACTGGAGGTCCAGAACAAGGTTTTGCCAGGAGAAATGGGGTACAGCTGGTGGCCGTCGAAAATGGTGAACGGGCAGGAAAGGAGGGGGTGGAGACACAGTACTAACTTTCCAGTTCCTCTCAGCAGACAAAAGAAAGCTGATGGCAGCGGAGCAGGAGAGAAAAAAAACTTTTAGTTGCACATCCCTTTCTTTAAAGAAGGAAACAAAACCAAACTAGATCGGTATCATCAACTATAAATGGCATGCAGGAAGAGTTTTGGAAAATGGAAAATCACAATGTTGCTCAGTGGTGAGAAACTCCCCTCCCCTTCCAGCTGAAGACACGTCACTGGAAAAGTCCCAGCCTGGGAAAAAAAAAAATCCACTGAGCAAACAAATTGCATAGACAGTGAAAACAGAAAGTGGAACAAAGTCAAATGATACTCTGGCTTTAAAGGAGTTTATTTTCAGGTTAGCATTTCCTTGAGTGGCATCAGCTCAAGTTCAGACAGGAAAAATCTCCTTAGTGTGAAAATGGCTGGTAAACTTCACTGCTGGTATTAGGCCATTGAAAGCAAGCTCACTCATTAAAAATCTAAGATTTCAACCTGGGAATTTTTGAATTTTCAGCTTCTGAGTGTAGTAAAATTATCCCACTGACAAAGCAGATACCCAGGATTGGACAAGTTTGTGGAATTTTTTTCCCTTAATTTACATGTATTTCTAGACAAAGGAGTCCTTAACTAAACCCTTCTGAACAACTCACTGGGCATGGCTCTTTGTCTTGCAGGCAAGTACAGTGGTGAGAATTTTTCCAGCCCGTCTATAAAGAAAACAAGGGAAAAACTTCCTTTGTGACAGTGAGACAAGAAATACAGTGTTGGGTAAAATTCTAGGATTCTTACCTCTCTAACTAGCATTCGTAAAAATAAAAATACTGACATAAATTATTATCCTTCTCTGATAAAAATCTACTTTCAACAAGGGTACTTCATAGTAATTAATCACAGCAACGTTAACTCAAATTCTGAAAACAATTACAGTGGCAGCACTTTGTAGCTGTAATCTAGTAAAATAATCAAGATAGTTTTACCTTTACTTTTCTGCTCCCACACTTAATACGTGCTGCTGCACTGTGGCCGATGCACGTGACAGTCCAACCCTGCTAGAAAACCTATTCACATTCTCTCAGACTTGGGAAGAGGATCAATTAAGAGCTTTTGGGTGAAGAGGTTATGAGGTTTTTTTGTTTGTTGTATGGCTTCTAATGTGTATAAATAGCTTCTAATGTGTATAAATAGAAGGGAACCAGAACTGCAGGAAGGTTTCAGATTTGGATTATCATTTTTCATGTTACAAGATAAGGGTAATGTTCAATAGGGCACAGAAGGATCTTGATTGCTAAGGTGGAAGCCCAGGGCTCAAGTCCATTGATCACATCTCTAATTTTGGAGCTTCAAACAACAGAGAACAAGTGACAAAAGCTTTCCTGAGGCATTAAGCTGAAGGGGAAATGTGAAATTCAGTCGCGTTTCAATTCCTGCATCTGATGCAGTTACTGCGTTAAGCTTTCGAAAAAAGAAATGTCATTAATTTTCCATGTGTGCTCTTACATGCATGGCAGGAGGCTCCAGGATGGGGACAATGCCAGAAGTACAGACACAGCTCACAAAAATGTACTAATTGGACTAATTTATAATTTTTACAGGAATGTTCTTTTCTCAAAGTAATTTTTGGGCAATAAAACCAGGTTGTGACAGTATTGTAGTCATGATCTGCTGTTCTTTAAAAGTTGTTTTTTTCATGAGTACACACTAGGGTTGATCAGGACAAGGTAGTGGGGCATCTGACAGACAGAACCTATCTTATGCTAGATGACACCTATTGCAAGAGGTCTCTGTCTTAACACTCTTTCCAGTTTTGGCTAACACAGTTTGCTAGAATTGACCTTACTCCTCCGGAGAGCTGTTGATAATTTGGAAGTTTTGCAATTTTTTGTTGTCTGGTAGTACAACCATGCTGTTTGAAACGATTTCAAAGTAGCTGCATCTGTAATGCTAAGAGGTTTGCTCTCAGATTCAACTCATGCTGTTCCTCACACTGGTAACTCAGTCAAGACCTTACTCATGGGAGTAAGTACCACCAAAAAGCTGCACATTGCAGCCAAATATTTTGTGCATTTTAGATACAAGAAACACACACACAAAGTTGATGTATTTACTTATTAAACATTTCATGCAGTTAAGCAACAGTGGAAATAAAGTCTTAAAGGTGAAGTGTTGGTGAAGTTCATTCTTGCTTTGTGTGACCAGGTTTTTTCTCAGCTGTAGTAAGGTTTTATCTGGTAAAGCTTCTTTAAATAGCATGGATATGGAACTGGATCACAGTCAGGGAACAGAAAACCTCACAAAGGAGGGAAGATTAAATATGCAAAGAATGAAGCAGAACCAATCATACCTTAATCAGAAAAAGGATTTCCAAAGTCAGGCCTTACACCTAAAAAAACTTTATCAGACTAAGCCAATTCCTAATGGAGCCACTGGTGGTTCTCAGAGTAGAGAAGTCATTCCTAGTCCACAGCTAATTCTGCATCTGGCTTTGCTTAGTGCTACACACATAATTATATTTTGTTGACTTTCTTCCCTGACCTTGCCCATCGTTACAATGAAAGTTCACTTGGCAGCCGATAAGGAAAGCAACCAATTGTAAAGCTGAGTGACTATGCAAGAAAATATATGCAAACCATTTGAAGGTCTTGGAAAACCATGGTTTTATACTGCTCACCCACAGACTAAGCAAAAAAGGCTAAAAGAACCTGAAAGTTTTCGCTCTCAACATCCAAAAGCTGGAAGGTGCTAGAATTAACACAGGATTTGCACAAGAAAGCCTGGAGTAGGATCAAAAGAGCAGTACAGAAGTGTATGGCTGCAGAAGGACCACCTTCCCCAGAAGCTACCGAGCTGCACGTAGCTCACAGGCAGTTCACACGGGATTTCAAGGGCAGGGCTGGCGCCAGAGCTGCGCGGACACAGATGCTGGCAAGTGTCACCATTCCTGCAGCAATGGAGGCTCATATGGACAGGGACACTGGAAACCACAGCAGCCATACGGTTACCAATCGACACTGATTGAGGGGGCACAGAACAGGCTGACAGCAATTTGGCTGTGACTGTGCCAGGGATGGCAAAGGCACAAGGCAGATACCGAGGAACAAGTGAAGGAGTCACTTTAACAAGTTTAGTTAAATCTGCCCTTCAAAAAAGCTGATGTGTTCAGAAAAATATTAAAAAAAAACAAAACCCAAATAGCATAATTACTGCTTTCTTCACGCTTGCAATCACTAGTCAGTCATTACTTTTTCATCACATGAATGACATCACTGTCAGAAATTATTGCCTGAGGACCTAGACTGAAACCAGCTCTGCAATCACATTAAAAGGTCTCTGTGCAGATGCAAGAGCAGAGTTTAAATTAGCTTTCAAAATTTTTTTCCAAATAAGAAACACACTAAGTGAAACACCTCAACAACTAATCACTAGCAATTAAAAACATAAAAAGTAATAACTTTATTCTACAGACTCAACAGTTTTAGTAGGGAATTAGCATTGAATGAAGATGACAGCAAATGAAACACTATCAAAACCCAAGAGAGTACTTGAAACAGTTTAAAGGCTTCACCTTAGCTTGTGTGAGTGGAGCAGCTGTACATATGTGGCTATACAAATAAGCTTGCAGGTCTTTCCTGTCCATTTCAACAGTACTCACAAATTGCGTAAGATCAACCTTTGGTGTTCGCCCTCGGCGTACACCACACTTAGCAATACTGTATCCACATAATAGATGAGTTCAAACTTTCCCAGGAATAACAAAACTATTAAAGGTGCAGCTGTTACTGTGGTGTTAAGCAATCTTTAGTGTCTTCTAGGCCCATGGGATGGGATGCAGCAGCAAAGTTCTTTTTCTCCCCCCTGACTTCTGTTAGGGCTCTGGTCACCTCCTGGAGCCCAGGTACACCCCAGCAGACAGTACCAGAGAGAGCCCTACTTGGCACAGCCCAATTCCAGTCTTGTCCAATTGCTAGGGCTACAAGGCCACACATGAAACACAGCCCTGTGCTAAGAGAAAGACATGGACATGCCAAGGGGCTCAAAACAGGCCAGAGACTGGCATCATGCAAACCAGAATGGCATTAACAAAAATTATTTTGTTGTAATTCAGTATTGTCTGCATGCAGAAGCACAGGGTATCACAGTGTCCATCCCTCATTCTGTGTTTTTAACAAGATTACTGTGGGGTAGCAGCTATGCCCATCATAAACCTGTCTGCTCTTCAACCACAGGTACAGGCTTGAGCATTATTTCTGGCTACCTTCATTCCAAGGTTTTTAGGAGCTGCTGGTCACCAACAGCACTATTACCCTTACGTAAGAACAGAGTGATCATTTTTCTGCTGAAATCTTGTTACAGGGACATTTGTGACCTAAATGCATTGCTATGAGCATTACCTAAGAGGCTTTTTGCATAGGAACATTACCGAGCAGAGAATTCAACTACTCTCAGGTCTCAGAGGAAACACTCACTGATATAGCAAAATCACTTCTGCACACTGATGCATATACAAAAGCTTCAAGTTACACAAATAAAGTATTCCAAAGCAGTCATTTTATGTCAGTCATACACCCACATAATGTCATCATGTACTCCTATTCCTCATGTAATTAGATCTTTTCCCAACTGGAAAGAAAAAAAAAAAAATAAACCAACAACAAAAAAAGCAAACTACAAAATAATAGGATAATTTCACAGTGATGCCATTTAAACTTTTACACTGTGAAAATCATAAAGATTAATAGAGGCAAAGCACATTTCATCTGAAGGCTTTTATTTAGAACTTTGCTTATGGATTTGTTTGTATCTGAATCTCAATTATCTTCCATGGACTTTATATTTTTCTAAGAAAACAAGTATCTTTGCTATGTGTATTAAACTTACTCTTAAAACTGTGTCCTGTAAGAAAAACAGTGGAATTCTGAGTTTCTTTGCTGTAACAGCATAGGTGAGAATTACTCTTCAGGCACCGAATCAACCATAAATAAGCACATATGCCTGTAAGCATCAAGCAGGTACTCACAAGAATCTTGAATTTGATTTTTTAAAAAATTAACAGCTACTTTTAATTATTACTCGTTAGTTTATCTTAGCCCTCAATAAATAGAAAGCGTAAGGCATGTGGAATCCAAATTCTTTAATGGAGCTGAAGCTAAAAAGCATCATCTGCCATTTACCCCGCGGTTTTCAACCGGGGCCTTTTCCTTTGTCTGTCACAAAAATTTCCCTTCGTCCAGATCAACGCTGGCGACCTGGCCACTGATGCCGGCAAGTCACGCACGGGGGAGAGCGAGCGAGGATGTGCAGGTGGGAGCTGCGGACGCCGTGAGCGGTGCGGACGCCGGAGCGAGAGAGTGGCAGCCCCAGGCCGGCGCTCTCGGCACGGGAGGGGTGGCGGCGGAGCAACTACTTGCAGAGCCCCTCCAGCCGCTCCAGCGTGCCCTTCATGTCACGGATGCGCTTGGCCAGGGCGGGCACGGGCTGCATGGCGCGGTCCAGCTCCTCGCAGCGCGCCACCAGTGCGTACATGGCGCGGATGCTGAGGTCGGCCGCCTCGCCCAGGCTCTCCACGCCGTCGCGGTAGGTCTGGATGCAGCCGACGCTGAGCGCCGTCAGCGCCTGCAGCCCGCAGTGGACGTTCCGCAGCAACTCGTCCA
>WEIU01005061.1:530-20846 GCA_013389925.1 Aegithalos caudatus | reverse complement strand
CGTGGCGCGCAGCGCCCCATGGCGGCCGGGGGGGGCTCCGCGCCCTCAGGCCGCCCGTGCCAGCCCAGCGGTGGGATGAGCTGCGGGATAAGCGAAAAGTAGCGGGGAGAAGGCTTGTCGGTACCGTTCTCCTTGCCGAAGTGGCCCATGGCGCCTCGCTAAGTGTCGGGGGCGGAGAGGGAGGGCGGAGGAGAGGGTTCGTGGTTGACGTGACTCTTCTTTGTCTCCGCAGTTCTTTAAAAACAAGATGGGAAAGACAGAGAAGGCGGCCGTCCCCTACGGCCAGCCCGTTCACAGCTTACACCTGTGTGAACAACCAAAGATTAACAGGCAGAAGAGTAAGTGTAACACGCCAGTAACGAAGATCGCCTCGGCGAAAAAGATAGAGAACTTTTGGCAGGATTCTGTGTCGCCAGAAATAGTTCAGAAGCAGGAGAAAAAGCCACTTAAAAACACAGAGAACTTCAGAAATGCCAAGTCCAAGAAACCTATCGCCCTAAATGAAGTGAGCCAAAAAGAAAATTACGCTGGGGCAAAGTTTAGTGACCCACCATCTCCCAGTGTCCTTCCAAAGCCTCCCAGCCACTGGGTGGGTGGCACAGCTGAACTGTCTGACCAAAACAGGGAGTTGATGGCAGTCCATTTGAAAACTCTCCTAAAAGTTCAAGCGTAGTTTCCCAGATCTCGAGTAATTGGCAAAGAAAACTCCATCCAGGAAACTTAAACATGCCTTGTTGCAACCAAAATTGCAAAAGACTGTCAAGTCTTATAATCACATAAAAAAAAAAAATCCTTGTATTATATTTTTTATGGTTGTGTAAATAGTGTACATCTTGTATTATGTGTATATTCTTGTTCATACTTTGAGAGGTACATTTTAGTTTTGTTATGAAAGGATGTATTTTGCACTGCCTGAGTGGTAGATGTCTTGTATATAAAATATGGACAATTTTACGTGTGTGCTTGACACATGAAGACTTGACTTGCTTTGCACAAGGTAATGAAAATTTTGGAAGGAGAGTACAGCTTTCTCATTAAGGTTCCAGATCAAATGTGAATGTTTTATTTGTGCACTACTGACAATAGTTTTACATTCTGCCTCCCAATCAAGTATAAACATGGAATTTTCATACAAATGTGAAGTTTTGCCCTCTGCTCTGGAAACTATCTGGAATTCCTGTTCATCTGTTCGTTTTTAAAATTAACTGGAATTTGACTAAAATTCCAACCCACCAATTTGAGCACTGCTGATTTCTTTAAAGAAGTTAAAAAAAAAATCAACAAAAAAAACCCAAGAAAAAAATGGAAAGAGCAGAGCTTTCTGCCAAAAATTCAATTGGTCACTAAAAAATTTAAATAAAACAATTTGGCCTCCCCTTATACATGTCTCTGTATTTCTTTGGGTGCGTGTCTGTTAATTCAGGTATGTGAGTTTAAATTACTTGATTGTCTTTTAGTGCATTAGTAGAAATACTTTGTGTTTTAACTGTCTCAGGCAAAATTAAGAGATTCAGTAGCTCACCAAGAATTCGCTGTGTTTAAAAACAGTCACCTTTATGACAACTCATTCTAGGATTGTTTGTTGAAAACAGATTTCAAGGAAGTTGGGCAGTTAGATGTTGAAATTCATGCAGTAACGCTCCTTGAACGTTTTTATAGTAAGTGGCTATTAAACGAGTCAATACTGGCAAGTAGCAGCAACATAAAATGAATGGAGCAAGTCGAATTTTGTATTTTTTACCAGGTTTGTCTCTTGCTCATAGCTATGATGGAAAATACATTCTCCTGACTTAAAATTCTTAAAGAATTGGATTGTGGATTAGTCTGACAGGCATTTTGAGGAGGTAACAGATTTGCAGTTATTTTCTTAATCTAGTCTTTAAATAAGATTAATACGAGGAAGTAGGTGAAATTTACATACAATAGAAAGAAATTTTTAAGTGTTTTAAAGTTTTATGGATCCACCAAAAACAATCCGCTGTCTGTGCTCCGGTGTCCTAGGAGAGGAGAGGTAGGTAGGAAGAAAATGGGCTGCTTGTATCGGGCTGAGGTGGCTCCCTAGTGTGAATGGCATTTGCAGAGATACAGATTAAGCAGAATTAGGAGTGTTTGTCGTGATGGGCTGCAGCTTTGGTCCAGAGCATTGCTTCCTTCTGCCTGGGGTAATTGGTAGGATTCATTAGCACAGCCCTAACATGAGCTTGGTCAAAAGCTCAAAAACTAAGGATTTTTTGGCTTGTTTATAGACATTGGTTATGTAGTTGTAAAATTAGGCTATTTAGCTATAGATGTTCTAAAGGTTGATAAAAAATTTTTGGTTTACCTCAAAGAATTAGAGGTTCACTGTCTTGCAGAAGAGCCTGGTATTGGTGTACTCAAGGTCGGTGTGTGGCTTCAACAACACAGTTTCCTGCCTAATCTAAATACTCCATAATTTAGTGTCCCCATCTTCTATTCTAAAAATGAACAAACTCCTGGTTTTCTGTTTGTGGGATTCTTAATTTTTTTTTTTTAATTCCTCTGGAATCTTGCTGAGGATTACTCAAGGACACTCTGAAGTCCCAGTTTCCTATATTTGATAAATGCTATATTGATCTGCCGTTGTGCCTTTTTCCCCCCATCTTTTTTTCTGTTGCCTGAGTGTCACCAGAAGTGCAGAGCAAAATGCCTTAAAAATTGCCCGTAGCTTTAGCAATGGTTAATTTTATCTGGTCACCTGAATCTTGCTAGCTAGCTTGAGAAGTGGGAGTTTCCCTCAGCTGGTGGTTTGGCATTCTTTAAAAGGATGTCTCCTTTTCCCCCCTGATTATTATCTTGTTACCATCAGCCTCATCCTTCAGAGCTGACAGTGTGGATGCTAGTTATGATCCTGGGTAAAATTTATCAATGTCCCATACCTCTTTGTTCCTGCCCTGATTTGCCAACACATCCCTCAGGGTTAAAGAATTCATTGGATGTTAATTGCCAATAGTTCTCAGCTCCTCAGTCAGTTCTTTGAGAGGTGGTGGTTGAAAGTTCTGAAGTGTTGGGGACTTAAAACTTCCCATACCTTGTTGGACCCTAAAGGGTAGGATACCAATCTGGTCTTTCTAAACAGTAGCAAAAAACCCAAAGCATATTTAAGCAGATGTCTGTGTCAAAGATCTGGCAGAAGTGTTGGAGCACTTAGTATTTCTGAGATTTTTTATTTTTTTTTTTCTCGTGTCTTCCTGAGATCTTCAGCCTGAGTCCCTTCCTGCACAATGGACTGGATGTTAGGCTTAAGTGTTAACATACACTTCAACATGACCAGCTGAAAGTCAGAACGTGGTCATGTTTTAGGACCATATTCTGCACTTGTCACTTTCCCGCTTTATGTATTTCTACAATATCATCTTACAGGGATTTTCACTCTCAAGATTTCCTTCACTTTGACAGATTCCTTATCCCAGTTCCCTGAACAGGAGCCATTGTATTACATGAATGTACTCTTTGAGTTTAGAGCTAGCAAAACATTAGTGTCATATTTGGAGGGCTTGTTTGCAGTGTAATATAAAATTACAGAGTGACCAGCCTTTAAGGAAGAAAATGAAAAAATTTAGTGGATGTGTTATCAGCTAGTCATGTGTCTGCTATACAGGAATTAAATAAATTGCTTATTAAATCTTCTGAGCTCATTAAGGAAACTGAACATTAGCACTTCAGTTACGTAATGGAAATCCTTTCTGTTTAAAGGTCTAGTGCAATGCTGTGTAGAGCTGCAGGGGAATCAACTGAGACTTAACTACCACCTTAGTTCTAAACAGTTAAATATTACGTGTTGATGGTCCTGAAAAATTACCTCTCATGGAGGACAGAAGTATCTGTTTTTGGGTTCTCATGCGTGACTAAGGCTCAGCCCATTACACAGCTTCATTAATAATGGCTGGCTTGGTGCTCTACAAAGGCTAAAATATTTCTGCCTCCTAATGCAACAGGAGCTAGAAATCCCATGTGCATTTGAACTCTATTACACCAGGATCTCTTCAGAGGTTTTGTTGAATTCTGCTGAATATTTAAGCAATCTGCATATGAGACTGTAAATTTAATTTTACTTCATCTGATTAATATATTATCCAAGGCATATAATTTTAAGCAGTATTTCAGTTATTTTCAGATTATTTTTTAAGCTTTTGCATTATAAAGCATTTGATAACAGATGCATGGATTTTTTCTTTTTTACAGCTTTGAAATCAAATACAAAGCTCTATAGATTATATGAAGGCTGAAGATTGTAGATGATGTTTCATTGCAGTTTTGAAAATAAGTTTACCTTTATTTTCCACGTGGAGACATAGAATCACAGAATGGCTTGGTTGGAAGGAGCCTTAAAGACCATACTGTTCCAACCCCCTTGCTATGGGCAAGGGACACTCTATACCAGGTTGCTCAAGGCCTCATCCATGCTGGCTTGGAGCACGTCCAGGGATAGGGCATCCCCAACTTTCTCTGGATAATATGTTCCAGTGCCTCACCACCTTTATAGCAAAGAACTTCATCCTAAAATCTAATCCAAACCTACTCTTCTTCAGTTTTGAAGCCATTCCCCTTTGTCCTGTTCCTATATGCTCTCTTTAAAAGTCCCTCTCCATCTTTCTTGTAAGTTCCCTTCAGGTTGTGGAAGGAAAGTCTTGACAGTTCCATCATACCATTAAACACATTTCTTATTTTCTTCTACAACTTCTTGTGCTCTTTGAATTTTGATTTTACAATGTATTCTTTAAGTAATTTTTTTCATATTATATGCTTGACTGAATTTTTTTAAGGGGTTTATTTTCTATTGTAATTTCTAAGATGATTTTTGTTACGGAAAGATGTGAAAATTATGAACTTTGACTCCAGTAGTTACAAACATCAGAAGGCTTTCAGAAGGCTTTATTTCTCATTTTGTGCAGCCCTTTTATAACATGCTGCGCTGAAGAGCCATGTAATTGGTTAGTAAAAGTAACACTTCTCTTCATTGGTTAAATAACAGAAACAACACCTGGAAGAGAGGCAACCATGAGACTCCAGAAGTATTATGAAAACAAAATGGCTATTTACAGGAGCCGTCCTTGGGAGATGGATTTTTCTCAAGCCAGAGAAATCAGCAGTCAGGCTGAAACCTTTACAGTCTCAGAAAATCAGGCCTACAGGTTTTCTTTAGGAGAAGGCTGATTCTTAACCGAAAGAGGCTATGATGTAAGTAAGAGGTCAAGTTGTAAAATGTAAACATTTACTGGGAAAAACTGACACTACCTTGTTGAAGAGGAACCACAGTGTTCAATATTTTTGATAACAGGAAATATTTAGTTGCTGTTTCACTAGAAAAGATTGATGAAGGGCATATCTATCAATCAAGGAGAAATACATTATCCAATTAAATGACCTAAGTGCTGAAGTTGAGCAATAGAATATTACCAGCAATTTTGAGGCTGTAAACTATTCTGGCTTGCTTTGAGAGCCTAGGAGAATGTTACTGCAGCTAAGACAGGAATGTCAACAATTCAGCTGAATTTGAAAAAGTTTCCCAAGGAATTAATTTGTGCAACAAACATGTTCTAGCAGAGTCTCCCTCTGTGTTGAAGTCAGCCTTCCTCTATAACTTTTTTCCTATGGGGTAATAAAATCTCATTTGTTCAACTCCCAAAAAAAAAGGCCTTTAGATTTTTCAAAGCCCTGACTCTCTTGGAAGGCTGCATTGGTACATTTATTTAACCTTAGCATAGTGACATTACTACAAGTGTGTGGCACTGATGGCACTTAGTCTGAACGGTTCATACACCCTTGTCTTCAGTTTGAGAACTAGGCTGCTTATGTGCATTTACAGGGTAGGTTGCCAGGGGTGAATAAATTGGTGCAATTTCCCTAAATCATACCTGGAAGAGGAAGTGTTTGGGGATCCAGGACTTTTCTCATACAGAGTTTGCTGACTCTTGTTGTAGTTCAGTAAGTGGCTGTATGTATTTCAAGAAGTGGTGTAATCATCATGACCCTTGTGCCATTCTTAAGGTCATAAAGCAAAAATTTTGAGGGGATTGCTATGTGTATTAAAGATGCCATTTGCTCCTTTAATGAAGCAGTGTGCTTTCATAAAGTAGGCCTTTGAACCCTTTAATTTGCCAGTGCCCTTATAAGTGGGAAATAAGTTACTTTGTTTTTCATTTCCTGAAACAAGACCTAGAGCTACATTTAAGAGAGGGCTTAATATAGAGAGTCAGGCTTTCCTCTAGTTTCTCTCATCGCCTGATTCTTGTGTTCTTTGCTGCCTAGTGACATAGCTGCATGACAAGGAATAAGGTGTGCCCTTACTTAAAATGATACATAATTTGAGATCTGTAATTTGCATTTATGTGTACATAGCATGAAACTTTTGTAAGTTTTATTCCTAGCATCAGGATATTCAGAAATTGCATATGATCATATTTAGAATAGCAATAGGTCATTGTAGGAATTAATGGAGTAGTAAATTGATAGACCTTGTCCAAATTTTAGACATTCTTTGTATGCAAGTAATAAAAAAGGGATGATGTATTTTTGTACCTCTTCTCCTGAATACTAGGAGTGAAAAGGGAAAAAAAAAGGTGAGATGGGTACAAAAAATACAGTGAAAAGCAAGGTCAACTAAGAGATGAGAGAAGCAGTGTAGATATCACCATTGTTTAATGTTGGAAGGAAAGATACTGAAAGAAAAAAATTAGCTCCTGAGGTAGCTGATGTTACTTCAAATTTAAGGAATGGCTAGATGAAACTCAGTTTGCTTCTACTCCTGGACTGGGACCATCTGAAGAATGAGTGTGAGATGACAGATCTTGTAACTGACATTTTCTCTGACTGGTCAGTACCTACTGTTCATTACTAGAAATTGCACCTCGATGCAGCATTCTTAATGCTTAGCACTGCTCCAAGTATCACAAAATGCTTCACAAGTGCTTACTGCTCTCAAGTTTTCATGCTTTTTTAGAAGTAGCCAGATAAAGTACATTACTGTATGTCAGAAGCCTCCATGTTTTATAGCTGGAAAAACAGGCACACTGAAGGGAACTAGCTGGCTTGAGATCCCTCAGTAGGTTGTTCATTCACCCAGAAAGTGAACCATAGTGTCTGGAGGTCCAGCCAGGTTTTGCCTTTGCTAGTACCTATGGTTTGTTGTATGTGTGGTCTGCAAGTCTTCCTTATCTCACTGTGTAGTATGTAAAATACAGTTAATACAAAGTTCTGCTTAGAAATGTTTGTAGTTTGATAGGACTGGTGAGATAAATCAGGATGCACCTAGGTTTTGTGTTGTATACAGTTTTATTACACAATAATTTTAGTAATTTGCACAACAAAGATTACTGTTACACTTTTCTCCACCCTTGATATAATACATAATCTTTTGGACCCCTTGATATTATATATAATCTAGACATGCCACTGTCCTCGCCCCATGACCAGCAGTGGGGAGGCTGATGATAAGTCCACACTTCCTGCTCATTAGCTGCTGTTCTCCAGTGCTGTACAAACATGCTGCAGCCAGCAACTGGCTGAGAGGGCCATGGCCAGGTGCAGTATCCTCACAGTCCCTTGAGTTTACATTTGCTTTATCTGTAGCCTTTCATTAGATCCCAGAAGAAAGAGAGACACAGTCTTTCCCAAGAGAGAGCATCTTCCTCCAGGAGGACAGAACATGCAATTTGCGAGTGATCCAGTTTCTCTCTACCACCAGCCGGCCAGTCCTTCTTAACACCTCAAGCCTTCCCATCACTCTCCCAAACTGTTTTCTTTACTTTTCACTGCAGCTGTTTCTTTTTCTTGTATTTCCTCCTAAATGCATTTAATTGTTCTTTGTTTCCCTCACTTCCAGGCAAACGTTCATATATGTAGGTTTTTTTCACTTGAAAAATCAAATCGAATGTGCCACATTTATTCTGCTGTGTTCTGGGTACAATTCCTCCAAGGCAGTACATACTTTTTCCTAGAGGACAGTTAGATTTTTACAAGAGACAATGATTCTCTTGAGATTTCTTCTGTCAACCTGGTATGAATAGACCTGTCAAGCCTTGATAACCATAACATACCTCACTTGATATCCTGGAGGACTAGAAACAACTGATGCACTGGTCCACATAGATACCATAGAATTAATCTGTCAAACACAAAACACCAAACAATTAGAGTTTAAGAATTGTTTCCTCAGAGATCAGGAAGTCTGAGGGGTCTGACCTGGACTGGTCACTGTCAGGAGGACATGCCAGGAAGATGAAAATGCAGTCTGCAGCTCTGACACTCATGAAACAAGGCTTTTTATCTATTTTTCTAGGCTGGGTCTGCCGTTTGAGAGCCTGTCACATGTACAGCCTGCTTGCTGCATGTGTCCAAAAATCCTTAGCCTCCTGCTGTACGACGGTGGCTGGCTGAGTGTTCAGTGGTAGTTCCATGGTTAGCCAAACATTTCTGACCTGGTTGTGTTGTAGGCAATTTAAGGAAATGTTTACACTGCTCCTTTGTGTTTTCTCTCACTTTGGTCAAGGGTAGTCTTTCAAATTTATAACCACTGGGACTGAATTCAACAGTAGCCACATGAATTCTTGCTGCATGTAAGTTAACTTTAATAAAGAGAAACTGGTAACACAGGTGCCATTACTTTGTCCACAGAGATAACTGATCAGCTAACTGTGTCTGTGCACTGCTAGTTCAACTGAACTCCTATTTCCAACACTTTTCATTTTCACTCTTTATTTTTCAGTTATGAATTTTTATTTCCTTTATTTTTCTGACTCCAATGCTGTTGGGAATGCATGCTGAAGCTCTGGAGAGCCATAGCCGGGTACAAAAAATGAATAAGCAACATACACATTGAAATTTCTGTCTTTAGGAAGTGTTGGGTAAAAGGAGGGGTCAGATTAGGACCCGTAGTTCTGTCAAGTTTTCATCTGGATCACACAGCCACCAGCCTCAGTAAAGTTCTGAAACATGCCAGCTTTGATGGCTGTATCAGTGTATTTCAGAGTGGTTAAAGAAGGCAGCCTTCCAAAAAAACACCAGGTTTTCCGATTTTCACTTCACAGCCCCAAAAGTAGCACTCTGAGGGCAGCCCACACCCCAAAATAGCCTTGAGATGAAACAGAAACTTCTGTGTAGGCAACACAGCCTGATTTTATCCTCTCCCCTGTGGCAATGCTGAAGAGTTAACCTGTATTGCTGTTGTGATTATTTCCGGCTTTCCAAACTGTTGCAAGTTTATGTGATTTTTAACACATACACGCCCTACTTTTCAAATACTGTGGGAAAACAATGTGAAGATGTGGGGGAAGGGTAAAAGTAATCTTGATCAGCTCTTGCAGCCTTCATCCAAATGCCGCCTTAGTCGAAATTTTCTTAGGAAGGGCTTTGCTCACATTTAACACTGCTGAGGTGATGATGTGGGCAGTGCTCTCGGGACTGGGAAGGACGTGCTTTCCCTCTGGGCTTCAGTGACATACTGAAGAAGGTGAAAGAGCAGGAAGCCCATACCTGATGACCAGAGGAAGGAGCTCTGCTGACATAGTAACCTGTTTCCATGGTGTTTTCCTCAGCTGCAGCCAGACATCGGTTTTTAAGGATCTCTAGCACACCTCCACCCTTCCTTAATTTTCCTGCCAAAAATGTAAGGAATGCACTTTACACACAAAGTAACCACGGACACATTCAGTAACTTTTTTCACTTCCAGGGAGCATTTACACCACGTAGACCCAGAGGTGACAAGGGAAGAAAAGAATTAACAGACAAAAGGTTAAAAAACCACATTGCTACTGACAGAAAAGATAAAATGCTTCATGAGCATATGCGATACAAAAGAACACTGATGCATTTGTTTCAGCAGATGGAGTTACTGCTGCAGGTGTCTTTAAAGCACATGAATATAGCTTTATGTATGCTATACGTAAGGGTCCAAGGAAGTGAGTAGTAGGGAAAACAGAGTCAAGGCCTCGCAGAGCATAGGCTGAGCTCCCTTTAGTGGCTTGTTTTGGCATTCCACAGGGGTAGCCCTGAAAGGACCCATTTGGGGACCAGCAGCTCATCCCTACATTGCATCCCCTCATTACAGCCCTGGCCAGAATCCATGTTTGTATTAGGCAGCTGGAGGGTATAATCACTGAGTAATTCTTGGTGAGGGCCTAATTGCAAGTTAATTTTAAGTCAGTTATGTAAACAGATTAAACCAATCCTTCCCTGTATTTATTTTTCCTCACATGCAGACTCAACCACTCTTAAAAATTCTCTATCTGCTTTATTCTTCTGCTTCACTGAATTGATGTCCACTGCTAATATTTGCTGCTGCTAATACCTGTGTTAGGAAGAGGCTTTGTGAGATCCCAGTGACTCAGAATAATCTATGTGATGTCATCAGGCTGTTTGGGAAAAGGCTCTGCAGATGGAAAACAGCCAGCAGCAGCTCGATCTGTGTTTGTGGCTCAGTGAAACATATTTATTTGTAGGGAATAGCAGGCAGAAATTTATTAGGCAAAAGTAATTTTGAATTATTGTTGTGTGTTAGAGCAATGAAGGAATAGCAACCAAAATGGAATAGAAGAAAACAAACAAAAAAGCTAATGTTTTTGGTTTTTTTTAGCTCATGTTTTACCAAAAAGGCAACTGGAGATTAGAACAAGTGGATTAGGCAGGAAACAGTCATTTCTAAAAGAAAACATCCAGTGCACTTTTTGCACTATATACAAAATGCACTAAAAATAATGTCTTTTGTAAAACACAAGTTCATGACATACTAATGACTGAGCCCTTGGGGTTTTAAAATTTTAGAAAAATCACATTTCCTTCTGCAAACATATGAACTTTGGAGCAAATTTCAATAAATAAAACTGTATGTTGTTGTTCTCTATTCTGTCATTTTGTCATAGGATGAACAGTGTAGAATATGTAATAAATAAAAAAAGTTAGATACCTATGTATAACCCTGGCTTCAACTTAATAGTCAGCAAACAGAAAGACGTATATCTCTGGTAACTATTTTTACAGGTTTGGAGGAGATTATAAGTAATTCTGTTTTTCAGAACTTCACTAGTTTATCTAGTACATATTGTCAGTCCTAACCTAGTCAGAACATAGAAGAGATAGGTATCAAGTCATATATTTCCAAAGAAGTCTCTTGTAAGCTCTTAGAGAGTAGTATAAAACACAATGCTTTTTCATTTCTTCTTCAAACTTTCATTTAAAAAAAAAATTGTAATTATTTTGGTTAATTAGGGTATTCATAAATGTAAATAATAAATACTTTTCAGGCCTGATGGATTTTAACTTTAGCAGTATTTTTCAGCAGTACATTTTGTAGAATAGATGCCCATTAAGTGACAAATTAAAGATTCACAGCTACATGAATGTACAGGCAACCTCATGGCAAATGATAGATATTACTCAAATATATTTAAGAAAAAAGGAGGCCTTTTAACGTTCCTTTTTTTTGAAGCATCCTAATTTTTGAAAACAAGTTATTTATAATATACCATCTCACTCTGCAGTTAGGACCAATCAAATTGTCCCTAATACTTTTAACTGAATATACTTAATTTTGACCTTTAAAATAGAATTTCTATATGATACACCAGATGATTATTTGTGTAATTTACTGTGCATCACCTTTCACTGTGATTAACCTAAGCCTTTTAACAGTACCCTATGAAACTAACTCAACTGTTCACCTGACCCAAATGAGCTAATTGTATTTCAGAGCATGGATCCTATTTCATACTCACTCAGCCTGGCCTTTTGTTGGGTTAGGTTTTTTTGGTTTTTTGTTTTTGGGTGGTTTTTTTTAATAGCAAAGGTTTTGACAGGTTTTGACAAGATTTGACAGTTTAGTCTCAGCTCTGTTCTGGAGGTGCTCATGACAGGGAGGTGTTGGAGTGTCACTGTACCAGGACAGATTTTCTCTTGATGATGAAAACACCAGTTCCTGAACCTGAGGACATTTTCTGGGAGCTTGACACCAATTTTTCCACTTTCCTTGACCTTTCCTATAATGACTCAGGCTGTGACTTTGTCCTTGATTACTCCGTTAATCTACAGCATCTTGGAAACGATCTGGAGTGGAACTGAGACTGTCATCTCAGTTCTCAAATCTCAGCTGTGGAAGTGTCACAGTGTCACCTGTACCCTGACAGGCAAACCCAACACACTATTATTACAGCACTTCTTCAGGATAACTAAAGTAGTTTTTATAGCAAAAATTACATCTTAGTCATGCATCCTTGATCTGTCTTGTCAATTCTGTAAACAGCATTCATATATATTGCTTGGTCTTATATCTAGATACCTCACAACACTGTTTTTCATATTTAAGAATAGTTTCTTTGCATTCAGATTTCTGACAACTCTGGATTTGTGCTACCAAATTAGTCTTGTGAAGAATAAAAAATATTGCTGTGAATTGAATGATATCAGCAGCAGAATAAATATAAGAAAATATTTTAAACACAGCATTATTCCTACCATGTCCTCAAAAGAAAATGCTGTTGACAAGTTTTTGTAAATCTAGGGCTTTGTTCAAAGTAATTTCATAAGAACTTTTCTATATTCTACATGTAAACTGAGTGTTCCTGTCTAAGCACAGAATCTGGAGGAGATAAAAGCAAATGAGATGTGACAGATGAAAATTTAGGGACATCTTGGCCAGAAAGCTAAATAAAGCTTCATTAATGATTTAGTCCTGCATAATAATGGGATAAAGTGCACCTTACCATGGGACATTTACCACATATCCCAACAGTTCTCATTCTTTGGCTTTTTAACTAAGTGTGGGTCTCCTGCACAGACAGGACTTCTGCATTACTAAGGAGAGGACATTCAAAGTGCTGGGAGAGATATTCCTGAGAAAAAGCAAGTACAAACATGCACACCAAACAAAATCAGTCACAGAAAATGTCATCATGGGTCTAAGACCTGACTCTACAGACACTTACACCCATGCTTATTTTTTCTATTAGTGAGTGGACTTAGTGATGTGACAATTTATAACAAAACTGAGCAGGCACTGAACCTGTGTTCTTGCTTAGGGCCTTACCAAAAGCCTATGTTTGCATGCTAAGTTGAAAGTTTCTAATAATTTCCCCACAAACTATGTATACACCTTCCTAATCTCCATTCTGATGCACTATCATCTGTCACAGAACAACGCAACAGAGACAACAGAGTCAGATCGAGAGAAGAAGAGGAGGAACTTTACTTTTTTGACTTCACCTTATATACATTTCAGAGAAAGGGACCACATTGGAAGACAGAGGTTCAACCTCTTCAATTCCAGTGGTCTTAGAAAATGTCCATCAATTGTCTCTTCTACCTGCAGGGAATGTCAACAATAATATTGTTTATAGAAAATGTGTGGGAATCTGACTCCCAAATATGTAAATTATCAGAAGGCTAGAAAGAACAGCAAATGAACAGGGCAACATCATTCCCTTACATAATGTGTATCCCACAAAGGGCACTAAGGAAGCAAATGTGATAGATGGCCATCACCCCATGGACTAGGGTGAGGCCTGCCTTGTGAGAAGGGTGTGTTGTTCCTACACCATCACCTCAATGATGTACTCATCCAAAGGGCTGTTTGTGAATCCTTTTGAGGCAGGAAGAAACATCATGTGTGCTGCAGGCCATCAATTTGATGGTCTCTAACCCTCCCTGGCCAAACAGGTGATATCAGATCCACCGCCATGTGGGAGGGCAGCAAGGATTTGTGCCTGCTTGATGGGAAGGTCTGTGCACACCATGATGTGGTTGCAGTGCTTCCCTGGGACCTCCAGTGGCCTTGGCTCATGGTTTGTATTAAGTGAAGGTGCAGAAAAAGATGTCACAGCTGTTGTAGGAAGTGAGATGTATATTTTGAGGATATTGGTGAGTTATAATAATTTCTTCTTCTCTTTCAAGACAGGTGGGTAACTCCAAGATGGGGTATTTGAGATGTTTCTCATGTAAGCTGAATACCTACATCATGGGGAGAACTGCAGGTCTCTCTGCACATTTGGAGGTCTGGAAAGCTCCTCTGGCACTCCAGAAAAATTGCTTTACTAAGGCTCATTATATTAAAGTCTAATGCAAACAGTAGCTCCCAATACCTGACCATGAGGTAATTGAGGCTGGAAGGGACCTCGGGAGTCTTCTGATCCTGCCTCCTGCTCACAGCAGGGGTGGCTGCTAGGGCAGGCCAGGTTACTCAGGTCCAATTCTGATCATCTGAAATGAAGCCTGGCAGAGGGGTGGATGACTGAATGCCTTCAGCCTTTCCCTGTCATACAGGATTCTCCCTGTCAGAGAGTATAAATATATCTCCATAATGCTAACAGGTTGGGAAAGCTCTTAAATCAATCTGCCCCTGTTACCTGTATATTGAGTTAAAAGGGCTGAAAGGTATAAAATGTTTAAAAATGAACAGGATAAAAAGAATAAGCAGATTTATAAAATCACAATGGGTCTTGTGTAAAGTGTTTTGATTCATCAATTGTCATCTAAAATCAAATGGTTATTTAGTCTAGTGTCCCTTGAGAGGATTTGTCCCAGATTGGTGGAAAGCATAACCTTATGTTACAAACAGGATGCCAAGTAAACACACTGTATTCAGAACTGAACTGAATGTTTATATGTACTTAAACTGTAAAAATTTGAACAGATTAAAAAACCCTAAGTTATCCATACTGCATAATTAATTGGTTATATTGTTCTACAAACAGGATGCTCAGCAGGCTTAGAATAACTCGTTCTCTTTGTCAAGTAGCAAATAGCAGTTTTGCATAAACTGTCCATAATTTCAAGTGCTGGAACCATGGGCTTCACATCCATGTTAATCCACAAGCAGAGCTCAGTAAAGCATCTGACCTGTCTGCAGATTGTGTCTCACAATAGACAATGTTACCAAATTTTTCTTTTTCCTTATACTTTTAGAAGGATTTATATGCTCTTTTTAAGGGACATTTTGGAAAAGGCTGGATATGATAATGAAGATAGGTGAAATTTACAAAAGAGCTGTTGAGGAGAGTGAGGACATGATGCTATAGAAAAAACACAGTTCAGATACTTTCTCATTGAAATTAGCAGTAGTACTAATAGATAGTGTATACCTTAAAGCAAATATAAGAGGAGAGTTGAAAAATCTGACAGTCACTTTTATGTGTGTGGTGCTGACTGAAAGTACTGGGCTGTATTCATTTCTTTGGGGAATGAAATTTTTTATTCATAAGTATCCTTTAAAAGTAAAAAGGGATACCATAGAATCAGTACCCAAGCCTGACTCCAGAAGAGACATTGCTGGGGCTGGAAATTTAATTTTGCTATTTTGAGTCACTCAAACCTTGGACTTTCTGCCAATCTGCAAAGTAATCAGGCTAGAAAATCTTTATATGATAGAGGCACCTGCTGCTAGGAAACCCAGATTAATATTACCAGCACATATTGAGTAGGCTACTGAACAGCCAACACATACTAATGATGCCTGGGCTGTGAAGTCAGCTGGCAGCCTCAAGACACCCCATTGTTGGTCCCCTGAGCTCTGCAGTTCCACAGCTTCCCAGTACCAGCACAGACACTTCTTGACAGAGCAACTTTACCCTTTCTTTTTAAATTTATTTATCCCAAAGTAGGTCATGCCACGCCATCTGTTGACGCTTAAAACCCACAGAGGTTTCCAGATTCCCTGTGGTCTCCTGCAGTTTGACATGTATTTTCAATACCCTGTTGCTCTACCTAGCTGCTGTATGTACTGAGACTACAAATCACAGCAGCTTGTTCAATCACATAATGCAAATGAGTACAGGTCTTGAAGTGATATACTAGAGGTGAGTATGGCTGAGAGGAGAGGGAACACAAAAAGGGACTGATTTTTTTGCCAGTAGTGAATCCTGGGCAATACTGCTTTCAACAAAGAGGTGCTGATGTCCACCTGCTCTCTGCTTCTCCAGCAGCCTTGTTGAAAGCTTAGGAAAGCAATCAGTCCCCAGATAGGTACATAGTTGTTGTTGTTCAACACAAAATAAAGACTCCAGTTCAAAGGCAAAAGAACACCAGAAGGCTTTATTTACAATTCATCCAGCCTTTTTATAATATGCTGCGCTAAAAAGGCACATTATTGGTTCGTAGATTTGACACCTCTCTCCATTGAATAAGTAACAGAAACAATACCTGGAAGAGGAATTGTTATGAGAAAATATTGTCCACTTGAGATGTTATGAGTTATTTACATAAACTGTCCTTGAAAGAAAATTCTCCCAAGAAATCTTCCCCTGGGAAGAAAAATCAGTCATTGAAAGGCTGAAAACCTTTCAGACTCAGAAGTATCAGGCCCACACATAGTGGGTGTTTTCAGGCTGCAGTTAAATTTGCTTCTCTTGTTCTCAAACAGTGAGCATGTGAATTGAAGAGTATTTCACATCCACAGTTGTCTTTACATTCCTTGCACAGCATTCTCAGCTCTCTGCCATGCACCTGTTCATTGTAAATTACCCACACACACTGTGGATGATTGAAAAAAAACCAACAAACTAGTGCTCCTGATTTTAAGTAACAATATTCAAGTTATCCACAGGAAGATTTCTGGAAAGGCACATGTCCACATGGGCGCAACACTGGCATTGCACACAACTCCTAACAAATATCCTTGGTACATGGTATAGTAAGCAGCATTGGTAAGGAGAGGGAAGCTCACGTACGTGTGATATACATAAACATAGTTCAGTGTACACAGACATTGGTACATGAACCTGGTCCCTGAGAATGTAGGAGATGGGCTTTTAATTAAAGGAACTGGCCCTGACCACATTGCTACTAACTGGATGTTAGTAGTAACAAGGTTATGAAGCACCCCAACAAACTGCAGCTCAGGGTCTCTAAAATGTGCTTTAAAAACAAACAGCTTAACTAGGCAACAACAACAGGCTGAAGTAACTAAAAATCTTGGGCTAGAAACAACTAGAGACATCACCCAAGTTTGCCATATGTCATTGGACAATGTATGACTTCACCTCAAAATCATCTTAACCATTTGTGAAAACCAAAGTGGATTGGACTAGCTTGTTCACTAAAACAGTTTGACCTCCACTGTTTGCAATTGTCAATTCTTGTTTCACAGGTTTCTGGATATACTGGATGCCTTTGTTTCCTTGAATTTTAAAAATACAAGAACATGTTTTATTTCACACTGTTGACTGCACAAATTCAAAATGACCCTGAAATTCTGGCAAAGCTCTGCACATTGTTCTGGCAAAGTTGTGCAAAGTGTCGCATTGACTTGAAGAAATCCAGATGCACTCTCATGAATTATCTGTACAAAGTTAGCAAAGTTCATAGTATTGTAAATTAGAAATAGGATTATTTCAAGTAGGCCTGTACACAAATATATTTTTCTTCTTTTTCAGATACCTGCTTATATCTTTCCCAGAAAACTGATACCAATTCCCACAAACCTGCGAATTCACTATATCCATAAACCTCTTTTTGTCAGCAGTAAACCCAGAAGTATACGAGTGCAAACATACTCTGTGTTTACTTATATTTGTGATACTACATATAAAATTTTTAAAAATATGAGAAAATCATTGTGTGCTATACTAGTTATAGATACTGTGTTATTGCTTTGTATATTCTCATTGTGACTAGAAAAAGTATGTGTTTGAATGTATTTTTTTTAAATTAATATCTTAAACAAATAATTATTCATTAACATCCTTAAGGCTTGTTTGTTTATATTTACATAATTGGTACAAACCAAGAACAAAAATAATTACTCCTTTTAATGTAATTTCCCAGGGTATAATGGAAAATGTTAACACTTAATACAAGTGTTTTTTTATTATGCAATATATCATATTTCTGATTTAAAAAAATAATCACAAAAGCTTTGAGGCTGAAGAGATTTTCAATTAGACACAGTAAGCTTCTGGTTTTCTGTCTTAATAGCTCCTTAGTACCACTAAATCCACAACAAAGTATTTAATAGTAATTTGTGATGTCTAACAGATGTAATCCACTTAAGATTCCTGTGGATTGCAAATATATAATAAATTTGTTGTCTATCTGCAAAATAGTATACTCATATGAAACAACTAGAGGCTTGCACATAAATTTTGTGAGAAGAAAATATCCATCTGTATTTAAATATAAATTTAAAAATAGAAAATTATATATTGAACTGTTTGAGTTGAGTAGTCATCTTCTGTCTGTTTAAGTCAGAAAATGATACTGTCTTGTCACGATACGACGCAGAAATGAAGGCACAGAACTCAGTGAGCTCGAAGGCAGGAAAAAAAGAGAGAGTTTATTTACCACTTGGGTTTTATAGTTTTCCAGGGATTACCCCTGGATTGGATGGAGAAGTTACCACCTCTCCATCCACACTAGTGAAGACAAAAGTCCATCAAATGTGTCTCCTTGAGAAAGGAATGTAATCATAGATTGTTTTCCTACAGAGTCCTTGAAAGGACTCCACTTCAACATATAAACATACAAAAAGAACCTCAGAAAAATCAGAAGATTTTAGAAAGTCTCAGAAGGCTTTAGAAATGTGGGTGACACTATCTATGAACCGAAAACCGTAATATTTCAAAGGCTCAATGTATTAAAAATAAAGAACTTTAAGAGCTGAAAAGTACTTTTTTCCTCCAAGGGAATAAAAGAGCTAGGACCTAATCATGGTTCTGTTTGAATCAACAGCAAAATTAAACTATTTCTAGCAGCATCGGATGTAAATAACTAGTAGCATCAGTGGTATAGGATGTAAATAACTAGTGGCATAACTAAAAGGTCATTTAACATCAGAAAGATAAGTTTATTTCATTACTTTGAAAAGTTTAACACAGTCTAGATTTCATTTTTCACTTACATTTGCAAATATGAAAAATGTTATTAACCATTTAAAAATGTTATTAAACCATTTTTAAAATTGTTTTAACCAGTTTTTAAACTGGGAGCTGAGAGAAGCAATTAAATGTGTGGAGATTTGTGTACCAATTTTTGACTTTGTTTCAGCTCTATCAGGATTTAACAGGGAAAATGTTTGGTCTTGTGTGTACAGGGATAGACTTACTTTCTTTTAGAGGTAGTGGGGGGGCAGGTAACACCAGGGGACAGAGTGGCTGCACTTTGTGGCCATAACACACCTGCCTGTTTTCTGTGTGTTTGTTTTCTGTGTTATGGTCTATGAGTCAGCCAGCACACAGTGGGAAAGCTGCAGTCCCTGCTCATAGCAGTGCTCCTCTCCTGCACAAAGGTCAGGTACCTCAGGCTTTCAAGAGGAGTTGGCTGCCATAAAGACTTAAGCTTTTCACATCTCATCATCAGTTTTTCCTTCCACTCTGGGTTGTTTGTGTTTGTTGCCAAGTTAGTAAGTCATGCTGATGCCAGAATGACTTTTGTTATATTTCTTTCATATATATTTGTAGCTCTGTAGACTATTGTATAGTTATATAGTTCCAAGCTAGCTCCAGTACTTTTCCCTACCCTGATAAGCAGAAAGACAAAACACATTCCAGAGGTTCCAAGGCTCCTGTCCTATCTTGATTTTTCCTGGGAGCCAAGGATGAAAGAAGCTCTTGGAGACACATTTTCATAAACAAAGTTTAGTTCCTATCTAAAGGGGGCCTACAGAAGAGGTGGAATGTCACTGTTGGACACAAAATGAAGAGCTTGACTCCAGGGTAAAAGAAAGATCAGAAGGCTTTATTTACAATTCATCCAGCCTTTTTATAACACGCTGCGCTAAAAAGGCACATTATTGGTCCATAGAATTGACACCTCTCTCCATTGGTTAAGTAACAGAAACAACACTGTTGTATCTGGCAGCTCTGTCTCTCTGGAGCAGCCCCTCCGGCTGTGCACCCAGCAGTCCTGGCTGCGTCACAACAGTACCTTTGTGTGGGTCAATCTGCAGCACCGATCTTTCTCAGCTGTAAGGCCGTGAACAGAAGGAGGAACCTCTTTCGCTTCTCGTGGGTTTTGGGAGCAGGTCTTTATTTTGGGGTACACAGGGGAGTTCCCTGGACCCAGGTTCGGAGTTTCCCCAGAGAGCGAGAAAAGGCCCCGACCCTGAGTCCTGGGGGGGTTTTTACCAGTTCCATTCCAAGGGGGTGGGTACAAGTCCAAAACCAATAGAACCAAGCCATGTATACATTCCAACATCATTGCAACAACAAGAACAAATCAAGCTAAATTGGGGTGGGGGCTTTGTTGTGTTCACCAACCACCGTCCATGCACTAGACCTTGGGGGATGATGTATGGATACAGATTACAAAGGATGGGAAAAGGATGATCTCAGGGTGGGGGGGACCAATCTGGGCAAAAGCCTGGGTTGTCTTGGAAA
>WEIU01005060.1:867-15033 GCA_013389925.1 Aegithalos caudatus | reverse complement strand
GACTGGAGGGAGGAACAGGGGAATGAGACCTCACAACCTGAAGCTGTAATTGGACAATCAAATCCCAAAATGCAAATGGACCAAAACTTATAAAAATGTAACTTCTCGTGACAGGGGGGCGTGTGGGGGGGTGTGGTCAATTTTGTTGGTTTGTTCTTTGTTGACTCCAAGTCTCTGTCTTGCCTGAGATGGAGCCTGGAGGCCCTTTAATAAATATCTACTTTACCTTTTAGCTCTGTCTAGTCTCTGTCTGTTCTAGGTCAGCCTAATGGATAAGGCATCATTAGATAAATGTATACATATAGATGTACATGTAGATATATGATATTTGTAACTAATTTTCCAATTTTCTTTTGGAGAACTTGTGTTCTATGGTTTACAAACCATTTTACACACTCAATTAGTGATAATTTCAGAGTTTAGAATTCCTTCTACTCTTCCGTCCAATGTTATCAAAGATTTTTTTACTCTGACAACTGAACTGCTTTCCTGTTCTGATGTCACAAAATGAATTAGCTCAAGAATAACATCCTCTGGTATCACCAGAGGTATAATACTTCAGCTTAGATGTTTTAGACCTTTATTAGATGCTTTTTGCAGGACAGTGAATTCACCAGGCAACAACTGGAGTACAAAATTGTGCTGAAGGCAGCCATACCTTAAGAGTAACATTTCTACCTTGCATTTTTCAAGAATTCAGTCTAAAAATTGTCTAATTTAAAATACTTTGACTTTAAAAGGCTTTTCTTTCTTTTAAGGAATATGTATATATTTCTGATTGTTACAAGAATTTTGCAATGAAATCTGTATTAATATGATCCTTCCAAATTAATGCCAATAGAAAGATCCCCAAGAAACTCTGAGGACTTTAAGTCAAGGTTATGGTTACTGCATCTTATATTTCAGACAAATTAAAAGCATATTTCACCTGATTCTTGGATGTGAATTATCAAGTATGAATTTATTACAGTAGTTTAAGACAAATTTCCTGGCAAAAAAAAACCCAAAAAACAAACAAGCAAAAAAAATCCTTACCTCCTAGGGTTTGTTGCTTCTAAAGCCCCAAATAATTGGTTTCTAATAACCTTAAAGGGTTTTCAAGCTTTGAAACAGGCTGTCCAGAGAAGAGGTTGAGTCACCATCCCTGGAGGTATTAAAAAGACATGTGGATGTGACACTTAGGGATATGGTTAATGTGGTGCACTTGGAATTTCTAGATTAACTGTTGGACTCTGCAGTCTTGAGGATCCTTTTCAACCTAAAAAATTCTATGTTGTAAAGTCTGACAAATATTTAATAGGATTTTCAGTCCCTGGATGAAGTTTCCCATAGGAGAATCAAAGCATATTGTCCCGGGACTGGAGTTTAACGGTACCTAACAAAGTCTCTCCTTGATATTGAAGGATAATCTGCAAGGCACTTCAGAAGCTTGTATTTGGCATTACAAACACATCCATAAGTAAAATTATGTTCTGTACAGTAGCATTTTGCAAGTGCCTTGCTTTTTAAACATGCCATCGGGAGAAAAAATCTGTTTTGCTAATGTCTTAAGCTCTTCAAATAACCCAAGCTTCCTGGTTTAAAATTCATGGTGTTTTTTTAATGATACCTCAATGCTGGGAAATGGGGAGTCTGCTCTGGTGCTTTGCTGCAGAGCTTGTTTGGGAAGTGCTGACAGGTAACCTACATTTCCATTCCCAGAAAGCACTTGGAAAAAAGAGATGCATTTCCATAAGTGGTAACTGTTTCAACATTGATTCTCTTTTTCATAATAACTGTGAACCTAAAACTTCCCAAAACACTCAGCCCTAGATATGATGGCCCCAGATTAGATTTTCATTCCCTCATATGAAGCCCTACAGAAAATTATAGAATCATTTTGCTTGGAAGAAACCTTTAAGATCATGGAGTTCAACCATTAACCCAGCACTGCCAAGACCACCACTAAATCATGTCCCTCAGTGCCACATCCACACATCTTTTAAATACCTTCAGGGATAGTGATTCAGCCAGGCAGCTTGTGCTAATGCTTGACAAACTTGATAAATGATAAAACTGCTCACAGAGAATAAAAAATTCTAGTTTAAATAAAGGTATCATGGTGTGGCCCCAACAGTTTCTGATTGATTTTTCTCTTTATGCATTTATTAAATACTTGCAGTTGAGTTTCTGCGTTGTTTCACTGATTGAAGGAGAACTAGAGGGTGTGTTTGTGGCTGATTGCAACTCCTGATTGATAGGGAGAACGACAGATTGCTATTAATATCAAGTCAACTCTTTTTAGGGAAATATGCCTGACAAATACTAACAGTTCCTATCAAGAGAGTCTCTTGTTTATTGCAAAACTGATTGCTTTAAAACCCTCACTGAGAAAAAAAACCACGATACTTGTATTATCTTTTATATAACCTCTTCCAAAAACTATTTAACATGATGATAGAGTGGAAAACTTGTTATATACGGATGATAGAAAAGAATTATATCAGGACAGTGTACTTTGATTATAATGGACGTATGCTTTAAAAGAAGAGGCACAATGTTTAATAAGCATCATAGTCCCTTAACCTGTGCTATTTAAATCATGAGGATATTGATTGGTACTGTAGCTCACATTTTTGGCCAGAAGAGTCTGATTATTTAAATATTACATAGCAGAACAGGGAAGCAAAAAAATAAAAAGGAAAAACATTTTCAGAGGTGTAAATGGGAAACTAGAGATTTGCTGCTTGGCTTGTGATTTTATATAATTTAAAAAAATATTATGAGAAAAGTCAGTCCTCCAGTCTCAATATCCCATCAGAAAGAAATGCAAAACCATGCTGATTCCTAGTCAGATTTACTCTGTTAATATGAATTCTCAGGTTACGCTAGGTTTATTTGTCTCTTTTCTGATCAACAGGACTTCATGTTTCCAATTTTATTTCTATAAACTAAATACTGATTGATTTACAGCCAAATTGCTTATATATTTTACCCTGGAAATCATTTTAGCTTCCCTACAGATTTAGAGGAAGAACCTGAGTTTTCAACTGCATGGCAAAACCTCACTTTTACCTCACGAGTCTGAAGAAATCCTCTGGTTCTGGTTCTGGTTCTGGTCCCCACACACCCAGCAAAGGGGTCACCCCACACATTCAGCTTTACTTCAGTGTTAGAGGTCTAATTGTAGATCAATGGACTTTGGGCAAGGTGTTCTGGATATTTATGTGGTTTTCATTGCGTGATGAACTCCTGCATCCTCAGTAGGGTTTTTGCTTGAGCAATGACACAGCAAGGGCAGGTCTTCCCTAGGTGAGGAGAAAGAAGCACAGGTTCAGTATGGCTGCATGTTTTCTAAGTGGACAAAAAGACATAAGAAATTATGCTCAAACATTCTCATTGCACATGTAAATGCTGAGAAATCAAAGGAACCCCTTAGGAATCCCCAGACATGATGACCCTCTACCAAATATATAGACAGAAAAACAACCTCACTGAAACATGCCAACATGTATTTCTGAGTATGCGATGTATAAGTTCTGATGAGAAATTATGATAACAGGTGGCAGTACCTCCAGAAATGAGATCACACCATCTGGATCCTGGTCTGTATACAGCCAGCACTTAATTTTGAGAGTCTTTTCCTTGTTCTGGGAAAGGCACCCTAGAGGCCCTGTCTTTGGATTAAAGAGTGCTGGACATCCAGTGGAAAGTGCATTTGTTTTTGTTCTGCTTGCAGGTATAAAAACTCAAGGGAGACATGTTCCTGTGCCATAACTTCCACAAAAGGTTTTGCTGGAGCAAGAACTGCAGAGTATATAAATCAGATGTGCTGCTTCTTCCCACTCCTTTTCCCACTGGATTACACAATGATGAGAGAAACAATTTTATAACTGCTTTCGTTTTGGGTACCTTGAGTACTTTTCAAAAGTTACCATAGCAAAATGGAAATACTTTGTTAGCGATACATTTATGAATAAGAACGCATGTGACTGGGGACAGCTTAGAGCAGTCTTCCAGTACCTGAAGAAGATTTAGAAGAAAGGTGGAGAGACATGATTTAAAAAGAAGTTATAGCAATAGAACAAAGGGCTTTAAACTGAAAGACAGTAGATTGAGAGAAGAAAAAAAATATTTTCTGTGTGGTGAGGCACTGAAGCAGATTGCCCAGAGAAGCTGTGGACACACCATCCCTGGAAGTGTTCAAGGCCAGGTTGGATGGGATTCTAAACAAATTGTCTAGTGAAGGTGCTCCTGCCCATGGCAAGGAGGGTTGGAATTGGATGATCTTTAAAGTTTCTTCCAAACCTAAGCCATTTTATGATTTTATGATCCACAATTTATCAAGTCACATCAAGACCATAACCAGTTAAAAAGATTCCTAAAAAATTTTAGGTCATTTGGAACTTTAGGTGCCTCCTTGGAGTCAAAGGTTCCTGAAATTGAAATTATTTTTAAACTACTTTTACATCCTGAGTTCATCTTGGTAATCAGCGTGGTTGTTGTGCAGTTCTGATTTGTGATGTTAGTCTGTTTCTCATTTGTTTAGTGATATGGTCTGTGCTTATGGGTGTATGATGGGGACTACTGTCAGATAAATGTAATCCAGAGTTAAGTTTCTGACATCCATGTTTGTACCTGGAACTGTAATCCACTGCTTTGGAACCAGATGTTGCTTTCACAGATAGCGAAATACTGTGAAATGCCTGTGAAATACTTTCTTCAGAAAATTTCTTGTCATACTCCAATGGGTACTGACAGCACATAGCATTTAACCCTAAGTACATCCTATTTGTCTAAGCAAATTCCAGTATGGGCTTTTTGGCTTTTGTCAGTTTGAGAACTTCAGCACTTAACGGGATGAAGACAATGTGTATTTTCTATCAATTAAAAATCTTTTTTTTTTTTTTTTTTGTGACTGTGGCAGAAAGAAAAACATTTAGACTGTAAAATTAGCTACTTCATGGTAATGGCAGATGTATGCTTTGATGACTCTGCATTTCCATTGTGATTTGTTTCCCCTCTGTAGGAGAAGGAATTCAGGTGACCTTGCCCCTAAGAAGTAACACTTATATTAATTACTCAATACAGCCTTGCCCTTGATAAGTCACTACTACATCCAATAAAGATATGTGTGATAAAAGGGAGTGGGTTAGCTGGTGAGGGGGAATCATGAAGGAGGAGGATCCTGGGCAAGAGAATCACTACTGTGAGGTCAGTGTGGGTCTGCAGTTAGAGCCTGTTGTTGGAACCTGCAGTCACAGTCTAGCTGGGTGAAAGCCTGCATTCACAGTCTGCAAACCAGTGCATGCAGTCAGAGTTCAGCAGGAAATAACCAGCAGTCAGAGCTTGCTGCAGCCAGGGTCAGTGAATGGTTGGAGTCCGGATTGCTAAACTGTAAAGAGAAATAAATCAGGACCTTTTTCTTGCTGTGATAAACAAGAAGTCTGTGTCTTGGCTCATTTCTACCCTCTAAAAAGAGGGCTTCTGCAACTCTCCTCCATGATCTTTTTCCCCTCAGTCCCACTGTATGAATTTAATTGCTACTGCTTGTTCTGTTCATAAGCCATCAAACTTAAGGAAGTCTTCCCCAACTATTGATGGGCTGCATGATTTACATGCCTCCTGCTATTTCTAAAGAGTGATTGAACAAATATAGGAGATATATACATATAGAGGGAAATGAAAGACTTCTTGATAAAGACTAATTTGATTCATAAAGAGAAAATGATACCTTAAACACACCTCAAAATTTACATTGAAATCTTAAGAAGCACTGAAATGAAATTAATCTCTTTTTAAAGAAACCTGACCTGCTCAGAAGTATTCCCAGAGCTGACAATAAAAAGTGGTGGCTTCATACCTGAATTTGAGTGAAATTTTTACTTTCTCATTATAAACAGTGTGGGATATTAAAGTAGTCACCTGGATTTCCAGATGCTGATAATAATCAGTTTTTCAGATCATCAGGGCTCTGAGTTTATGGGTTTTTGGTACCTTATGCTGTTCACAAGAAACTGGGGACTTTTGGATCAAATTAATCCAGAAGAAAAAAGATGTTCAGCAAGTTATAGTGTAGATATTTAGTTTTATACAAGGTATTTGTGAAAGAGGAAAGTAAAAATTGAAATCTAGTACAAACAACCTATTGCCACTTCCTAGAAAAATAAACAACAGAACAAGACATCTCCCCACTAAACCCCCAAAAAACAAAACATTAAATGATTTGTGGATATACCACAATAAAGGGGAAAGGTAAGAAGTTATCTTCCTCCAAATTTGGTGTTCTTTATCAGTAGATTAGCTGTTTTTATTACTATTTCCTGAATCCATAAAATTCAAAAAATTAAATTTGTGGGTCAGTGAGAATTAAACATATGCCATTGCCATTTTTTTTTCCTGACATGTCTTCTCTTTCATTTCTAGTCCTGGTGCAAACCAAGGTTTTCCTGGTCTAGTTTAACTGGGAATTGTTCCTGTTTCTCCCTTATCCTTTGAAGATAGATACTAACGATAAAAATATTTCTATTGTTCTGGAACTCATCAGCAAAATGTTTTTGGTATCCTTTAGTCATATGACTGAAGATGTTTAGATTAATAGTTGAGATTTCACTGGTTTGGGGTGAGGGGATGGGGAAGGAGAGGAAATGATATTTAATTCATTTGAACCAGTCATACTTTCAGGTTATTAATGAAAACAGGTAAGAAGGGAATTTACCTCTTATGGTATCTAGAGCTTTCATAAGCAAACAGATATAGCTTTAAAACTGCATTAATTTGACACCAGTAGCAGGAATGATTGATCTGAAATGGAAAAAAATAGTGCCATTTTTTTCAAACTGTCATAAAATAGCCTAATACTTTTTGACTAATCATTTATTTAGGAACATTAGCAATTTTGTTGTTAAATGTAATTGGCTGTCTTTTAGCTCTTGTGTTTGGATAACATACTTTTATTGGTTTTAAAAGATCTAAAGGGGCTGTAGAGTACCTAAATTATTAGTGTTCATGAAAAAAAACACTAGTGAGAATAAACATTTCTACTCATGTATTGCTGTGCTGCTGGCTGTTTTATTTTTTAAATGATGAAATATAATCCTTTGCTTTTAATGCCATGGCACATCTGCCCCAGAAATCCAAACTTAGAAAAGATAGGTGGTGGATGTTTATTTTTAAAGTGAAAACTTCTTTGCCCACTAACATTCTGTGAACATACTGAATAAATTTTTTCTTGAAAGAAATGTTTTGGTTTGGGGAAGGGGGGTCGTGGAGAGGAGGGAGGGAAGGAGGAGGAATTTGTTTGGGTTATTTTTGGTTTTTTTAAAAGCTTCATGCAGTGTGAGTGCAAGAGGTAGATGTCTTAACAGCTGGTGAAGAACTCTATTAGTTTTGAACTCTCTGTCTCACACCTGTGTCTGTATCCACACCACTCATGTTTATACTGTTTATGTAATGTTTTCCAGAACTGCGTGTCTCTGGGTAAACTTTACCATTCATAAGGCCATTCATGTTTTATATTTTTGGAATCCTGGAAAGAAATACACAGTGTTATCAAGATACATACAAAATAAGGTGTTTTTCTTTTAACCAATCAAAGACTTTTACATTTGTTTTCTTGTATTTTATTTTGCTGACCTCTGAATAAATACATGAAGAACTGATCATAAAGTTATGGAAACTCATGGTTATTTACTTCTATAAAAGTATATCTATATGCATTTTTTTTAAACCCACATACTTACATTAATTTTATATAAATAGCGTTGTTGTAAAAAAAGACCAATACATCCTTTCTAGACTTTGCTATACACATTCTACTAATAAAGCATAGTTTGTAATAATATAAGAAAAGAAAATAATAAATGCATATCATTAGCAATAAATAAAGCATTGAAATGCCCAGTTCCTAATCTATAAATATAATCTTAAAAGCCTCATCAGAATACCTGCAAGGTATTCTGTTTCATTCCCAAGACTGCTCTGATGTTCTTCTCTGACCCTGGCTCATACACAGCTTATATGTTCCTAAAATTCATTTCTAAAAAATGATAGCACTCTGTTTTTCTGATTTCTTGGAGCAAATTGAAGCTGTATTTCACCTATGTGATGTATTTGGAGAGGTTCAGGTATGAGTACCAGTTGTAATATTGTTGTCCAAAGCTGAAAAGAAGAAATTGAACTGTAAGTATGACAAAAACAAATGTAAAGTAATGTGGGAAAAAAAAAAAAAAAGGAAATAAAAAGATGAAAGACAGGAAATTGAAAATGAAAGAAAGAAAATTTAAATCTGACAGAAGATCAGCTCTTGCTGATTCCAAGTTTTCCTTTGGACTCCTTGCCCTATTATTCTGGAGCCCCTTAACAGCATCTGATGTCAGGGTCCTTGCCTCACAGGTGAGATCACTGCAGAGTAAATGGAAAACAGTAGAAAGAAGATAGTGGCATCTTTTTCACTTGCTTGGTTGGTTGGGTGTTCTGTTGTTTTTTGTGTGGTTTTGGTTTTGTTTTGTGTTTTGTTTTGTTTTTTACTTGTTGATGTTGGTTGGCATTGTTCCTCTCTTCCTGTGGTTTCTTCACACAGAAATCTCACTTTGCCTGACATTAGCTTTGCAAGTACCACCTAACATGCTGCACATGTTCATTGTGTCTCATATAATCTGTGCTTGAACAATGTGCACACTACATGTTACACTTCTGTAGGATTTCTGGGATAAGAACAAAACATTGAAATAATATTGAAAAAAATATACTGTTGCTGAAGTACATACCTCAATGATGTCACTATTTCTTCTCACTGCAGTAGGCATGCAGGTACTGTGGTGTCCCAGTGACAAAAAGGACAGAATTTACATACTTTATTACACTGTTGTTTGCTGTTTCCTGGGCTTTGTGTGTGAATAATTTTACAGTGCTTTCTGCTGACAAATGCTGTTTCAGAAGGCACTAGCAAAGGATGAATTTCAGTGACCCTCACCACAGCTTAACCCCTTCCAGAAATCTAAGCTCTTTGCAGGAGGCCCTCACTCATTCCCCCACCAGCAGCTTCAGGGGGAGAATCCAAAAGGAACAAGAAAACTCATGGGTTGATATAAAGACAGTTTAGTAGGGAAAACAGAAGTCACTCACACAAGCAAAGCAAAAAAAAGAATTAATTCACTGCTTCCCATGGGTGAACAGCTATTCAGCCATCTCCTGGAGAGCAGGGCCCCATCACATGTAATGGTTACCTGGAAAGATAAAAAACATCACTCTGAATGTCTCCCCCTCCTTCCTCCTTCTCCTCACTTTATAAACTGAACACAATTTCCTATGGTGTGGAATATCCCTTTGGTCAGCTGGGGTCACCTGTCCTGGCTGTGTCTCCTCCCAACAGCCCATGCACAAGCAAAATCCTTGCCAGCATGGCCATAAGAAAAGCAGAAAAAGCTTTTTCCCTGTGTAAGCCTTGTTCAGCAATAACAAAAACATCTCCATGTTATAAACCCTCTGTTCACCACAAATCCAAAACACAGCCCCATATCAGTTGCTGTGAAGATAATTAATTCTACTCCAGAACACCCTGGTTTGTATTATGAACTGTTTGGAGATCCAAGAGAGTCACAAAAATTGGCAGGGTTATGGGTGAAGAAAATTGTGGCATGAGGTATGATACTCAAGAGTTTTAACATGTGGCATTTTTTAATTTACTGGAAATCTGCACCTTAGCAGTTACAACAGAGACATAATAAAAGCATGAGTTATGAGTTGATCTAAAGGGAGGTGCCCTGTGGTTGTGAGCATACTGCTGGTCGATGTAGCAAAAAAGGAGAAATCTTTTATGTTTCCAAAATGGTAGATTGTATTCAGGTTAATTTCTCACTAGTATTAGTGTGTGAGTTTAATATAAAATAATCTTAAACCTTTTTAATCTCATTACCATCAAATTAAAGAAAGTTAATACTATTTCTTATTTTCTAAAAAACAAGACCAATTTATTTTTGAAAAAATCTCCACAAATGTGAAAAAAAATTCTACAAAGAAAAGGACTCTTTTAAATTACTTGTGGCATGTGGTGATTTTGATGGTTGTTCTAGGTGCTTCACAAAATCATTTTATGGTGAATTTAATACTAGCTTTCTGAAAGATGCATGCAAAGATAACTACTTAGGCCCACACTCCATACTTTCACTAGAAACTTCCTACATGGAATGATCTTTCCCTTTCCTCCTGGATGACTGTGTCTCTATTGTTCTCTCTGACATTAGGGCAAAGCATGGGAGAGATGAAGCAGATAGATACACTTTAGTAAAGGAAAATAATCTTCTGATGATTAACAGAAGTAAGCAGGCAACCCCAACTATTTTGGAAAACAGTTACAGACAAAATTAAGCTCAACACTAGCTGCTACCATGTACTCATTCTTTCTGTTCTATTTCTGAGGCAGCCTGTATGGATATGAGCTTCTTGACACAGCAGTGCTTTTGCTGTCAGTCTGCTTTTTCTGTTCTTGCCATACCTCAGCTCTGTTGACTCTGCCTATAATAACAAGGCAAAGCAGTTTCATGCTACTCATCTCCATCCCCTTTTGGACCTGCATTGCAGATAAAAGTTCATATATTGGTGAATTTATCCAGCTTGGGGACTGGGCAGGCTTTTATATTTTGTTATTAGATAAGTTGGGAGGTTTTTTTCCTTCTTTTGAGGTTACATCCTAAGAATATATTATCTAAAAAATAGATGTCCTCTCACATTGTGAGAAATGGATAATTTAAAAGATTAACCAGGAAGAAAACAAAGAAACAAACAAAGATTTGTTTCCACCCACACACAAAAACCCCCCAAACCCCAATCAACAACAAAAAAACCCCAAACCAAAATAGCACACAGAATCACTGTGAATTCAACAGTCAAGCAGGAAATGGAAACCTCAACATCTCCTGACACTGTTTATGTTTTTGGAAGGTGATGATTCCAAGTTCTAATCAAGAAGCCTTGTCCTGAGTTAATAATTGTGGTATTTGGTACTTCTGAGCAGACAGACAGCACTTGCAAAGCAACAAAACCTCCTTTTAACTTGGTTATAAAAAACTATTATTAATAGCTGTCTGGAAATTGAGTGTTATTAGAGAATGTGTGATTTGTCATTTGGATTGCAGCTGCTTTGTTGGTGTAAAACTCTCTTCACAGACCTATAATTGCATGACCTTAAGTATGCCTAACTTAATTATAATTTTAAACAAGTTAATTAGATTATTTGATGAATTATGGTATGTAGAGAACTTGGCACAGTGTTCAAGATGAATGGAAGTGAGCCTTGACCTTTACTTCCATGAGGAGGTTCTGCATTTTCTGGTAATGCTCCTTTATGCTATGAGTACAGAAAGTCTTGTTAAATTTTTATGAGGAAGTTTAAAATTCCTCCAGTTTATGGAGTAATAAACAAAAAGCCTATTCTCTATTTATTTTTTTCTAAGTCCACTGTATCACCCAAGTTGAACTTATGTCAGCATATGTGATAACCTACCTGAATGAAATCAAGTCCAGTTTAGCTACTTCTCTCAAGTGCATGCTGAATATAAAAGTAGGCATGTAACTTAACACGTACTTGCCGAGTATAAACATTTTTGCAGGGATTTCTATAAGGTCCAATCTCTGCATAGTGGGGTGCGCAGTTTAAATGTTATATAGTGATAAAATTTATAAAATGGAAACTAGGAAAAATCAGAAAATATATGGATTCAGTTGAAGGAGCACAGAAAGGAGGATTCATCACCCATTTCTTTAAAAAACTCTTTTCCTCAAGGTGATTCATGAATTCGGATAGGGAAAGAGAGGCTGCAATAGTCTTAGGACATCAAGCTTGGTATAAACTTCAAATCTTTTTTTTTCTAATTAGGCTATGAGAAAAAAGATACGATAATCTGAATATATAGTTAATTATAGTTAATCATATTATTCAATTACAGAACTTATTTTATACATTGGTAAAACTGGAAGTACATTTGTATACTCTAGAGATGAAGAGTGAACATATATTTTACCCAGTCTGAGAGATTGTTGGACTTTGGCTGTTACCTTTGGATAAGTTTCAGCCATGTTATTAAAGGAACCCAGCTCAAATTATCCTATTTTATCCCCGTTGGAGGGGTTTTTTGCAAGACCTAATCAATGCTGTGGACCAAAATATCCATGCCTTTTTTAAAAGAAATGAAAAGTCACAGATGTCAATGACTTTGAGGCACTGGGATCTGAGAACTATCTGGGATAGTCCTTTATGTTTAAAGTGATAGAGACAGTGTTATTGTTTTTATGCATTAGGATCAGGAGGTCCATTAAATAAATTGCACAAAAATATCTACTTCAGTATATTTAGTAGTTCAGGCCCATAGTACTAAAATACTGAACTTCTTGACACTTTCAGATCAGACAGTAACAGATGGCCCATAGCAGAATTAGTTAAGTGAAAAATGTATTTTTTCCTCTGCCCTGTGTGGATAGTCCTCTGAAAATGGTTATAAATACTCTTACACATTTGTGTAAGCCAAGTCTATTTCTCCAAGGGCCCAAACCTCTGAAATAAAAGTTCCATTCACTTAAGCTGGGGATGGATTTCTCATATATAAAATGCTCTCAGGAAACAACATCTACTGATACAAACAGTTAATTCTGCTGATGTCTTTTTTACATGATGACATTAAAATAGTGTACTGTCTAGGCTTATTTTTAGAGCTGAAGTAGTACATATGGAGAGACAGATGTACATGTGAATTTAAAAAAGCTTGTGGGGATTTTTGTATGCATTTCTTAAGTTTTGCTGTTGAAAAATTAGGACTGTACACAGGAGAAAACCCTTCATAAAAGAAAAATATCACTTCTTTCTTTTATCTTTCCAGTTATGTATATCTATTTTCAGAAGGTGCTGTAAATAGACTGCAGTTTTGAAAAAGGACTGTAGAACATACAGAACTCTAGAAAACAAATAATAAATATCAATAGAATTTTTTAGTTGCTTGAAGCTGAACATTATTAGTTCTCAAAATGTAATCACTTTCTCTCTGCTGCAGCATAACTGTTCAGCATCATCTTTATAGATAAAAAGGTTGGAATAGTTACTCCTCTTAGTAAGTGCAAGCACATACTTTTGAATTAACAATATTTTAATATAAGCACATAAAATGTTGTTAACTCTTGGTAACATACTTAAAGAGAGCATTTTTATTGATAGTTATTTCTATCATTGGAAGCAGAGAGAAAATATACTTTCTCTTTATGTTTTAATTAAATGTTTGCATTTAATACTACCTTTGATAACAAGAATGTGACTTTCTCAATAATGAGAAGCCCAGATTATCGTTTAAGTGTTCTCTGGTGCGTTTTGACCATGGTGAAAAGTACCTTTTGTGTTAATCTCTGTTGTCCTTGAAATTCAAGGAAATTTAAGCCTTGTATTTGTAAACTATCTTTCCACTTCAGATACGTTCAGTCCTAGGTGGCCCTTGTGTTGGTGGTTCTCAAGGTACAGTTTCTGTCTCCTGCACTGGCTTGTTTCCTGTTATGAATTAATCTGATACTCATGGGCACAAGATCACATTATCATCCAGGACATGGCAGGATTTCGTAGAAAGGAGAAATATAGTGCAACTACTTGGAACACCATTGCTGATTTTTCAACACTGGGAAAAAAAAAACAAACAAAAAACCAACTAAAATTGTTCTTAAAAGGTATGTCTCTTCAAATATTAAACTTCAGCTACTGGACTTTCTCCACTGGCAGAAAAATCATTATCACTCAGTGAAAAATTGTTTTCAGTGTTTCTTCTGAATCTGAGACATCTAGTACTCTTTGATTTGTTCAAGCTGGAGCACGCTAAAAAATGCATTGATTGATTCAATTTCTGGTCGTTTATCCCATTTCCTCCTTCTTACATTTTCAAATCTTGCGTTTTCAAAGCTTGCATTGCTTGGTTTTTCAAGTTTCAATTGCAACAAACCTCCAAAACCAGAGTTGTCTTTCTTGAGCAAAAAGGCTGGTGACCTGAGGAAAAAATTACTCCTGGTTATTTATGTTGCTCTCTCCAAGGAGGAAGCAAGACTCAAGCTGATGAAGCCTTTTGAACAGTTTCTGCAATATGAAGTTGATCACAGGCTCCTTCTCACACTCAGAATGTATTTCTCTTGTAATGATTTGCTTAGGAGCAAGCAAGATTG
>WEIU01005059.1:159842-197222 GCA_013389925.1 Aegithalos caudatus | reverse complement strand
GGAGGTAAGTTATGTGTACATCTGTACATCTACTGACTTGGGTAAGCAATACTTCAGCCTGGGTGAGAGCATCTAATACATTCTATGTTAATGAAATGGGGCATCTTAGTAATGTTTGCTTAGACAACACTTGGTAGACTAAAATACGGGCTCTGTCTGCAAGCTGGGAGAAGCAAACTGCAACAGCTTTGGCTAAATGAAACGGGCACCACCCGTTCCTTGGACATGAATGAATACAGATCTACATAGCAGTCAAAGTGCCCAGGCTTTTCTGACCACAGATTACAGAAGTGCACTGTTTGTTTTATAGCCATGAACCTGCTCAATGGAATCACGTCCTCCTTGAGCTTAGCAGCTTAAAATTCATTCCACACAGCCTGCAGTGCTGACATGGATACGATAAGACAGAAAAACAGAAACACCACTCTGAAGTAACCTAGCTGAACTGCACATGTTCTGACCCTTTTTGAACTCCCTGGAGCTTTTGTTACCTGGCAAAGGCAGCTCTAAAACTGCTCTTGTATCTCCAGATCTTTGCTCTTAGCCATGCAGAAGCCTATTTCTCCCTGGGACTGGCAGTGAGAGAGGTGCTCTCTGAAGGCTTCTAAATGAGTGTGCACACTGAACTCTTACTGAACTGAATTAATTATTAAAGATGCAGATGGAGCTGTCCAAATGATAAGAACAGCTCCTGACGTATCATGATCCAAGCTTTCATTAAACCATTTCAGGCATACTAATGGTTTCCCACCGCTCATTACTTACATGCTCTTTTCTCATAGATATAATAACCCTGGTGCCCAAAGGCATGACAGGATATAGAAATAGTGAACTTAAAAGTTCCTCAGAAGATGTACTGAGGAACTTCATACTTCCCCCTCATCCTTCCCATTCTCATTTTGTGCAAAAATGTGCACAGACACAAGTACAAATGCTTATACATTCAGAGAAAAAAACCCTACAAATTAAAATAGAAAGCAATACTGTCAAAAAAGAGTTTATGAACAGTACTATGAAATCGAGAAACATAGAAGTGATTTGAGCAACATGTTAAAAAGCTCACCAAGGCAAAATTCTCACATGCCACTGACACTAAAGTAAGCTCCACTACAAATATAGCTCTTTGGTTACAGTGCACGTGACATATTATTTTTCAGCCACTACACTTCTCACACTTCTTCCTCTGGTTTCTCTTGCTTTCTCAGCTGGGACGATTAGAGGGCAAAGCAATTGCCAGAGAAGAATTACTCCCAGGAACTGTGCTGTGATTGCTACCTGCTGTTTCATATTTTTCAAGTTGGGAATACTGCTCCCAAAAGCCTTTTGCGTCTCAGTCTAAATGATTTGCTGGAGGATAATAATGTCATGGCCAGTAAATAATAGTGAACTATGTCTGTACATGGTCAATATGATTAAATGTCCTTCACCTCTATTTTCACTCTGACCTGGTTATGAGGAAGTGAAAAAGCCGTCAGCAAAGCCCAAGGCTTCCCATGTGAAATGTTATTTTAGAGGAAGGGAAAGAAATATAGGTGACTTAGCAAAATACCCCCAGTAACAATAAAATAAGGAAGGAGCCACAAACAGAAAGCAAAATTATCACCACACAACCAAACTTGAGGTGACAACTGTTGTAGCATGAAACTCAGAACAATTTCCAGAACAATTACAACTGCAAGAAACAACTGCATGTTGAAAAATATTGTCTATTATATTGAGCATACTAAGTCTACAGTTTTAAGACTTTCAATTGCAATTGTAGGTTTAAGTAAAGAAAAGAATCCTCATCGTTCTGAGATATGATTTAATTTGAATGTATTTAGAATAAACTCTGTGCAGTTATTACGGTCTACACTTAAATCTTAAAAAAAACCTGTAATTTTTCCAATTCACTCATAAATTTTGGCATCTATGCCCATGTCTTTGAAAATATGCCAATGAACTCTAACAACCTCTACATTGCACAACTATCTTAAGTGACCGCTCAAAGATTCAAATAGTTTGTGATATAAACAGAGTAAATGCAAACCAAAATATTGGCCGGGCACATTTTTTAGTAGATATTTACATAATCAAAGTATCACTTTGTGCTGTAAGTGCAAAAAGTGCTGAAATAATATGTCTGGCACACAGATCCATAAAAGTCCAAGGAATTTCAAAATTATGTCTGATGCATGTGCTTCACACTGAAAAAAATAATATTTCTGAATATGGAAAAATACAATTCCTGAATTTGGAAATTCAAGTGAACTGAAATTCTGTTGACATTTCACAACTCTACTACTGTGAAAGGGCAGGAAAACATGCAACTATTTAAGATTTCAAAAGCATGAAAACAAATTATTCAATCCTTCCAAACTCTCAGCAATTATGAGAAAAAGTCTCTACATACATAGGCTATGTCCCCAGCCAGCCTTCTACAATATTTCCCAAGAAAAGCCAGGCTTTATAGATAGCTTGTTGAGAAAACCAAGGTGAGTCAAAATGCACATCTTGCATTCATTCTGCACACAAATTCCTCCACTGTGTAATGCTGGTGTTGTTAGTCTGAAATAAATGGGAGAAGTTCTCTCCCTGGGTTGACACGTGGCTACATGCTTTTTACCTGGAAGTGCTCAGAGAATTGGCAACTGATGTATGAATGCCACATTCTGTGTCAAGGGGACACTGGGGCACCCAGCTATGGGTGCACAGATGGGTGCAGGCACACAGTGACTTCAGCAATGAAGTCTGGTTACATAACAGCCCATTATTTATAGAAAAACAGAGGAACTTCTATGTCTGACAGGCACTACATGTAACACAAATACACACAGAAGTAGGCATGGAAAACTGTGCATATGCAAATACACATACAAATACTGTGTAAGTGTAATGGAACATAAAATTTATTTAATTATCCAATGCATTAGAACACCCTTTTGAGATAATTATGGTGGATAATTAGCAGTTAAATTCTAGAATGTGTACAGTAGTGACTCAATTAGAAGCAATAACAATGGTTCCTTTTAGAAAACCCCTTTTAAAAGTTCCTTTTAAAAGAGTGTTTAGTACTTCATTGATCTTTCATATGACTACACATGTCAATATGACCTTCAGAATTCAAGCCATTAGGAAAAAATGGCCACGCTGAAGTACCACCACAGCTTTGACAATTAATCATTGGGTCAGCACTCTTTAAAGATTTCTACATATTTATATAACCATTAGTCACATTCCAAATTTTTATAAGCATTTTCATGGAATGTCTTGTGAATAAGGATGGCATTGAATGAAATTTTAAATCTTTTTTATCTGCTGTGAGGATACCTAAAAAGAAAGGAAAAAACCCAAAGTTCTTACCAGAATAATAAAGGTAACAGGTCCAATGAAACTCCAGATGAAATAATTATCTACGTGTAGCCAGCAACTATTATGGAAGAAAGAGAATGAAAAGTGAAAAAGCTGCATTAGCACCTCAGTCTGATAAATGGAAAGTGCAAAAATACTTCTTAAGGTAACACCTTGCCAGCAAACAATGATGAACATTGCATAGTACCACTTATTCCGTGGACACCACATAACCTGAAACTCTTCTAATGAACTCTGTATAATAACATGACTGAACCTGAAACTACATCATCAGGAATAACTAACATTAGGAGAAACAAAACCAAAACAAGCTCTCCTTTCAGTCAAAANAAAAAAAAAAAAAATCAGTAAATAATTTTTGCAGGTTTCACATGTGATCTTCAAAGTCTGCTTTTAACTTTATATCATATGTTAAGTGCTCACGCCTGAAGAATATGAGACAGAAAATATTCAGTTGCCATGTTTTGCTGAATAACAATATAGTATAAATAAAATGCCCCATCTGGGAGTTGAACTGTAGAGAAAGAATACATAAGATACCAGACTAAATGACGTATAAACCTATTAGGGCCAACTTCACTTAGCAATTCATTTTTCATCCAGCCCAGTTCCCTGATGAATTCTCTTATTTGTCTTTCATCAGTAGCAAAATCAAGCAGCTTTCTTGTAGTCAACAGAATCTTCCCATTCTGTAACTAATTTCATCAAAGGACAAAATAAACACTACTGAAAGGCAAATTCATGCCTCCAGCAACTCAAATCCTCAGAAATGCTTTCTGTCTACCTTCTGTCACTTCCTATATACATCTGTATATTATTTTGTAAACAAAAGGCAGTGGCTAATTTTAATCCCACTCTACTTGCCTGATAAAATATTATCAAAATAAAACACGTAGGTTGGGATATTGTACTGTCATAATTCAGGATGAGAGCTAGCTAGAGGGACAGCTGAACAAAGAGATCTAATGAAGCATTAGCTTAAAACTGGGTGGTTAGGCTTGTCAGATACTTTAAGTTGAGAAATTTTGCTTAATATACATCTGAGGACAAAAAGTTATTTATTTTTTCAATTTGTTTCAGGTCAATCTTTTGTGTTAAAAGAAAGACCATAATTTAGAATTGGTCTCTCTAGAGTACAAATCCCCTGAACCTAGAGAATTACAAAAGACTTGATTGTAATTTGTGCACAGCATTGCCATTCTCTTACCAATAAAGCTTTCAGATGGTATTTTAGTCTGTCAGGGACCCTCTGACAGATAATAGGCTTTAAAAAATTATTCATTTGAAAAACACTCAGGTCACTTGCAATTACTTACGCTTTCTCTGTTCCGTAGCTCTTATAGTCAATAGCTGCTGAGACACCAACTACTGTAGCAGGGAAGAGGTAGCCAGCAACATAATAGTACTTCTTTCTAGAATATTCACTTTCAAATACTTCTACTAACATTAGATAAAGCTGTACTCCTTCTAGACACATCCAGGCAAAGGCTGCCAGGAAGAAAAAGTGTAAGAGACCTGCAAAAACCGGACATGCAATCTGCAAAGAAAGAGAGAGATGGAAATGTAAACCACAAAACCTTCACATCATTACCTCTCCAAATGAACAGCAATAGAACAGCAGACAGCTCTATTAGAAACCTTTCACAAATTCAGGAGCATCTTCCCTACCTCAAAACATCCTCTGAACATTTGAAAATCTGAACATGTGCTCAGCAGCTACAGAAAGTGAATGAGCTGAACAGTGTGAAGGAAGACAAGGAGATTGCACTCTCATCTCCAAATCACCAATTTCAGAGCAGGCTTCTTAATTTTTATAAGCAAATTTTAATTTTGAGACTGATATGGTTTTAGGACTTACATTTTAGATAATCCTAGACATGAACAGTTGGTTCTCTATGCATAATGTGATACTACATATTTAAAATTATGAACTGTCTGCCCTGCAATTTTTGTCTGCCTTAACATGGAAAGTTCTACTGCTGTAACAGAAACTGGTCTGAATTCTCTCCCCATTGGCCAAATTCTGGATGAAACTATGCTAGATTATTAGTTTCAACCCAATGAATCAAGTCAGAATTAATTTTACCAATACTACAAAATACCTGCTTGAATGTGAAGTGTAAAAAATGTGTATACATATAGAAAAGGCTTTGAACTAGTATATATAAAAATGGAGTCAATACCTGTTAAGACATTTGAATACATACAGAAAACATACATATGTTCCTAATAGTCAACATTCAATTTCACCTCCTCTATCAAAAGTCTAACCACCTGCTTTGTTAATAGTCAGTGTTTCTCAACTGAAAATGAAAAGCATATTTTGGATGGATGTAAATACTATGTATGAATATATCTATTTTATTTTCATGCTGAGCTTTTATTTCACCTTGCTGTGTTAGAGTTCTGAAAACTTGTCAATGTTGTCATGTTTTAATTCAAATCTGTTTCAAACAGTCATTTCAGAGAACAAGATCAGTACACAGAGAGGAAACTTACCTTGTACTCTGTCTTATCGATGCCTATTAGGAAAATGAACTCAGCAATGAATAGGTTGATACAAAGGTTCTTGTGAATAGTGTTACGATCACTTTGCAGGCCACGGAAAAAACAGAATGTGAAGATGCAGATGGCCAGGCAAACAAGAGAGATGACAATTCCCACCCAGGTGATGACAGTGAGGAGCAATTCGTGCACTCCATCTTTGTACTAGAAATAACCAAGAATGGAGAAAATTAATATGACTCTTTATGATTATAAACAAAAACCTATTTTCACAGGTATCCAGAAAAGTTACTTGTTCATTACATGAGATGGGCAAAATGCACTCAGTAATTTCTCAACCTCAGGTCAGTTTCCCAGAAGAGCAAGGTCAGGGTAAGTAGAAGAGCGGCAGGTCTGAGAGAAAAATGTGACTATTTTATCCAGATCAAATAGATTTTTATTTTCCTATGGCTCACTGCAGACTGGTTGGAAATATGAACAGAGAAACACAGTATTTTTAAGGAACCACTAGGGTCTGGTGAAAGGAAAGATGAGAGCTTTCCCTGGGACTTGCTATGAGGGCACATGTTCTTTCCTACAGACCTGCAACTCCATGGCACAGAAGAAAGCAATGTTTGACAAACTGATCAGGACAAGATGCAGAATATGCTGCACATGTAATTCTGGCTTCAATCTCATGTTTAGCTAAGGAGATTCCTTGCTTCGGTTCTTTGCAGTGACATTTTCAAAGACAATGGCTTTATGAGAAGTCCCATATCCCTGCAAATATTGCATGCTCTGGGCATTAAAGTGCTTTAAATAGACAACAAAATTTCTGACTATGAAGAGGTGTTCAAACAATTAGTATAGAAGGTCCTTGACCTTCCTCACCAAGGAGAGCTGCACTTGGGCTTCCAGGGAACAGCCTACACAGCTGTCTCAACAGACCTCTCCATCAGCACTGAGGGAGAGTCTATAAAATGGTTGTTAGCTTGGTCAGTAACTTTAAAATATGGCTTGTGAAAAACTCTTGTCCTTCCGTGTTTTCTTTTCCGTGTTATTTTGCTTCCAACTTTATGGATGAGAAGAAAAGTGCTATAGAAAGCAAATTGCTTTAGAAAGAGTGGGTGGGAGCTATAAATACTAAAGAAACTTCAACGACTTTGGATCTTGCTAAAAATTTAAAGCTAAGTCTTTTAAGTTTGTTCCCTGCTGATGGCTGGAAGCATCGTTACCGTTACCTACCACAATTTCCCGACGAGCCATAAGAATTGCAAAGTTGGTGAGGTGACTGCAAGCACACGTGGTATGAGTTTTATTTGTGTCAACCAGTTTGCAGCCTTGAGTTGACCAGTATCCCATCATAGTCCTCTCTGAGTAGTTCCAGAAGGAACAATTTGCATTGAAATAATTGTCAGGCTGGGAGATAAAAGGATAACATAAAATGAGGATTTTACACAGTAAGATGGCAATAACAATTGTTTAGTATGTGTAAAAGGTAATTTAGATTAAACATTGCATGTTTTGGACAATAAAGTTTTTTATCAGCAAAACTGTAGACTATGCAGCACAAGGAAGACATCTAGTTTAAAAGTGACTTTATAGTCTGAAGTACTCTGAAGTGTAGTCTCAATCACTGTAGACCCAATTTTAAACAATTACAATTTTTATGCATTGATGGTACATTGTAGCTATTTTTATTTTCTGGAAAGTTAGGACTGTGAATTTATTCTGAAGATATTTTTTCCTTTAATTGACAATTTGAAAATAAGATCTTTTTTTCCTTTGATTCTCACCTTTGGTCAGGCCAAAGTCATGTGAATAAGTATCACAAAAATGTTCAATCCTCAATGCCTATCTACTTTGATGAAAAACAATCCAAACAGATTTCTAAAAACAGGTAAAATGAAGGAAAATCTAACCATAATTTCTCTATCACAGTAATGATTGTTTACTTTCCCCACGTAAGACATGAAAAGAGAAAGGGCCAAACTTAAGAGCAAAGAAACAGATCAAATAAGATATCAAGAAGAAAGTATACATAAAATCGAAGTATAACAAAACAAGAGACTTTATTCTTTGCTGAATAAATGCAATTTGAACAAGTTGTATAAGCTTCCATAATTTGGTCCAAAATTAATGTAAAAAGTTGAAGTGTCAATAAAACTTACTACATCAAACCATCAAGAGTCTTAAAGGTTATTTTCTACCCTTCTACTAAGGTAAGAGTTAATTTTTAGTTAGAAACAAATTAGTCATTTACATTTTCATGTTGATTACTGAATTAGCTTTCATTAAGAATACACTTAAGTTCTAATAATCACTGAACCAGGCTCATTTAATTTTATGTTCATAGACTTGCGTCTCTGACCTCGTCCAACATTTAAAATTCAAATGGGAAAAAAGGTTGTTTATTTTCTGCGTTGCTTTTCCCTCTTGCTGATTTTGTGACCTTCCCATTAATTGATTAGCATAACTCACATCAATGTGTTCCAGAGTGAAGTGCACGGGATCAGTCAGGTACACCCGGCTCGACTCCTTGTTGATGGAGGCTGCGATGACGTGGGAGTTGACGGCGATGGTGCTGTTCTGCCCCGCCAGGTCGCTGCCTAACTTTATGGTTGCATTCTCAGTACTGAGGAAACGACCCAAACTTTTGTAAATAATGAAAACCAGTTTGGCTAATCCTACAAAAGAAGAAAAACAAACAAGCCCACCATCACGCCACAGAGGTCTACAGAAAGACAGCGACCTGTACTCTAATGACAATCAGCATCAGAAAACTGAGAGGTATTTTTAGGCCATGGGTTTGAAAAAAAAAAACAACCAGGTACTCATGATCATCAAGAAAAAGCCAGAGAGAAGCTATGTGGTGTTTTGTTTTGATGTTTTAATTAGGTAAGGTAGGTTTTATGGAAGTTATTGGAGCTCCACTGTTCCGTGCCCAAGGCTCACCATTCCTGCTGTTCTGTTTCATGGTTCGTGCAGAGAGCTGAATCCAGTTGCCTCCTTTACCAGCCTGAGGAAACCGCAAGTCCTGCACCTGGCCCTCAGTAGAAAGCACTGCAACATCCAAAACTAAACAGACCATAGGAAAAAAAAAAAGTGTTAAAAAAGGAGAATGCAGAGAAAGCGGCCTCTTGGCCAGATTACAATATGCCAGATGACAATTTCCCCCCGCTGTGTTTATTTAGTTTTCTCACACGGCTGTCTGTGAGGCAGATTTGTACTGCATGCTTCAATCACCCAGACTTAGCTTCTTTAACTAAATCTAATGCACACTGCTGAAATGACAGCACTTTAGTAGTGATAACATGACATCAAACCTTGTTCGAATTTGTGCCCACAAAACATCCACTTAAAAGATACTACACACATGTTGCAAAAAAATGTTAGTTTTGAAGATCTTCATGTCTATGCAGTATCCTTTGCTCACAAATTTAGAACTTTAAGTAATGATTTAGATATAGTTTTTTAAACAATCAGCAAAGAATACCTAAGTATACTCATGCCATGTACTTAGCTAAATCAGTATACATAGCTAAAAATTATTTCCAATTTTTTTGTACATCTAATTCTGTATATTTATAGGAAACTATAAATATATAGGAAATTCTATATATATTCCTATTTACTATAGGAAATTCTATGTATTTTATTAGGTCTGCTAATAAACATTTAAATTGAAAACTCAGATGCCACCCAGCTGTACTTAAGTATTACTTTTATAACACGTATATCAGGAAACTTTCATGGGATTACCACAGAATGCTGGATTTCCCTTGGATAGATAAAATCATACAGGTGAGAGTGGACAATTTGTTGACAAAATCTGTATTATATTAAACCAGCTCTGAACTATAGACTGACAAAAGATATGAAATTAGGAAATCACTTCTATTTCTCCAAGCCATACATACATATGTGCACTAGGAATGCAGTCTTGCATGGCATCAGGAAAGTGTTACTATGATATGAAGACAGCTTATCACAAGAAGTAATATTCAGTGTCTACTCATCTCCATGGAACTGCTTGTGTACATCCAAAGGCAGATCTCTGATTCTACCCACATTCCTTCAAAACTGGTGCAGTTCCTTTGATAACAGACTGTGAGACTTTTCCCCATCCTTTCCCAGTATCTTCCTACTCAATTAAAAACTAGGCAGAATCATCTTCTACATCTACAAATATGCAGACACTGAAAAGTCTCATTTCCGCAGTCTATTCCAAGTCTCTGTCTTGGTACTCTGCATATTAGCAGACTTTCAGGTTCCTTGTACCTCACTGAGACTACATTAATCTCTGTAATAACGAATTTTAATTTTATGCATAGCAATGATTTTTGCTTTTACACCTCCCGTGCAACAATATTTGCACATTTCCAATACCAAACCCCTTCATTTCTCTGTCACCACTTAAATTCTAAATTACACTCCAACTATCTCCAGCTATTTTGTAGTCTCTGGAGCATAGCTATTCTGCATTATGGGAGATGTAGTTCACTGAACACATTTTTACCTGAAGGCAGTCATGTTTAATATAAACATTTGGCCTATGCTGAGTGCCTAAAATATTTAACTGGCACAGTACATTGCAAAAACAAATTTAAATTCATTAGGAACAGTTTATATTTAACAGAAAAGTATTTTCTGCAGCTCTACAGAAAGCAGTTACCTCAAGAAAATCCATAATCTGCCTTTTAAGCACTCTTCATATCCACGCATTCTGCTAATGATTTTTCAGTAATAAAATCAACTTTGTAACATCAACTACTTTCCATTTTATAATGTACTAATGACACTAAAGAAGAAGGCTAATTTCAAAGAACCAAACAAGAAAAGTGTGTTTTCCCCTGCTTTGGAGCACTCACCTTTCCCTCAAAAGTTGAACAGCTCAGCCTTCAGAAAGTATGTTGCTATCTAGAGTACTTTTTCCTCCTTTTGTGTAAAGCAATACACAGCAATTTAACTTATGCTTGAAAAGAAGTTTACTTACCAATATTTTCTGTGGGCATTGAGACTCTACTTGGTTCTACAAGATTGTCAGCCAAGACAAAAGCCCCTTCTTCTAATGTATCAAGTAACATAGTGGCTGCGTGGGCTTGTTCTGAAGAATTCATGTCCTTCCAGGACTCCAGAGCTTCAGGCCTGAGCAAGTTGTCCACTGTATCCACAACTGCCTGCATTCATTAGAAAACTATCATTAGGCCTGAAGCCCTAGGCAGCTGGGGAAAATTCTCAATGTTATATAGCAACAATTATAATACTTAACTGTCAGAATGATTTACTGTGATTTAATGGCACAAGAACACTATTTTCAACATTAAAATATTTTCCATCCGCTTGTTGGATTAGCATGAATAGAAGCAAAGCTAGCCACTAGCATTGTGTGGTCTCTAAGCAGTAAACATGCAAATTTGACTTGTTTTGTATCAGATATAAGCATGGTATTATTAATGTGCTGAAAAATGTAAAAATAAATGCCAGAAGTCTTGCCTGAAGCTTTCATCTTAATGTCAAAATGTATAACTTCTATTTAAAAATACTAATGCCAAAATTAGCACTCCACAGTTTAGACTAAATGACAATAATATTCCTCTGGAAACTGAGCCCCACTGGTGCAGACACAGCACTATAAACTACTTGTCTATGACAAACAGAACTTCTTTATTACAGGAGGCATGAAATCAAGCAGACCCAGTGGATGTAAATTATCTCTGGCCACAGTCACTTCCCCTCCTGTTCCTGTACCTGTTCATAGATACTTAGAAGGATTACCAACTCCCACTCCTGCACAGAGGTCAGTTAGAAAAGGAAATCAATAGAGCAAACAAGATGTCCACTGACCGTTCCTGTTATCACTGACGGCAAAACTGTAAAGCTGAATAAAAGCTGCTTTTTTTAAAGTTTTACTTGTAACAACTCTATCAACGTGCTTTAAGGTTCACTGAGCTGCATATAAGGTAATGATAAATAAAGAAGAAGAATAATTCAGTGACATGATTACATTATTTTACAAAATAATCCAATCAGAGTAATCAGGTAATCAATTGAAGGCAGGCTTTTACATTAATGCATAACGTTGCTGTGCACTGAGTGTGCTGTGCATTGAGTACACCAGGCACTGCTCTAACACCCTGTTTACTCTGTCCCATTTACCTATTCCTAATGTGTCATTAAGCATATATATAATTTGTTTGATCAATTTAAAAGCATTGGAAATGGAAACAGAACACATTATACAAACAGAAAGATGTCAGTCTGGAGTACTATATAGTGCAAACAAACGAATGGGAAAACTTGGTCAAGGCTATTGTCAGAGCAAGATTAATTAGCCTAATCCATTTTAATATCCTCTTTTTGTCTGCATTGTGAGCCATCACGACCTTCCTGGCAGGTAAAAGATACTTCGAAGTGGCATTAAAGCTTTTTTTCTTCCTCTAATGGGAGACAGAATAGTCAAAATGCTCAGACTGCTACTGCTGCAGCCACGAACTAGAGTGGAACAGAAATTGGTCTGCAGAGGCCAGATTCATTAGTCACTAAGAAATACAGATTGGAGCCTCTAATCTGAGGTACAAATGAATTCTCTGTCACAAAGTGGGAACTTGCTTCATTTGCATAGTGTAAGTCAGCTTTTGATTTGTAATTTCAAGAGGTTTATTAGTCTTATCTAAGCAGAGAAGCCCATTTGAGACCTAGAGAAAATGACACCAGTTGGAAATTAAGGTTCTGCTCTGGTTTCTCATGTATGGCCATATAGCACTGATGGTATGCATTCACTGATACGATACGCTTTTCGTATAATATGGGATAACCTAACTGCATTTTCCTTGTGGAAAATCATCACCTGCCCAGTAATATTTCTGAAATGCTTCTCCTCTCAGACAGAGGCAAATGGATGGGAAAAACCCCACAGCCCCTGTGACACAGCTGTCGGAGCAGCCCCGTTGCTGCTCTTCTCATGATCCTGTTTACTAATAAAAAGGAAGCAGAAAAACCCACTCTACCCAAACCACATCTGCTGGATTACCCTTTACTATTAAAAAATATTTTCTAATAAAAACCTGTTACAATTATTATTACTTGAGAAGTGAATTTCTCTCCAGATCTTTGTCTTTTTTGTCAAATTTCTGTAAAACTGGACATCTCCCATCCACTTCCAGAGCTTTAGGATAAAAGACAGAAGTGCCCTGTACAGAGGAATCTCTTTTCAGTAAAGGTCTGAACTTTTTTATTATGTTGTAAAGTATTTTAAAATTCTTTCCAGAAATAATTCTTACATTTCATCTCAGAAGGTACAAGTACAAATCATTATCTTAAAAGAAGTTTTGAAAAAATGTTTGATAAAATCTTTCAGAGACAGACATGTCTGTTCTAGGACTTGTTTCTCCCCTTCATAAGGGCGAGGTGGCATTACTGGCATTGTACTGCAGAAAAGGAGCTGGCCACTACAGGAAACCATTCCACAGCTGATGAAAGGAACTGGAAATAAGGTAGCAACGTGTTACACGCCTTCTATATAGCCTGGTTAATGGGACACGTGGCAGACATTTTACTAATGAAGTTAGAGAAATGTTTGTTTTTGCATTATATCCTCAAGTCACTGAATTGTAACAATTCTTAAAACTGTAAGAAAGAGTGATTTGACTCGGCATAAGAACAGACACAAAGCAAGCTATATAATGTACATTTTTCTCACAAGCAAATTAACTCTGAACAGTCTTTGATATAAAATTCCGCCAAGGTGAACTAATTTATTTCAGTTGCAAGCTTTTTCCCCCTACCCAAAATTTTATTACAAGAGAGATGTTACTTCCAATTCAGGTAATAATCCCTTCTGCTCTTTTAGTTTTGAACAAGTTAAGGTACAAGAGGTATGAACTTTGATGTTAATTTTTTTTCTGAGTGTTATACCTGTGCAAAGCCAACATTTGTAAAGTTGATATGGGGCACAATACACATTTATCAAAGACTGAAATACATAGGATCATGCAGCAAGATGATAAAGCGTGGCAGGTTGCTGAAGCAGGGAGAAAGCAGGGTGACAGCACAGGAGATATACCTTAAGGTAAGCCCTGCACGTCTTCTCTCGTTTTTGGAGCTTTTTAATAAGGAAAAAGAAAATCAGAAGTTAGAAAGATTCTGGAAAATTTCAGAAAGAGAAAAAAAATACTCTGGTGTTTCAAATCCTGATTGTGAATGATAGCCTGGACATTAATCTAGCTTCTGTCCACGATGACTACAAAAGACCATCACACAGGAAATGGCTTTTCCCAACTGTGGTTTAAGCCCAGCTGGCAACCAAGGACCACACAGCTGCTTGCTTCTTTGCTCACCAGCAGGATTGGGGAAAGAATCACAAGGGTAAAACAGAAAATCCATGACTTGAGATAAACACAGTTCGATAGGTAAAACAAAAGCCGTGCATGAAAATAAACCAGGGAGTTAATTCACTGCTTCCCATGGGTAGGCAGGTGTTCAGCCATTCCCAGAAAAGCCAAGCTCCATCACATATAATGGTTACTTGGGAAGACAAACACCATAACTTCAAAATCCTCCCTCCTTCCTAATTCCAACCAGCTTTATATGCTGAATATGATGTCACGTTGTCTGGACTACCCCTTTGCTCAGCTGGGCTCAGAGGTCCCAGTTGTCTCCCCTCCCAAAATCCCATGCACTCCAAAATTCCTTGTCAGTGTGGCAGTACAAAAAGAAGAAAATGCTGTGAAAGTGCTGTTCAGCATTAACAAAAACATCTTTATATTATCAAAGATATTAAAGACATATTTCAGCACAAATCCAAAAAATAGCCCCATACTAGCCACTGTGAAGAAAATTAACTCTACCCCAGCCAAAAGCAGCACAGCAACCTTTACTCAGGTGTCTAAGATATCTTTTGCCCAAATGGTGGGATTTGTATAAAAAGGTCGAAGGAAAAAAATCCATGTGTGGGCACTTGATCTGTCTCTGGGAAAACTATTTTAAGGGCATCTAGGGACTGTAAATAAAACTATTGCCAAAATAACAGAGAAGTGCATGAATATCTCTCTCTCTAAAGGAGGATGAAAAAATATTTCATTTGTGGCTTGCTGACTAGGCTCACACAAGGAAGAGGCTGAGAAATACAGCATTTCCTCTGAGAAAAAGAGGAAAGGTAATAACACTGTAATTTGTATTTAAACCACAAAGACACATTTTCTCTGAAATGCTTCTTGGAACATATTTCCAAAGAAAACATTAATTCACGTTTTAGATATATGTAGTAAGGCATTTTTATAAAGATCAATTATAAGTCATGTTGGTGTCTTTAGAAGTCTAAGAAAGTGTTATTATTCTGCAGGAAGTTGGATTAAAATAAAACCCTGCACCTATGCAGAATTCCACTGAATTTATTACATGTTCAGGGTTAAAAGGATCACTGGATAAACATGCTGATTTGTTACAGAATTTCTGAGAGCTAATACTCATTTCCCTCACACTAGTTATAATGCATTCCAGATTTTAATATGGGACACAGCTATGTATTTTAGGACCAGTCAGCTATTGTGAATTATATCTTACTCCCCAAAGAACGTAATTACAACTTTCTGCTGTGTATTTACTGCTGTTTTCTCTCATATGCTTATTCCAGAACTGTACACATGCAGGAACAAAGTATAGATTAATATTTCTGAAAGGAAAAAAATACCAAACCCAAGAGCAATTGTTATCCCAGCAGGAGGAGGTGATGGGAGGTGTGTACCTTGTTATAACTCCTTCCAGCGGAGTCTTTTTCACTTGGCCGTAGTTCCTGAAGCTGAGCATCCAAAATGTCCACGAGCTGCTCCATGAGCCTCACGGAGGAGCTAACATCGCCAGCAAAGACCGGTCCTTTGGTGTGTTTAGCCAGTTCATTGGCCAGACTAGCAGCATTTTCTCCACTTCTGATCTGAAATGACAGTTTATATTATCTCAGCAGGGTCCCTTGTTCTGCTTGCGGCTCCTAATTCCAATTCCCTGTGTACCTTTGTTGTGGTGAAATAACCATTTGCACATACATTGAAATCTGTAACTAATTGAGACCAATAACGTTCTCTTTATCTCAGAAGATTAAAGGTTCTTAGATCCGTGACACACAAAAGCAGTTCTTAACAGCCATCAAAAACAGAAATCTGAGCAGGACTTTTGGGCTCGATCTTCTATTCATCCTCACTTTTATTTTACTGCCATTATCAGACAGTAAGAAATCTGTTTGTTCATACCAATGCTTGAGGCATTTGAAAGTCAAGTAGCCTTGTACTGACAACAAATTATCCAGTTTTCATAAACTTTGTAAATCTCAGTAGGGAAGGAAAACACAGAAAGTGGTTCTGTGGTCTAATCATACTGTTATCAATGCACTCAGGCAAAAATCTATTTATTACAGTGTAATTTTTACTGAACAAAAAAATCCTTGCTGCATACCACAGGTTTTTCTGTGTGTTGCATAGTATTTGATTTTTTTAAGCAAATATTGCTTTTGAATTTTGAAAACAAGCAAAGTTACTTTGTTTTAAATAGTGGTGAGAACATGTCATCACAAATTCAACGTAAGAATTTAGAGAGGGCATACTAAAACACATAAGAGCCTAACTGTTGGCCAGTGCTCTGCACATGGAGTACATGTAACTCCTACTTTTAATGAACACAGAGTAATAAAGACAATTCCAACAAACTGAAATATTAATGCTCAGAGTTAAAATCTTTAATCACCAGTGTATGCCAGATTAAAAGGTTTCAACCAACCTTCTGAGCCAGCTGATTTACCCAGTGTGAGGTACAGTTGCTAAGATCAGGGCCTTTGGGGTTCCACATTCCTGTTAAGATCACGCAGAGATATGAGGCAGTTCCTACAACAGATGTAGAAAACTACAGTGAAATGGAAACCATTTTTCTGCATGCATTCAGGAAATTGGCTACACTGTGCTCCTAAACAACATTCAATTCTGAATGCTGCTAATGGTAGTACTTGACAGTAATTGACAAAAACGTAAGGAAATAATGTAAATTACAAAGAGCAATAAAAAAAGTCAGTGAAAAGTACCAGACGTTTTCTGCAAACAAACAAAAAGCCCTTGATTTTTCCTGGAGCTCGTCCAGAGGGGAGTTCATAATGAGAAAGGCAGCTGTAAGCATATTTCACAACAGTCCTCAAGCAGTGCCCTAAAATTTGACCTGGATTCATAGAAGTGCAAGCGCAAGGTAATTCTGTGGCTACGCTCAAAAGACATCTGCACATTATAACTTGACCATTGCCTGTAGATGCTGCACTCTCTGGGTAACAAAAAAAAAATCATGTGATAGCCTGAGATTAAAAAAAATATTCATCATGAGAGAGCTGCACACTGCTTTTGAAACGTCTGCTTGAAATCAAGATATATTTTTAAAGGCAATACCTCGTGTTCCTTTGGGGCAAGGGCGTTCAACCATCATTCCTCTTTGTGTTTGAGGCCAGCTAATCCCCCTGGCCTCAGTTGGTTCACAGAATCTCTCTGGCAAAGGGAAAAAGCTTGTCACAGGAGGGATTTTGGTTGTGGAAATGGGTGGTGGTGGTTTGGGTCCTCTGCTTCCTTCCTTTGTTCCTCCAGCTGATGTTGTGCTTATGGGACCTCTCTGTGATGTAGTGCTAGTGGTTGACACCGTGGTTTTGTAAAGCTCTGCTGAAGAAGTTATTGTCACTGCTGTGGTAGGCACTGCACAGGGAAAAATCAGAGTAATAATAAAGTAAATTACTTCAGAATTGTACATTAAAAAAGTTATTTAAAAGTTATTTATGTAGCTTTCAAGGATTCTCTGGTGTCTCCTTTCCTTTATCTTAATATTACTCTTCTTGCTATTCTGGATGCTTAAGATATAACTTTGACTTTTTTGGGGTTGTTTATTTTTTTTTTTTTTACTCCCAGCTCATACTGTTATGACATTTCAGCACATTCTCCAAATAATCTCTTCTGTAATAAAAATTGATAGTTACATTCTTAAAAGCTAAAAGGCATACTAGTGAGTTATCAGTACATAACAAACACGCTCAAAGCAATTAAAGATTACTTAATCACATTTGCAGCAGGAACAACTCAATAGATAGAATCTGTTGAATCAGTGTGCCGTGAACAATGCAGTCCAGCTTTAACAACAAAGGCAGTGGGCTGTGACTAACAAGACCATTTTTGAAAAACAGACCCCAAAACTTCAAGTCACCCAGTACACACCTTCCAGGGCAGTAATTATGATAACATCTTCCTACCCAGCAGTCATTCTGCTCGAGAGAGCTGCATGCCCGATTAGCTGGAAACAGAGGCAGCACCCAGCAGGTGCATGGTGTTCTCCTCTTTGAACATTTGGGGCTTTAACATCCTTTTTTAATAAAGCAGGTATGAAGACACCATTCATACAAGCCAGAGGCAAGGACTGAGTTTTTATCTTTTATGAAACACCAGGACAGGCTTAGGCCAAATCCCTTGTGCTCAGGATGTTCAGCTCCTCCTGCCACTGACCCACGGCAGGAACTCATGGCTGGAGCTGCTGAGGTACAGCCCAAGCCATGCCAGGGTTTTCAGGCTTTGGAGAGATAATATAAGTTGAGTCTGGAATTGCTGTGCAACATGTATATTGAGAAACAATGCAAGTGAGCAAAGCAACTGCAACAGTTATCATTATTTCCAAATATTCATTAGTGTTCAAAATGCTTTACAGGCACAGAAAAGTACAGATGCTTGTGCTGAGAACAAATAAGCTCATGAAAAATATTTTTGGCTTTTTTTCTTTTTTTTTTTTTTTTTCTTGTTCTGTTAGGCCCTTAAACTCTGACTTACTGGACAATGTAGTTGCTCTAAATTAAATCCTAAATAAAATAAAACCAAAAGAAAAGCAGTCTCACTTTTTTCAGCAATTGTTTTGTAAATTAGTGTTTTGCATAATATTAAATTTCAGCAATTTGGCAAATTACAATTTTCTCAAAACCCTTTTTCAATTATCTTTCACTTAGAGGTTTAAGTTATTATTTCTTTTTTTATTTTATTTTCACATTAATTTAGGGCGAAGTTTTGAGCATCATAATCTATTTTCAAGACTAAAAGCAAAGATGTGCCTATCATCCATGTCCTGGTCACAAACTTCTGCAGAGCCTGTCTTTTCTTCAGTCTTGGCTGCTTGAACACAGCCTGTGTAATTGTGCTGAACTTGTGGTGTAGCCAGCTACCATTGAAACCCTCAGATCTGCTCTGCAAGTGCTTGCCTGACATCTTGTGAAACTGCTCTAATTTGCTTTTGATTACAATGCATCCAGCCTTCTAGTGCTTCCCCAATTAACATTTGTCAAAAGCTTTTGCAATCACTTGCACAAGTGTCAGGCAAGGCCTGCTGAATCAGGTCCTTGGGAACAGGGAGCTTGTGGGGATGGAGAATGATGCAGGGGACAACCAATTATTACAATCCATCCCCTAATACACTCTGCTAATTAATACATATTTGAATATCAAAATGTGTACTAGCATTATTGCAATTACTACTCAAACCCTATAATGTTTAGGACAGCTTTGTCTCAGGAGCAAAATATCAGCGTCAGAATTCATAAAACACTTTGAAGCTCAGCAGTGAGGTAACAATTTTCAGAACGTATTTGGTGTTGCACCCTGAGCTAAAATAATTCTGCTGTCATTACACAACTTTAGTTAGTACAGTTTTCATGCTATCCATTAAAATCAATTTCAAAGCCTATCACTCATGATTCTAAAATGACCTGCATGGTAGTACTACATACTCGGAAATGGTAGCACTACATGGTAGTAGCATGGCAGCATACAAATATATTAGTAACCTCAAACTGTAAGAGAAAAATTTTAAACCACCTCTCTCAAAAAAACTGAAAAAAAATTGAAGATAACTTCTTAGAGCTTTTCTCTTTAATCAAATTTTAAAAAAGACGTTAGCATATTTAAGAATGCACCAGGAAACTCAGACTGCTGGAAGTCTGGGAAAGAAGGTGGATGAAAAATAAGAAACAACTGAACACATCACTTCAAGGAATGTATGTAGCTTTTAGAAGGCAGGTCATTTTGTCTTTAACGACCTGTGGGAACTTAATCTGCTCGGCCATTCTCCTGAGCTGCAAGAAGACACATGACAGCTGCCACCACCTGATGTGTCTCGTTCTGAGAGCTGAGGGCGGTGGCATCTGCGGGCTCTGCCCTGCAGAGCACTTTGCCAATACAAGATAATGGCAGTGATGATTAATAGGCTGCAACTGAGAAGAACAAACTCCATGTCAAGGTTATTAACCTATTGTTCTAAGCAGCAGTGGTGAAGATATGTAGTTTTTGTCCAACTCTAAATAAACACTTTCACAATGCGAGATTTGACTTTTTGGCTAGGCTTGATATGCTGAGGAGAAAACTGAAACCTCTTCTGCCTCCTTTTTTATTAAGAATAGGTTCTTCTTATTATCAGCTGAAGACAGTCATTAAAATTAAGAAAATAAGAGAAAGGAGCAATAAGAAGTAAATCCAAAGACTCAAACTGAAGTGTAATTAATTTACATTTGTTTCATGTAGTTCCTAACAGCTGATTTAAACAGTTATGTATCCTATCTGTTACTAAAAATGAAGACACCACTGGAGTAAAACTCAACACCTGTTTAGCAGTGTGATGTCTATAAAAAACTTAACACAATTGCTGTAGGACAGCAGGGGAATAGTAACTTTCTTTACCCAACTGACAGTGAAGAGCAGATTTAGAGAAGGCACACAAGCTATCTAGTATTCCTTGCCAACAGGTTTCTATTCTAGGCAGGCAAAAAATAAGTTTGAAAAAAAGCCCCAAAAAACAAACTAAACCAAGCCAAATCAAAAATATCCCCACCCAAAATGCAACTCCAAACTTAGATTTACAATTGTGTTAATTGTAAGAGCCTAATGATGTGCTTCTTCTGAAAATGACTTCATTCTCCCCTCTGGCATCCAGGTCATGTGAGAAAATCAGGTGCATGGATTTTTCAGTTAAATGCATATTCTTACAAGTTAGGTGTTTCAACTTAGTTGGACGCATGAAAATATATATGCCCACTCTTATTCTCAAAAGGTGCCACACATGGAGTTGCTATGTAAAGCAACAGAGATCAGAAACCTGTGCAAATCACAATTTTCCTGCCTTCTGCTTATTACTGGTCTGTACCTGTTTATATGCTTCAGGGAATAGCAGGGAAGGTACTAAGAGTCACCCAATTACCTATAGGTGACTTCAGCTATTATGTTAGCCAGTACTCTACTGACCCTGCCAAATCCCATTCAACTGAAAGTGAAATGTTTACACAGCCATTTATAAATTGATACCTTGAAAATGATAACATGTGACAAAAAAAAAAAAAAAAAAGCAGAATACCTGTGGTTAAGAAATATGCTATCTGGTCCCCATTATATTGTCTTAACATGTACAACCACTCTTTCATTCATTTGTAGTCTATCAAATTTGATATACCAAATTAACTTAATTTGCTGCATGACTTTCTTGTAGATTCTTGGTATTGCACTAGTTTTCTATAACTTCAAGCCCTTGGTGATGCTACTCTCCGAGTTTCTGCTCTCTCCACATTCACAACATCCATCTCTTCCTGCAGTGATCCAATAATACTTAATGATGGGTATCATAGCACAAAAGGGGAGACAACTTCAGTTTGAACAGTTAGCACAAATTGGGATGAGTGTAGATGAAACCTCTCCCTAATGCACTAACACAGAACAAAAGATTTATCTTCTTTTTGTTACCAAGGAAACCTTACAATGTAATGCTCATATTCACTTTTTAGAGGGAAATTTCCCTCATTCTTCCTGGTCTTTTAACTTAAAATTATTTTAAAAATTCCTGTTTCAGCAAAGATTCACTTGGACCCTTGGTTCTACCCTTCCCGTAGAAAGAATGTAACTGGATATATCCATGAAATTTACCAAGGATATAAAAACTCTGGTTTGTCTCAAAATTTTCAGGGGCTTTTTGCAAGGCCTGTTGTATTTTATTTCATTTTTAAATGAGGGCTTTGATTTTTAAATGCTTTTTACACTTAATCTTAGAAAACCTGCTCTTCTGCAACATCTGAGCGGTACTTGAACAGCTGTAGCTCTGAAAACCATTTCTACGTCTCCACCAGATGCACCAGCGGCAGGCTGAGTGTTTTACACCTAGCACTGTCTTGGCAGACACCTTGCAAATGCACTGTCTTGGCAGACACAAGCACTGCAGAAACAGGAGGAACCCTTGCAAATGCAGCTGGGGCACTTGCTCAGCATCAGATGTGCAGACGTGGAGCTCAGGGACACGGTTCAGTGGCGGACTCGGCAGGGTGAGCTTTATAGTTGGACTTAATGATCTTTCCATCATTCTATGATACATCTGTGTACTATAATTTCCAAGAGAAGCAAGGAGAAAAATAACATAAAAAGAATGAGGTTAAGGGAGGAGTTTGGAGGGCAGCAGACCTCACTGTCTGAGTACTAAAGCAGTAGTCTCTCTCCAGCATCTAGAGTTTTAGAAATCTGAAGAGTTTCTCCTGAAGACCAAGAAAATAGGGATACAGGAAAAAGTTGCAAGAAGAGAAATTGGTGTAGGTTTGCTGCAAGAGCACGGTCAACTTTAGGTTAATTACAGTGGTATTTCAGAGGTTTCAACAAGGAGATTTAATAATGAAGGAGACAACAGCGAAAACAAAGCTAGGAGTTTCAGGACATAGATGAGCCCAAGTTTTGGCCCTGGGAGATAATTTGAAGGGAAAGTGCAACTCAAGTATGACAAATTCATCTTTCATGTAGGAAGAAAGACTGCTGTTTTTGAAGCACTTAGTAGCTGGACATTGCAGTGCAGACAAAAACTAATAACCAAGACAGATATATAGGAAAAAAAACTAAAAATCAGTCTGTGTCTTATCTATCATTATTTCTCACTTGGCAACGGAGAGAACACAGATTACTGAGTTTTACACAATGGTCCCAAGTTAACCATTTGAAAAGAAAGGGCCATGACTTCCAATTTTGAGACACTGACCTTGTGCCACCATTAAATACTTGATATTAAAGTACTGTGGCAAAGGACACTAAAAGAAAGTTCTACTGTTAGGTGACTTACAGAATGTTATCATAACTCCTATGTTGTTGAGTAGATGATTACGAAATCTGAGTTGATCACAAAAAACCCAAACCAAATTAGAATATAAGAAGCACAAAAATGCCCTTAATCAAGCATGCTTAAAAGCTGATCTAATTCCATATGAGATAAAAAATGTGTACTACACATATAGATCCTTTATGTAATAGCCAAAGGATTGAGCTGCAATTTATACAGAATTTATGCCGAAACAAAGAGGAACTGAACTATAATAGAAATAAATATAGAAGTAGATACTGTAAAGAACTTCTCCTTGCTTTTATAGCAGTAGATCTCAAGGACAATTATGTTAGATAATTTTTCCTTTCACGTAGTAGTTTCTAACTACAGGCAATTGGTTTAGGCAAAAGAGGAAATGACTTGAAACATTTCTTAGATCTGCAAAGTACATACCCATATAAAATTAAAAGACTGGGTATTGGTCTCGTCTAAAGAAAAACACTGTGTGTGAATATATGCATCAGATGCTCAAATAAAATGAATGTCATTTGGTTTCTATATTTTAAAAAGACCAGAATCAAAAGATATTTACTGTTGTCCTAATGCATTTAAACCCAAATTCATAACTTACTAAAATATTCCTTTTCTGTCTTCATGGGTGAATGGGCAAATAGCTCAGAGGAGAGGCAAGCACCCTGCAGTGTGCCCTGGACCCATTCTCGCTTAGGTCTGGTTGAAATAAACTACTTCTGCTCCTGCCTTGCATGCCAGCAAGGAACCCAGGAAGAGAAAAGGGTGCTAGTGGATGCCCAAATCCAGTTTTGATAGCAGATGGGATATGTCCAGCACATATGCTATAACTTAAGATCTTGAAGACTCTGTCATAATAGAAACATTATGAAATGTCTTACTGGAGACCTTTAGAGGTTTACTAAAGTGAAGGATTCCACAAAGCCTTTTCTGCCCCTGCTTTTCCTTTACATGTTTCCTTCTATGCAATGACTTAAAGATTAGCTTTTTTCACATTCACAGCAGCTGCCTGAACTGCAAAAGCTGCTTAGGAGCTTGCACCTCCATTTTCTCCTTGTACTCTTAAAGCTTTGGAGAATTTAAAATGCATCTTTGTCTCAGCTGAACTGAATGAAAAGCGGCATGCATGAGAATGTATGAAAGGAAAAGCTTTAATTCCTTTTAAATTACATAGGTGGTTTATCTCGCTGCAAAGAGCAGCCCCAAAGCCTCCCTGAGGAATGGGCTTGCTCGATGTACAGAGAGCAAGGCTGACCAGTTCCCCAAACACCTGGAACCTGCCTGAGCCTGGCCAGGTATTGCCAGGGAGGTCTGCAGAAGACTGGACAGATCATCCATAGATTTGGAGATCACTAACATATTGATTGTACACCACCCCGTTCTGCAGCCTCATATGCAGTTTTATACCCAGAAAAGCTGTATGTGTGATGCTACAATTGTGTGCATATTACAGTTTGCACTGCTGTGCATGAATCAGCTTTGCTGAAGCAGGACAGCTACTTTTCATGTGGAGAAGTCATTATTGCTACTTTCTTGAAGTAGAAAAAACGGCTGCTAAACATGCATAGCAGTTAGATGAGAGAAGTGAAGTATTACCTTCATTGCTAAAGCAGCTTTTGCTGCATACATCTTCCGCCACAGAACATTTCTCCTGGTATTTACTCTCCTCTGTAGATGTTAATATGTGTCTGTGCCTGTTCCTGTCATTTTTAGGGATTTCTCACATCTAAAGACCTCGGTTTTTCTTTTCCCTTTTGACAGTTAGTATCTTTCCTTTTAGGAAGTAGTACTAACTTCTAGTGAGCTGGAATGCAATTGTAAGGGGCTTACTGAGAAATCCACTAAAAAGATGTCAGACAATCTTGTCTAACCCAACATTAGAAACTGTGAAAATAAGGCTGCGGAAAAATACTTATGCTTGCTATTGCACATTAACCCCATACGTCTCCTCTGGGACCTCCCAGCACACATTGCTTTCCACTGCTGGCGCCAAGAAGTTAAAAGGTCTGCGTGTATGCTGTAATCAATTCAGAAGGCAGGTAACACTGAGGGGATAGGAACAGGCTTCTGGCTCAGCATGAAGCAACTCCAACTCAGTTTAGCTATCAGAGTCAAACTGACTGATGATATAAAGTAAATAACTCCCCAACTCATTCTCAAACACAGAAAAGCTACACACTTTCATTTAAAAAAGAAAAAAAAAGATAAAAAGAAAAGCATGAGCTTATAAACCAAATAAAGTATTTCTATTTTTCCTCACAGGTTCTGCGAATTTGTCTCACACCGCCGTAATGCTGCTCAGGTCAGCACAGCGAAGACAAAACCCCCTTCCCCGTCTTTCTGTCATGAGCTTAATCTAAGACCAAAAATATTGTAACTTATTTCTCTGAATAGAAACAAAAAGAGATCAAAAATGAGAAAAAAAAAATCTTACCTTGGGCAGGATCAGGTGGGCCAAACTCCAAGGAGTATCGCAGAATGAAATTGTTATTCCATACATACAGCTGGTTGTCTCTGGGGTTGTAATCCACTGCGGCAATGTACTGGTACTGGTTGGGAAAAGGAATGTCCACGTGCTCGCCTCTGCTTAACCTGGTGTTGTAGATGTAATCGATGACGTTCCTGCCGGTCTCACTCTCGTTGTCCTGGTACACCGAGCGCACCACGTACAGGACACCACATATCATGAACGCATTGGATGCTGCTCGCTTGTCGTAGGTCGTTTCCCAGGTGGCTTCGAAGCGCAGAGTGTAGGGGTTCAGCTGGCTAATTACTATCATCCCGTTGTTTTGTTCCGTAGCGTAAATTACCCACAAGCCGTTTTCATCAACTGCCAAGTCAATATCAGTCTTTCCTCCCCATCGGTATGGAGAGGTGTCATGGTAATTAGCATAATTGATTATGGCCTCTCCACTCTTAATTCTAGTCCTCAAGTCAAACTTTACTATGTTCCGAGTTCTTTCCTTGTTAAAAAAGACAGCGCCGTCGTACACTACAAATCCAGTACCATCCACTCGGTTTGGGAGTTTGTACGTCGTCTGCTGGCGTCCGTTCTGGAAGTCCTCTAAAGAAGCGTATTCTATCAAAGTATCCGTGCGATACGGAGTCCATGGCATGAAGTATATTTTATCTGCAGCCTGGAGAGGATCTTTGCACCAAGCACCTGCTTTTTGTTCAGCTTCATATAAATACGGTGAGTCCACAATTGCTTTCAACGTCCCCGGGCAAACAAAAACTGACAGTCACAGAAAGAAGTAAGACAAGAATTACGTCAAATTGAGATCGTCTCATAATAAAAATTAAAAAGAAAAAAAAAAAGAAAAAAACAAAAAGGTAGGTAAATCATAATGACTGTGTCAGGAAGAAAAAAAAAATCAATTTAATTGGCACTAGATTATACCTTATGTTATAATTAATGCAATTATCACCCTTTATCATCCACTTTTCTTAAAGTTACCATGTTCTTGCTGTACCAGTATGGAAAGTGGATGGGAACTGTTTTCACTAGTACAGACCAAGGCTCAATGGCATACACAGACAGCTGAAAATGTAGAGCTAATCTTGCATTTTCATTTCAGACTTTTAGTGAGTACACATTAACGCTCCAGAGCTTTTAACTGGTGTGCAGCAGTGTGCTAGGTCATTTCAGTCCAAAAAAAATCGCATCGACTTGTTTAGAACTTTAAGAAGTGGTGAGGCTGAAAAAGGAGGTGCCTCGATTAAAAATAAAGGAACAAAACAAATCATCAGGTATATAGAGAAAGCAATTAGGAGCAGAGAAAACAAAACACAACCAAAGCAATGAATGAAACAGACCAGGAAACCCTGTAACCATGGCATGCTATGGAGAGGGTTCTGGAAGCCAGGCAAGATGACACTTGATTAACAAGAATTTACCCAAGGGTGAGAGAAAGAGAGGGAAAGAAAGACAAAGAGAAAGGGAGAGAAAAAAGCAAGGGAGTCTTCCCTCCAGCCCAAGTACTTCAGACACTATACCCCGCCACCTACTTTAAGCAGCCAAGTCACTTTATTGCAAATAGTCGACTTCTTTATGAGGTGTACTTATGAGATCCTGCTGATTATCATAATATAAGAGTGTTGTGGGGAGGGGAAGGGAAGAGGTTAACATCCATAAGGCACATAACAAGGAGCTGGGGTTTGGACTGTATACGTTATTTACCTTTTTGCTCCACTTCTATTTTAAGCATCGGAAGAAAAATAAAAAAGTGCAAGGAAAAAAGAAAGAAGATTAACATAAATTGACTATTAGGCTAAAAGATTAAATTAGTAACAGACGCTAAATATAGGGAGAATAAGAACTGCACTATATTGGATAAAGAGAAACAGACAACAGGATAACCTAGCAGGAGAGAGATTCTACGGTTACACAAATGAACATGGATCAATCATTTCAGTAGATTAAGGAGGGAATACAGATATGTTGGCATGTAGTTTCACTTAGTGAACCTGAATAAATAATGAATTACTTTACTAATACATGCTATATACACTCTTCTTCTTCTGAAAGTATATATAATGCTCATCAAGTTGGTTTTTAAGCAACACATAAATTTATCTTATATGTGCAACTGCACATATACATATTATATGAATTGATAATTAGAAATACAAAATTCAGTATATTAATTATATGGGTTTGCATATGTGATGATTGAACTTCCCCCATCTTTGCCCCAGACATTTCCCTGCTTTTCTTTCTTGTAAAGCAGCTTGCACCCTTTGGTTCTCCATAGGCTTTATTTTATTTGTTTTCCTGAATGTTAATCTTGAGAACTTTTGCCACTTCTTAGTCTATAACTGCAAAATCAGACTAGAAGGAATAAGCAAAAAAATCTAGAAAAAAAGAAGCAAAAGCACAGTAAGCAAGAGGAAAAGAGAAGAAAAAATTAACAATTAGCTCATTCAGTTATCTGCAGCATCATCGATTAAGCCCGAAACAGCAAGCTAGTATGCAAGGACAGCCATATTGTGTTTAAAATAAACATCCATCCTGCCACCATACATGGAAGATATAAACCGAACCCAATTAAGAAAGTTATATTACTATAGCAATTTTTCCCCTAGGAAGTTTTAAGGAAGTTACAGAAAGATATATAGCTGAAGCCCAGCTAGTAAATAGCTTTTCAATAATTATTTGCAATAAAACCTATTTCATATACTCTGTGGCCTTTGAAGTATGCTCCCTTGGTTTCATAAAATGACCTGGAAAATGACAGATGTACCAATCTGTGTAACAGTAGCTGCTGATACCAGGGAAGTGTATCAAAACTATTTCCACAGCTATTACATTTTCAGTATTACAGTGCTATCCTGAAGAATGCCTTTATATGTTTCATATAAAGTTTTGGATTTTCTGTTTCATTTAATAAAATTACATATGATTATTTTGAGAATGATATTGGCTGATCTGATCTAGTGTTTCTTCAGGAAACAATTCCATAACTTTACAGGGGAACCAGAGGGGGTCAATATTTTCAAAATGAGCAGTAGTTTTCCTAGCCTTTGTACTGTTATACATCTTTAGGTAAAATACTTGTTTTTCTGTAATTTCTAATTCTGTTTTTTTCCTAGTAAACAGAAGATGTATTTTGAGGTGAATTCTTGGGTTTCACCATTAGTATTAATGACTTTCAGATTATTCTGTTTGTGAACTTCTATGCATGTGCTTATTTCTCGCCAAAGATCAATATTGATACTGTACCTGCTTAGAATTAGTAATAGGAGACAGGGGGGAAAAGATAGGGATAACTGAAATCATTACTGGCATGTCTGCTCTACATGCACTGGTGTACAGCTGTACATTTTTTCAGGGACAGATGGGCTTATTGAAATAAACAAATGCTGCAAAGTCCAATCAATACAGAGAGAGAGAGAGAATAAAACACTTTAAAATGTTTTCTATTGAATTCCTGAGTCCAAAATAGGCTTAAAATAAAAATGCACAGATATACAAAACAGCACTTTTGATGTTCTTCTTTATAAAAGGCCTGACTTCTGTTAGACAAAGTGCCAACATACATCGTGCAGCATAAGTGAGAGAAATGTCAAGTATAGGACTCTCAAACTCTTTATAATTTAATCATTAACACTCTTGCTATTTCAGGACGAAGCAATGCCTATCAAATTTGTCTGGAATTTTTGTTGGAGATCCAACTGAGCATCTGAGAAGTTGTTTTGTTGGATTTTTTTTTGTTTGCACTTTGAGATGCAAGAAAGGAAGCATTTATTAAGTACTTTCAAGCTTAATTAAATTTGCAAAATGAAGTACTTTCAAATAAGCAAAGCAGCTATGTATTGCTGTAAGCCAGCAAGACACAGAGGAGCTCAAAAACTGCATTTTGTACAAGGGTGACAGCAACTCCAGTGCGTAAGAACTCTCACCTTTCACCACAAAACTTATTATGATTGCTCTTTATCATCTCTTATGGACTGAAAGCTACCACAGTGAGTACTGCAAATTTTGCAGTCTTGCAGTAACTGAAGATGAAATTTATGAAATAAATTAACTTTGGTTAGAAGTGCTGTGACCACTAAACTCCTCCCTTTCTGGGCCCACAAAAGCTTATCCTACCTTCCTAAGAAATCTCTTACACTGAGACAGCCGCAATTTGCAAATCTAATGATTTCAGTCATTCTGTAAATTTAGATAAGGAGCTCTGGAACAAGTAAGGAAATAAAATTTGGACTTGATAACTGAAGTTTACCAGGTTTTAAAAAAAGATTTGGAAAAATAACAGGACAGCCTTTGTGGGACAGAGAAGAAAGAGTCAACAATCAAAATAGCTACTGAAGCACAATGTGATTTGAAGTCAACCTTCAAAACTCATTTTAGTAACTGGCAATCTTTTAGGTGACTGCTGGTAATGACAGGTGCCTCTTACAGTTCTGGAATTGGGCAGTGTCATCACTGTACATGCTGCAGTTGACAAACTCCAAAATTTACAGACTTTGAAAACAGGAAAGTATCCAGAATCCTGAATTATGATAGACACAAAATTACAGAGTTCAAAGGGTAGGCCAATACAACAGACAGTAAACAAAAACCAACACTTTAAAATTAAAGTAACTACAAGTTAGAGTACAGGGTAGGCCGCGCTGTGGCATTATACTTCTGAGACTGGAAAAGAAAAGATTCCTGGAGATAGCAATACCCAATCAGTAGAACATATCCACACTTCTCTTCCTAAAACAGCATAAGAAATTATGTTTGAACATTATTTCCATTACATTTTTTCGTCTACGAGCTAGCCTACTGGAACTGGAAACATAACTTCTTGTCACGTGACTGACCTCAGGTTTTGGAGTCAGATGCACTGCTCTCTTTCTGAGAATTTGGGAATGAAAATAGTGCTAAAGCAGAAGTGATCTTTGTGGAACAAAACTTTGGTTAGACTGGGGTAAGACATCACTCCTCAAAAGTGGCACGAGAAGAACAGTTACAACAAGCCACCAATACTACACACAGGAGGAATGGTACTAGGGATCACTGTTTGCAATAGGCTTCCAAACCTACAAATGGTACAGGGAAAAAAATCAGCAAGCAACCATTTCACAATGACACAGCAGAAATGAAGAAAAAACAGATGATCTGTGCTTGGCCTTTAACAACAGTGAAAGTTCAGTGTGGTGAAGCAGTACAGAGTAGTATTTCAGTTTCAGAATTCTAAATTTTGCAGGAAACAGTATGGACAGTTCTGACATAGCTTTGCTTATGCCAGAACTCATTTCCTTCCTTTTTCAGTATATACTGTCACCACAGTGTTTTTTTGCTTCTCAGACTTGGCCTGTTTCCTGTACCAACAGAAAATACAACTTTGGTTAAGGATTACTGCAGATCAAGAAATTCACACCTAATAATAGCTCAAGGGAATGATCAGTGCACTGCTCAAATTCCATTGCAAGCACAGCTATTTCTCTGTTGAGTTACGGGACGAGACAGAAGTCACTGCAAAGAATGACCTTACAAGAAAACAAAACCAGTTAAAAGTGTCGAATCTGCAGAACTTTCACGAACATGCATACATGTCAATAAAAAAAAGCATTAATTATTGCAAGGAAATAAGAAGTATGTCTAAATCTACTGAACTTTGGCATTATAAAGAATATTGTACAAATCTGCTGAAGTAGCCATAACTTCACACTTTTCTATCCCATCATGATTTCGCTATTTACTTTATTTTCACTGAAAAACTCTATTTTGGTAGCTGATTCAAGGCACAACTGATATTTTGTCTTTAAATTAAAAGCAAACAATTCTTTCTCACTCTTTTCCCCTTTGCTTTTAAAGAACACAGTGTGAGTACCTTATTAATGAAGTATTCACTCTGAATCTGTGTTCGTTTATAACGAAGCACAAATCCTTTCACAATGTCCCCCAACTGGGTCACTTGCCTCTGAATGTCACTGCTGGGTTTTGCTGTACACCCAAAGTCACCACAGCAGCAGGTAGCCTTTCAAGTAGATCATGATTAAAACTGAAGTCAATTCCTGCTTTACAAGTCTGTGAGCCAAGCCAATTTGTCAGCAACTGGTTGCGGGCAAAAGTACAAATTTCTATCTGGCCTATTGAATAGCTAATTTGAGTTTGTTTTCTAGAAAAACAGTAGCCTTAAAAGCCAAACACTTAAGAACACAGACAGACACTTGGCCAGCATCACACCATGGCTTCCTTCCACACTTTGTGAAGCTAATTGGAGGCCCTAGTCTGCAAGTGCTTTGCATGCATAATGGGTCCATGGGCCATAAACATATGCTTCTTTTCCATGTAACAGCACTCCAGCTTCAATTGTGAGGGCCAGAGGAAGTGAGCAAGAATAAAAAGATTATACTTACTGTAAGGAACACATTCATACTGAACTTCTAGATATTTGTATGTTCCAGGGCAAGGATCAGGAAACACATCTGACCCAGTAACTACTATACACTGTGTTCGGTTGTTGCACCTGTAATGGGAAAAGAAAGCAAGCTAATTAATGTAAAATTACATTTAATTTGCTAGTTCATACTTAAAGGACTACATTCAGTGCTAACTCTCTTCACACTTGGGAAGTTCAATACATAGGACAACAAAGTTAATTAATACTAATTAGCCAAAGTCCAAAAATAAGGGTTCAGGACAATATTTTAGTTCAGGCTTTATACATTTAAATTTGGAGAGCAATGCTATCTTAACTGTCCCCACTGGTAGAGATAGCTGTATCGAGTACCAAGTTTATACTGATTTGATTCTACTGTTCAATAAAATGAAAACAAAATGCATAGATGATATGACTAAAAAAATGTGCAATTTTGAATAATGTAGAATAACAACAAGAAATTCCTTCCATCTTTAGAGATATACATCCTGCTGAGTGGTTTTACATCTCAGAGAGATTTTCCTTGTGATACAAGGAAATTATTTTGGTTGGAAGAGCTACTGTAGACAAAGAACATTAGCAGTTCCATTTTAATTACTTTAGGAGCAATTGTTGGGCTCTAAGCTTCCTCTGTTAGGCTACAGGAAGCAGTAAAGAATGACCATTTGAGGAAATAAGAAAAACAGTTAAAAGAAGAGCTGCAAGAAAATTAATTCAGATGTATTTTTGAGTAGACTGAAACATAAAAATTATTTGTTTAACAATGAAAGAAAATGCATTTTGATACAAAGAAGAACTTTACTACAATGCCTCTAATTGTGAGGATATATGGAACTTAATTTTTGAAGGTTTTTTAATACTATTACTATTACTATTGTTATTAATATTATTAATAACAATAATAATAGGTTTTAGACTACTAGTATTATTTTTTCCAGAAAAAAAAACAACCAGAAAAACAAACATTAGCTTGGAAGTTAAAAGTGAACAAACAATCACCTAACCTTGAAGAGATGGTCAAAATGTAGTACAGGAAAACAGTCACAAGCAAGAGGAAGAAAAAAAGAGAAGGTCAGGGAGTTTGGTGACTAAAAGGGAAAGAGCTTGGCTGATCTTCTCAGGGGTTAGTTTTGTTTGTCAGCAAACTGAATAACAGAAGTCTGAACTTAAGTAATAGTCTAGCCTTTGACTCCAGCTGTACATCAACTTCTCCATTGCCCTACTTCTTCCCATACTCCCTGAATACATCACCCAAGCTAAAATAATCTGCCAAGTGGCTTTCCACAGCTGCACAGCACCAACAGGTATTAGAATAATTCATGCTACTTCATAAAAGGCAAGGCAAACATATTCAAAGAACTCTAATACAAATTACTTCCTTTTTTATACAGTAATCAAACTAGCACAGAGCCAGTCAGGACATGTGGTGCCTCTCTGCTGAGCAAACTCAGAGACAAAAGCTCTCTGACTTTATCAGTTAACTCTTCTTTCCCTTTTCCTTGTCTTTATAAATTTTTTAAAGTTGCTTATTTCTACCATCATAATTGCAGAACTAATTGGAAATAGTCTGGGATTTCTGTACATACACAACCATGGATATGGACAGGTGGTGAGGAGTTCCCCTGACACCTTTTCCAGAGGGCGAAGCCGGGTTCCCTGCACAGCTATTGCCCAAATAATGGTGCCCCACTCCCATCCCAAAGGCATAGTTAGTCAGTGCAGGATGTTAGAGACTCTGACACACCCAGTAGCTCCAGACCCAGGCTGAAGTGGTGAAATGTGCACCCAGCTTGCTGAGAAAACCCCTGCACTCAGTCTGTAAGTGCCAATGTACACACAGCCCTGCCGTGGAGGACAAAGTGCTGCTGTTGTGTGTGTGGTGCAGATGGAGGCTGTAGAAGCAGGAGAAGGCAATGAGCCCCCAAACCTCTCAAGTCTCTGTAATACACCTACACAGGAGCTTTTATGTGCCACACCACAGGTACACTAAGCAGCATGAGAAAACCTGGGATGTAAGATTTTGTAACAAATTTCTTTAAATTTGTGTTTCTTTAGCAAAAACCTTACGCTGAAACTTAAGCAATTCCTACAAGACTTCTAGTGCATCATTCATTATGATGGTTTCCACAGCTTTGAGCTGTATGAAAATTTTATTTTATACTCAAATGAGCAGCAATTAAGACAGAATTATTTATTTGTTACAAAATAAAACTAGTACATGTTGGGAGAAATTGCTTGAGAATGAAGCTAACCAAGGTCACATTTAGCGGTGGAAAAAAGATAGACTGATTTCCCTGTGAAGAGTTGTTTTCTTCAGTTTCATTTTCTCCCAGTAAAAGATTCATAATGCTGCCATCAGCCAGGAAACTGAGAACTTCATTCTACGTTTTAGCAAAAGGATGTGTAATAAAAATTCAGAAGAAAATGCAGGTTTTTTCTTTGTACAGTAAGTGCCAGAGTCAAACTTCAGGCACTGAGTGGTGTTTACAGGAAATTGATAACACTCTAAAAACTTTTGACTATTCCTTTATGAAAAATTTCACCTGCTGTGCATATGGTCACCTTTTTCCCCCTTTGGCCAAACCCAAGACCCCAGTTACAAAGCAATGATTTCTGTCCACTGCTGCAGAATACAGCAGCACTACCACGCCCACCAGCACTTCCCCAAGAAGTGGAATTACTTGAATAACTACATGAATAATGTATTTGTGCTTTAAGTTGTAGGTTTGCACATTCAAACCACTGATTTTGCTGCACAGTTGATTGTATTTTATAAAACCCGAGTAATTTACATACACTTCTAAGATTTCAAATTAAAGACACTTGGTTAGTATATTCACAGTTTAAAAGGCTGACATTCAGGTAATCATTTCTTACATATTTAGAGGTCATATATCTATTAGAGTGACACTTTTAAGAAAAAACAATGGAAACTATAGTAGCTGTGAATCCTAATTCATGGGCTACAGAGAAGAGATGAAGAATAATTGAACTTCGTAGAGGTAGTTCTGAGACAAGTAATTCAGGGAATTTACACTACTGTGATTTGTTCTCTGGATAAATTAAAGCCTTCTGTCTGCTGCACTGTTTTTCTCTGTAAAACCAGGGATACATCTCTGTTAGCTATTGGCCTATACTTCTGCTACTGTCTGCAAAAAAAAAATATTTTACAAACTGGTAAGGGTTTCAGTTGAGCTTCTTATGACAAGAAGACACAAAATCTGTGACATATTGAATAAAAAGACTCTACTCTCCACAAAATAGCACTAAATATCAGATTATCCTACATGGCTACATATTATCAAAGATACCTCATCACTGCCATAGCAGAACATTATAATTTTAAGAAACATTTAAACTTAGAAACACTATGCTTAAGAAGAGGATATTGCACAGTCACAGCCTTAAATCTGGTGACCCATTCCTTTTTGGAAGGGCAATCACCTTTTGTGTCACAGGGTTCTCCAAAACAAGACTATTGTAGAAATAAAGCGCCTTGGAATTTGCAAAATTGGCCTAGACACCACCAGGAAAAAAAAAAAAAATCCAAACCTCAAAAACCTGAACTGGTGAAGAACTGGAAGTCCCTCATTCATATTAACCAAAGTGATTTTTTGTACACGATCTACTTTTAATTTGATCAATCTGTTCAAACTCTTTTAGAATTGTTCCAATGAAGGTGTGATACAAACCAGCTGTAATTTCTGCAAACTTCAGAAAAATCACAAATACTTTGGTGCTTAGGGTTTGTAATCTAATGTTTAAGTTCTCTGTAGGTTTTAAATACCGTTTAAGTGTTCTGCAAACTACATAACTGCATACTTCCCCAGTATATGTTGAAATACAGATGTTTTCAGGGGGTTATGTACAATCTTGAAATTCATGATTGAACACTGAGAAATGTCTTCACACTCAAGAAGAATTCACAATATTCACAAAGATTTATGACACAATGACTTTGTCATTTACAAGGAAACAGCAAATCAGCAAAGATGTCTGTATAAACTCAGTAACAGTTAATTTAGGAAAGGTAATGTATGAATTACATTTGAAATGCCATTTAGGAAAGGACTAACTGTAGCAGTGAAAGAATGATAATTCATGTTCTTGTGCTAGCAGCGACAATAGTTTTGCAAGGGGAAATGCAGGAATTACCATTATTCTCATGAATGCAAGGAGCAATTGTGTACTCTGACACTCGTTTCTTCCGTATTTTAGTATGAATGAAGAAAGGTTACATCTTCATAATGCACATGCATCACTTAGAGTAATCTAAAAATCAAATGGAGTGTTTAATTAACAGTTACAGTATAATGTCTGAACTCCTTTCACCTCAGGAAGAAGACTGTGCAAATGAGGAATGGCCCTTCACATTTCAGCTGAATACAGAAAGAAAAAGGAAAGTAAAGCAGTTCCAGCAGGGCTGTTATTATCTTCTGCTCATGATGTAGCCCTGTCCCTACTGCATCCATCCTCTGTGCTCAGCTATAAGGACAGCTGTATTTTCCATTATAATTTGTTTGTATTTCAACTCTAATCTTGACTTGTACAATTCCCAACAAATTGCTTTTCCTTTTTTTAATTATTATTATTATTACCTTATTCTTATTATTGCACTTTTTCATGTACAGTGTATGGAGATGAGATTCTATGTGCAACCTATTGTGCGAGGTGTTTTAATCAATAATCTTGTTCTGCTGATTAAGCAGGGGTTTCTGTTTTGGCAAGATAACATTAGTTTCTCCTGTCATGCTCCCAAAGCTATTGGGAATCTTCAGCAGATCATTAGATATGCTACAATAAAGCTTTAGTACATTCTCTTTTCTTTCTTAAATTGCTTCTTCACTGTCCTATCATGCCTCGTCACTGCTGGCACTGCATTATTATTACAGCTCCCCTGAAACTTGCACTAGAGCTATGTCTGCAGGCCATAGGATGCCATTTTCAATTGAAGCTTCTGCTTGAAAATATAAATTAAGAAAATTTCATTATCTCCTGCCAAGGGCCATTATTCACCATTGTTCTAAGGAAGATTAAAAACGCACAATCTATGGACTTGAACAAATACTCCAGCATTAAAATGAAAAACATAGTGTATCATGACTGGACCAGAAAGTGAAGCACTGGGATCTGAGAAACAGATTCTGGAAAGACATTAGCATGACTTGGATCAAACCCACTGGCTGAGGGAAGAAGTCATCTTCATGGGCAAGTCACATTAGACACAGAAAGATACAAATATTTCCTGTACAAGTGGTTCTTGCAGTTTGCAAAAACAAGGTATGTATGAAATAATGTCCACATTGCAATTTATCCTTCAAATGCTTTTGTTTTGCATACATAACTTTGACAAAGAGAGTAACATTAAAAAAAAATCATGCTACTTTGAAAAGGAGATGGATTAATGTATAGCCAGAAAAAAATTATCAAAATAATTTTGGGCTTTCCTAATGCTGTATTTCTGTGAATACAGTGTTTCCTTAAGTAGATTGAAATGCAAACACAGCAAACAGTCACATGTAATTCGCTATTT
>WEIU01005059.1:59814-159807 GCA_013389925.1 Aegithalos caudatus | reverse complement strand
AAAAAAAAAAAAAGAGAAAGATACAATGTAAGCCCGTATTTAGTAAGTAAAATTGATTTTTATAACATTGTTGATACATTAAAAAACTACCTCGATATGTTTTGAAACTTTCAAGTCAGTTCTGATGATATTTCTCTTTCAGCATATTGATTAAATACTTAAAAGCCAGCATGATGGCATGTTCCTGCATATCGCCTGCAGCAACCTGCTTAAACACCACTTGAGGCACGTAAACTCCGAGTTGTAGCACCACAGACTCCATATGGTCTTCTTGTTCCTTATTCACCCTGGGTGAGCTGCAGTCTGAGTGAAAAGATATGGTAATATGGGATGAATGCACTTCATGTGATGACTTACACTGAAAAATTCCTGAACCTCATTACCCAGAGTAAGTAGCTGTCTTTACAGATGTGTTCCTAATGGTCTTCTACTGCCATGTGAGATGTGGTTTTGCTTTTGTATGCATATTCACTAAACCTCTGCTCCTGTCATTAAATGCAAAGTTACATATGTATGAAGACCTCAGGTATTACTTAAATGCTATGTTTTATTACAAAACTTACATATAAAATAGAGAATAGAGATATTATTTTAGGGGTGTTTTGATACATAAGTATGCAGAAAGACATGCCACAGTAGATAAATTTAAGATGAATGTATTTAAATTCTGGGTTTCAAATTCACCTCACAAGCCATACATTATTACGTACTGAGACCTAATGAGTTAGCAATTTAAGCCTAACCAAAGCCTGGAAAAAAAGACTTGCTGAGAAAATCCTGGCTTCCTGTAAAGCCTGGATTTGAAAGAGGATTGGCCAGCCATCACTGCTGTTTCCACAGTGCTTGAGCACTATCCTTCCCATGCAGGGTGAGTGAGTGCACACATCCTACAGAGCCCCATGCCCCAAAGGATAGATATATAATCCTGGGAGTGGCCTTCTGAAACCCAGGAAGACACTGTTTTTTCATTTGTAAGATGTTCTAAAAATTATTTTTAAGTTAGAGGCCCCAAAACTATTATAGGGGAATGAGCTGAGCTGTGCTTGGCAGTTTTCATTATCTAAAAGAAAGAAATGGAATATATGAGCAGGTATGAAAGCAGAATTTGGCCATAAGAGCTGTGTCTAGATATTGGTGACTCACCTATGACCGCTAAAGCAGTGAGGCATCCTACAGCTTGGTTTGAAAATTCATGAACCAGCCCCAGGATTTTCTATGCACTTGGCAACATGAGCATTACAGTAATAAGTCTGAGTGATTTGAAAAAAAAAATATTTGGGAAAAAAAAAAAAAAAAAAGTGTGTTTTTTCCCTTCTACTTTCTTTTAAAATATAATATCGATGATTTGCTGAATCTTCCAAATTAGCAAGTAAACACATATAAGAAAGCTAAATAATGTATAATTAATATTGTAGGAGAAAGTGCACCATAGCCTTGTTTCCATTTGCCCAATAAAAAAATGCAATAATATTTAATTGTGCTTTCTTTATACAATGTAATCTTGTGGGAGTCTAAGGGTATGCATTAAGCATAAAAACTCCAAACAGACAATAAAACTCAGCATAAAATATGCAACTCCCATAGGCCTTTTCTTAGAATTACCCAGTCTGATTCACTATCAATGAATGTGTATCAGACTTGTATGGCAAAGCAATTTAACTATATTTCTTGCTTTCAACCTCTTCTTACAACTTTAATACATTTAGTTATGACCCATTTGCCTTTTAGTATTCATGTCTTTAAGTTCAAAGCAGTCACTGTTAAAATGAGGAATCTTCTCACTTCCTCACATCTAAGCTATCAGAAATAGTTTTTCTTGTTACAGTTCATCTTTGTTCTAATACTTTTCTTATTGGTGTAAATGCTATTATTATGGGGTTATCATTAACCTGAAACTGGAGCATCAGATAAAACAGGGAGAGGAAAAAAAAAATGAAAAAGGAAAAAAAAAAAGTGGATTCCAGTGAAATACATAATTCCTGCTTTCTCTTGCTATTTTTAGGTGCTGTTATAATCCCGCTTTTCTATCTCTACTACTTTCTACCACATGTACCAAAGGCCTATTAGCCCAATCAGAGTTTGTGAGGAGATGGCTGTAAATCAAGGACAGTAAACTAAGTATCAAAGATGCAATGAGGTGTGCAAAGTAAATGGAACAATCTCCTGCTGAGGTCTGAGTAGGTGCAGACCCAAACCCCATAACAGTATGAAGCAGAAGAGACCTGCTCTTTAGAGAAAATGTGTCTAATGTAATCCCACCTGAGGAATAAGAAATGGAAATACAGTAATTTTCACAATCATAATGATTGTCATATTATTTGCATGCATGCATATTTGCTAGCAAGCTGCAGCATGGGATTACAGACAGTATACATCTTAGAACACCAACTAAGCCAAGCAGATCCACACAACTGAAAAGTAATAAGTTCAAGAGATCCAATTAAATGTTTCACCATTTAGACAAAATAAATAGCCTGCAGCTATGCTTACTTACTAATGAAAACTTTAGTAGTGCAGCATCGTTGTATCTGAGCAATTTGCACAGATTATTCACACCGAATGAGCACGAATGCAGCATCATGCCTCATGTGTTGAGCAGGTTTCAGGGGAGAAACGTGAGGCTTTAAATAAACCCAGAGCTTTACGGAGGGGCATTTATTTCAGAGGCACAGTGCTAGAGCACAGCTATAGAAAATCCAAGAGAAAATCCTGAAGCACAGTGTCTGATCCTTAGGAATAACAGTGCAACAGACTTGCAGGAGAAGAGACTACCATGCAGAGAGTATAGGATAATAGTAAAAACCCTTTAAAATTCTTTTTTTGCAGCACGGTTGATCTTTTTTATCCATGGCTTGGCATGCAGCATATTCATAAGGAAGTTAAAAGTTATGTAACTTAAGACAGCTTCTGAGTCATTATTAAATGAGTAACTTAAAGAATTACAATATTGAAAATATGTAGCCTTATCCTTCACGCTAATTTGCATAGATCTGAAATACAATTTTAACAATCACCCACTTTAATTACTAAAATAAGATATTTTAGATGACAGGTATGATTTGTTACTGCAACTTTTGAAACAGAAGCCTTTGTACAGTTTCAATGCTCACACTTCCAGCAGACCTCCAGATCTGTGCAATGCAAATTCAGCTTGATTTGCCACGGGTCTCTCGAGTTTAACACAGCTCTTCTGCTTACAGAAATGCATATTCAACAAAAAACTATTTTGCCTCTGACAGGATATTAAGATTTAGTAATTTAGAGAATTGGCCACTGAGACACGCAGATTCCATAGAGTCCTTTGGTTTCCCTGTGCAACAGGCAGGCTGAGGACAACTCCAGATGGGGCATGCAGTGGGCGCAACCCTAACTCAACTTCAACATGTGCGCTCACCTTGAATAATTAAAAATATTATAGCCTGTATCATTTAGGAGAAATTATTTATAAAAATGTTCACCTATTGCAGTCATGGAAAAAATGATCATATTTTTAACAAGGGAAATGGGAAATCGCTATGGGATGCCCTACTTAGATTAAATTAGTAAGATCTTGTTATCAGACCATATAAAAGATACACCATAATAAGATGTGACCTTGCAGAACCTTGGAGCTGATCCGTGATTTTTTCCCCTATAACCCTTCCTAATTATCTGCAAAGTTACAGACCCTTATGTGACAGGTTATTTTTCTGTGAATAGTGAGGGGTTTTGGGCTTTTAAATATTTAATTAGTCTTCTGAAATGAGAATTGTTGCACATGCCAACTGCTTCAATTTCCAAACTGTGTTCATCCCAATTATGTTCAGATTTAGATTGGTCATCCCAAACCTCTCACTCTTGTAATTATTTACTCCTTAAAGATCATTCAGCAGAGAAATATTTTTCACCCTTATGGCTCTTTCTTTCCACAAATGGCTTTTCTGGTCCGTTAATTACCCACTCAGAGGATTAGAGTTTGTAATAATGCAAGAGATCCTGCATGTAAGATGAGTTTTACAGGGTGAAAAAGAATAAATTGTTTTCTGTAAACTTGCCTTGGGGAATATCCCCTTTTTGGGTTACCATTTTCATCAACAGAGGCCATGTGCCCACTGCTGCATATCCACCAACTCCATAGGGCTGCAGAGTGACTCATTTATACAGCTGAACAGAACTCAGAGTAAAATGCTGAGCAAGAGGCAAAAGACAATTTGGTGATTTTAAGAGATTTATAAAAGTGCAATCGTCTAGAAAGAAGGTATGGTCCTTTTTCTCATAATTTTTACTGCAGATTTCATGGCCTTAAAGTTACGCATATTTAACTGATAACTAATAATAAAATTACAACTTTTCTCATTTCATCTGCTGATTTTTTCCAGAAGTGCTGTCCCTTGGTAGATCTTTAATCAACTCTGTAACAGTGGTGTCATTTCCTATTAAAATGTGTCTGAGAGTCCTCACTATAAGTACTTTCTTTTCTTCTGAGAGGAATGCCTGTCACAAAAGCACTGTTATTCATTACCCACAGTGATGTCTGGATCTAATTATCATCTGGAAAGCCTGCATGGCTTCCAGGTATAGGACTTCCCCTGCAAAAGCATGCTGTTCTAACTTGGAAAGCACAATCCCACTTTTTCTTTGCAATCTGAAGTTAAGGGATTAAGTTACTGTGAACTGTGCACTCTGTGGTTCCTGGAACTTCCAGTTTTGAGCCCAATGAAGATTAGGGGACTGCTTCGGTTTGCTTGTTCCCACATCTGCAAAAATCCCGTCTGCCCTGCAGTTGGCTTTTACACAAGCCAAGCAGATTCACCACCGTAAAACATACATCAGAAAATTCACTGGCTTCACTTTGTCAGTGCACAGATAATCTTTAATTGTGTCAAAAATATTCACAATCTAATCCTGTTATCAAACTGTCTACCACTGAAGGAGTCTCATGTGCCTGCACAATTAAAACCTGCATGTTAGCCATACATAATACTGTGTTACATTTGATGCAAATCCTTTACTATTGAAATAAGCACTGGGCTGACAGCAGGAAGTGGCTGATAAGAAAGCAACAAGGCACTGCTGATGGCATTCATGATAAGTGAGCTCTAACTCATACGTGTTCTGTCTACAGTACATTACCCAAAGTGCTCCTGTTTTAAATGGGACTCCAGGAGGTGTTCTTTTGCTGTATCTCTGTCACAAAGGCAGCAAAATTATCCAAGAAAGCTAAATACACAAAGTAAATTATGTTTTTCATACCCACCAGTGATGCTGGCACCAGAATAATATACTGAAAGTAATATCACTGCTGCTACGTCCTAGATGAGAAAACACCTACAGTTTCATGAGTGTAACAGTACAGTTGAACTCAGTGTCTGTAATAAATTCAGTAAACAGGGAAAGATTATGGGTTCAGAACTGTCATGTTATTGCTACACTTACAATTCAGCCTAAAAGAAAGTATTTAACAGAGAGAGCACAAACTCTTGAGTTACGGCAAAACAATTTTACAGTGCTGCAAAAAGGTGTATGTTAAATACATTTCCAAATTGCTCCTTCATTATATAGATATATATCACAAGAAGCAAGGTATCTGAGAAGCAATGAACAGTAAGGTTTGGGATCACAGATTACTACTAAGAAAGGAATACAGACGCCTTTGCACCTACAACAGGAAAATACACATCTTGCCAGATGAAACATTGTACAGGTTGGTGTCACTGAGAAGGAGTAAGACTTCTTCCTCCAAGGTGCCCAAAATGCTTGACTTTGGTCAAAGCAGTTTGCCCAATGGAATGATTTTTCTGCCTAATTTCTTCTCCTTTTTTCTGTTATGCATGTGTTGGTATGTGTGTGTGTACAAGTAGAACAATTTGAAATTCAAAGGTTACTATAGTTACTGTATTACTACTGGGTAAATCTGAGAAACATGGCTTTCAATAGTAAATTCGTAGTAAAGCTTCTGTACTGGCAGTGTATTGTAAATCAGCTTTGACATAGAAAAGAATTCCTCGTGGCAAGGACCTTTCCTTCCCATTGATATGTCTACAGTGGGCTAAAAATACCCTGAATACTGAGTATTCGGTCTATGTAACACTCTTAAGACTGCATTAACTTCATTGCAGTAACTTGTTTTATAGGCTCAGTTCATCATGACCTATAAAACGTTAAGCTGAAGTGCTTTAAATATCTGCTAACACCATGTGCAAGCCTGGGAGTACAAGGCACTGTGCTGTGAAGCGGCAAAGACAGTGCTCTTCTGAGAAAGTAGCACGCACTCTTATGTCACTGATATAAACAGGGTAAGCCTGCTAAATAATGTATGAAACAGGCAGCCAATCTTTATATAAAGCAGGAATTCTAGCTGAATTCTTTGTGTGATTTTATTTCACCGGTACGACATTAGTTGTTGAGATTGCTTAAAAACTGTAGGAGCTGAGTATCATACTAGACTAAAGGACACACATGCAAACTCCTTTCATTCATGGTTATTACCCAAAGGAAAAAAAAATATATATAAAAACTTCTTTCATTTCTGGCAGTAGTATTTTTCCTAATTATTGTTCTGCAATATGGAGAGGATAAAATGGAAAGAGGGAAATTATCTACGTCTTTCAGTAATCATGGCCCATTTATTAAGCAATTAAATTGCAATTTTATTATTAGAGAGGAAAAAAAAAAGCTGTAAAATACCACCATTGCTTGTATCTTTGATCCTTAAACTCTTCCATTTCAGCAACCTCATTAATGTCAAAACACCACGAATATGGCCACCCCTTTTTAGAATGTATACCCTGGGCACAGGCAGAATCTATGGGATTCAATAAAGAACATTTTTCTTGTTGAATACAACTAAAAGCTTAATTGAGCCACAAAGGTCAGAAGGTTCTTTTTATTGTAAGTAGGAGATTATTCTGTGGAAGAAGGAAATTTACAGAATATGAGATCTGCTAATTTCCATAATACTCTGTAGATAGTTTTTAATTTTTAAACCCATGTTACTCTTCTATTTCTTTCCTCTGAATTAAACATCTTCACTGTAATGATCTTTAAATTCTATTTCCTTTGTGTTACTGATGAAAACTTTTCACTTTTTTGGCTAATGCTGACTTTTAACACTAGAAAGTACTCATAATTTACTTACATATGTTTAATTCATACTAATCTGTCCTAATTTATGATCTATACTCTGCTCTGCCCATCTTCATGTACCTTTTCCATGTCAGTAATGTTTACTAAGTGATATTCAACAGATTTCCTATAGTGCAATGAACCTTAACAGGCAGCTTTTAATTGCCTCGCATAGGAAACCACATCACTATTAATTCCACAGTAACAGTATAAAATAAAACTATTGCTTCTCAGACTCTAGAGCAATTAGACCTCTCGGCTATTTGGCTAACTCTGCTTCATGATACCCAGTGCAGTTAATTATATTTTTTGATGTTAATAGTCTCTGTCAGTTTCAAGCATAACTCCTCTTTGATGAATATTTAAATTATATTTGAATAAAAAAATAATCTTGGTTACATTTCATATTCAGCAGTCATCACAGCTTAATAAAGGTCTCCTCAGAAAGGGTTGAGATAAATGGCTATATGAACACATGTATAAAGTCCTAAATCAACTTATCAGATAATGTAGCTGTTTTGGCTAAGTATTCTAGAGGTTTTATTGTGGTGGGAGGAATTAATAGGCTTCAACTATTACATTATTATTCTATATGAACTAAATTTGGTGCAGCAATATATAAGTAAATCAGAACTTTTTAATAATGAAGTTCTGACTAAAACTGAACCAGGAACTTATATTGGCTAGACGAGAAATATGAAAACCATGTAAAATTCATGCAAACTCATTCAAGAGGACACAAAATTCAACTGAAAGGTGCTGAAGGTTAAACAATGTTGTCTCAGTCAAGTTCTCAAAAAAATTAGCAAATTATTAAGAGAGGTAATTACATCCCCAAAACATATAGTACGTGATTAACTGGGCTAAATAGTGTGCACACCTAGTAAAGCCAATTTCAGCAAGCAGGAAAAAAAACCACAAGAAAATCACAGGCTGAAGCATGTATTTTATATGATGCTCAAATATACAAGGAACAGCATCTAATACTTAAAATTTTATGTATATGTATAGTTAGTTACATTTATTTTCACCCCATGAATAGCAAGGAAAGACTGATGAGTGTGTATATATGATCCTGCCAGATAAGAGATACGCTGACTTAAGAAGAATTTGATTGTGGTTTTGCCAGTAATAAAGGAAGAAAACTACTTGAATATAAGATATGAAAACGCTAAATAGAATATCAAGCTACACCCTAGTAAAATAATGAATCCCATATTTTTTGAAGTAGACTAAATCTAAATTTTAAATGTAATTAGTTGGCATGAACGATCCTTTTGTTGTTTCTTTTGTAGCCTGTCCAATGTCGTGACTACAGCCACATGCCAGTGTGTTATGTGTTTACACGTGTGTAGTAATATTTCTCCTGCAGGAAATTAAAACAGAACACACTGCAAAATGATGATCAAGTACCACTGACAGCTATTCCCCCTGACTGCTAAGAACCTCTTAATATGAGGATTTGTATTTAATTTACTTAGTAATGCCATGATAGAACAACCCCATTAATAAAACCCCCTATTTTTAATGAGTAAAACTAGACTGACTACTTTCCTATTAAGAATTAATGATAGTGAAAATACACAATACCAGAAAAGGGTCCTCTCAGTCACGGGTATTACTGTTTTCTGCTGTAATAACACCAAGGTCTGTGGTGTGTTTCAAGAACCTTCTAGGCTCTGTGATTATGCTTTGTTCATTAAAACAGTCTACACGTATTTCTGCTTTTTCCCTTTGTATTTGAGTCATAACTCAATAGTCACAAGACTAACACATAGAAAGCAAAACAAACATCGATCTGGCCAAAGCTAGGTATTGTGAAAAGCTTAGTTTCAAAATAAAGAGCATTTTTTAAGCTTCTGCTACATCAAAATAGTCACAGGGCTGACTGCTGTACTAAGAGCTGTTTCAGATTAATAGAAGTCTTCATTTTAAAAGGCTGCTTATGAAAAAGACATCTAATGTTGATAATGTTGTATGGTAAATGTTTTGTGAAGCAGTTGTAAGCAAGCCGGAACAGAAAGTGCTGGCATGCCAAAGCAAAAGGTTCTCATTTATGATCAGCATCAGTACAACAGAACTTCCAATGTGTGCATATTCCAAGAAAGCACCAGATCCACAACAGCCTGTGCTACCCTGTCATTAGCACTGGGATTTCTCTGACATAAAAAGGACACTAAAAGACACGCAGAAAGCAGAAAAAGGCAAAGTGTATTTGAAAACACTTTTCACCTGATAGTATCTATAGCAAAGAGAAGCAACCTTTGGCTGCAGGAGGAAAAGCAAGAGAAAAAGCAAGGGAAAAAGCAAGGATAGCAGCAGGGGTCAGCAGAGCCCTTGCCTAAGCTGGCAGACCCCCGAAGTGCAGTGTGCCATTACCTCAATTACAGGCAGTTCCAAATGGCAAAGGATAAAATCCAGCCCATGAAAAAGGCTGTAAGTCATTCCAAGAAATGCCAACCTAAAGTGTGTGCTGCAGTTTAAACACTAAATCAACCCTAGGCCCAGTCTGAAGGAACTGTTTTTGAAAGAGGCTCTGAAATGCCTCTCTTTGGAAGTCTTGCACAGGCTGGAATTCAAGTCTGCAGTGACCCACAGCAGGTTCTGCACTCTACTAGCAAAACACCCTGTGCCAAGTTTCTTTTTGACCACACCTCTTTGCTATGATAAATGAGATTCATCTGTTATAGATTTTACCCAGTGTCCACCCAAGCCTGGAGTCCAGTGGAAGATTTGCTTTATCCACTCACATTACAGAACAGACCAAACTTGTTTTCATTTGAAAGGACACTAATACGGTGTGACAGCGCTTTCTCTGCAGACCTGACAAGCAGGAACAGGAAAGAGGGCTTGAGAGATGAGTCTTCTCTGGAACAGAACTCATTTTGTTTTCTTTCTAAAATGCAAAACTGTCTCAGTCATTTCTAAATAGGATTTTTCCTATATATGACCTATTTCTTGGACATGTGAATAGATGGAAAAGAATGAACATCTCCAGTCTTCCGATATCCCATAGGATGGATTAAGAAAAATAAGTCTTGGATGAAGGAATGGATATGCTGCTTCCTTCAGCTCTCCCCTGGTCACTCAGCAGGGCAGGGGCATGTTGCTTACATTCTGAAAAGCCTCTGCTGAAGCACAGCTGTCTGGCACAGAGATGATGGACGTAACAGGTTAGGAGCATTGCCACGTGAGGAAAGTTCATGGTAACAAAAACCCAGGCGTGAACTCGTCACTGGTGTCATGATGGACATGGTAATTGAAGGTACATGTGTTGCTTGTGCTATAGATAGGACAGGATAGATGCAACAGAAAAAACAAACACTGCTGAAGAGGATTTATTCCTATTTTAATTTGTTTACTTTTCTGCAGAAATGTTTTAAAAGGGAAGAGTGTCTAAAAAAAATTACAGTTGCCTAAGTTCATCTATTATACCTGACATATTTTTATGTTTAAGCTTACCTATGGAAAATTAGGTTTGCCCTGTTTGTGCATATTTAGAAAGCAAAATTATACTGATTAAATATGCTTAGCGAAGATGTAAGGTTCACAAAACCCACAGTTATAGTATAAACTGTAAGTAAAAATAGAATTTAAAGGCTATTTCAGTGCAGAACTGATGTAACTGCCTTTCTGTTGCAGATCAAAAATCAGATCCAAAATAAACTGAATATTCCAACTGTAAGACTACTTTCTTTTAATGCAATGTTTACATGGTCTGCAAAAGAAGTTTAAACATTTTGAATTTTCTTCTTTTCAGTGTTTATGACAATACTCTGGGTATCAGATCAGAGAACATACAGTTCCTGTTTAAAAATTCAAGGTATTTTAGCCTGTATTACAAGGGAAACAGTGTTTTCCTTCTGAACTTAACATCAATTTGGCTGTCAAAAGAAAATGTTTGAATTTTGCATCTATGTGAATGTCCATAGATGCCGAGTGAATAGGCTTAATTTTTTTTAAAATACATAATGCTAATTTTCTACTACCTCCAACAATATTTATAACTACAATTGCTTGTAGTTATAACTGCTAAAAATAAGGTGTACAGATTGGAACAGACCTGTCATTTTTTAAATATGGGGTTTATAAAGATTTAAAATTATATTATTCCAAATTATTATCTGCCACACCATCCAAGTATATATTTAAATATACAGTCAATTTTAAAAAATCTACTTGCACTGTCCTGGAATCACAAAGATCCAATCATGACAACAAATAAACCTGAACTTCTAAACAAAAAATTTGGGAAGAGGAAAAGTGATTCCTACAAAACAACCCCTAGCTGTAATTCAAAAAGAATGGTCCCAGCAAGCAAGAATCCATCTTAGCACCTTATTATTCTGCTACAGAATTACATAAATAAGAGACCTTTGATTTGAGATATATTAAAAGTACATATTTTGAAACATCTATCAAATCCCTGCTATTCTTTTAAGCTAATAAATCAGACCCCAAAACTCTGTGTGGTACCTAGGTAATGCTTGGTGCTTGTCCTAACAAAAACCTCTGGTCCAGACCACAGGAGACACAGGAGACAGAAAATGTTCATAAACACCCAGGTGGTTTGAATAGAACTCACAAGATCTACCTGCAACCCACTTCCCATAAGAAATTCATAATACGAGGTCATAAGTAAATTTTATGCTGTTAATTTTCAAATCTCTGCCGTGCCTATAAAGACCAGTTATTATCCTTATCAACTTCAAAGTTTCATGACAGTTTCTGCTACAGCCACATGAATGCACTTTATGAGCAAGCAACTAGAGCAATTTCCTCAGGCTGCTTTGCATCTTCTGCTTCTCTGTTCATTTAATTTATTTTTAAATGAAAAGGAAACAGAGGAGATTTGTCCCTGCTAAAGGACAGCAGTGCACAGAGGAGTTTGACTATTTTAAGAACTAAAACGTGTCTGAAACGTGGGTCCTCTGCCACTCACTTATGCTACTTGCTCACCAAATATTCCAGAAATTAGCTTATTTCTGTACTGAACTGCAGCATGTGGTAGAATCTCTCAAACTTGATGGTATGCAAACGCTGGGGTTAATTATCAGAGAAGTGTGAAAGTGGAGAAGGATTTTCTAAAGGTCTAGTCTCTTTCTTCAAAGCTTTAATTTCAACCATGCCAGTCTGAAGTTTACATAAAATCTAAATACATCTGAAAGACTTTATTCTGGAATAATTGGGATGTAATTTCAATCAGGGACTAAAAATTTAATAACTACTTTACAAAGGTAAAAGCAAAGCAATGAAGTCATTAGTGTTCTAGTCAGGCTCCTAGGAACACATTAAGTTAAAAATCTTTTGAGAACTACTGAAAAGAAAGAATAGGGTGAGGTAGAAAAGATTAAGTAGCAGCTCATTCTGAGAAAGAGGAGCTGATGCATCAGTGGATACTGGCAAGGTCTGTGTGCTACTATCTCAAATTCTCTGGAAGGGGAGCAGGGCACGTGATTACATGGCTTTGTGTTAAACTGGAAACCTCATCTTATTTTTCAATCTTCAGATTTCACAGTATTGATCTCATTAAGCAAGTGTTTTCACCTTGTAATTGCAGTAATGTAGTTGCTGTGCAAAAGCCGAGGATTAATGCTGCAAATGAATAATGAGTATTTAACAATTGCTGCAGAACTACATTTAACTGTACCTCTAAACTGAATTGAGTGGTCAAATGCAGTGGAAACACAGTTGACTGAACTGACAAAAACAGGTCCTTAAAAGTAAACATTGCAAGATTTTAAGCAGAAATCAAAAAACTATTACAGCTTTTTCCTAAAGGTAGAGAAAGATTTCACTGTCATTGAAAATTCTAACCAATTAAATAAAAGGGAAAACCAAAAGGTTTTCCTAAGGTTTTCCTTCACCTATAGGTCCAAGGATGTGACAGTCCTTCAGTTTAGATTTTTCTATGCAACTGCTGCCATCAAAATACAGCTGATGAGCTACTTTTATATATCAGATCAAGGACATATGCTGAGTACCAAACAACAATTTGCCTGAGACAACAAAAAATTACAATCACTGATGCAGTTATAAATAAATGAGATATAAGAACTTTTAATATTTCATAAGAAATTTGCAACATTCTTCAATGCTTGCAATGTAGCACAAATTGAGCAATTTTGGAAAAGATTAAGCAAGACAAGAGACATCTTTTCTACTTAATGACAGGATCTAAGAAAGAAAACTATGAAAGCAAACTTCCAAATTGCTATAAATGTCAGACAAAAATAGAAAGCAAAGGGTCACATGATCTTTGCCATTTGTTCAGACAAAAGAAGAGAATCAAAATGAAAAACTCTTTGAGCATAGGTAATCTGAACCAATGTCCTACATGTGATCACAACTTTATTTTAATGTTGAACAAAGCATAAGAGTAGAAGATGGGGGAAGTTCAAATGTACACTTTTCTATAATAAATTTACAGCTGATTAACTGAAAGGCAAAGATTGAAATTTCAGCTTTTCAGTAACAGTCTGATGTCACTTCAAGCAAGATTGTGCCTCTATATTTGTCTCTGACTACACTAATCTGTATATTTGCAGTGAACATAAGGAAGACTTTGATCAAAACACAACATGCATTTTACACAACAAGGAAGTCTACAGAGCGGCACTACATTTACAAAAGCAATTGAAGGTGGTTTCAAAGGGAGTTGACAGATTAGAGGATGATGACACTGCTGCTGCAGTCTCGATGGAAATCTGGCTTGATCTAATTAACAACTACGAACTAGAACCACAAGATGATAATTCAAACTGATTTAAAGAAGTTATATTACCTTTTTAATAGTGTAGTGATGGAGCCTTTCTCTTACTGATCACAAAACAAGCCACAGGTTCAACACAGAACAAGAAATAGACCTGATACTCTCAATTTACCTCCAGCATTTGAAACTGAAGTCTGAAATCCAGCCCAAATATATGACTACAGAAGTAGAAAACTTCTGCATATTCACATAAAAATTATAAAAAATTGTAAGAGCCCCATTCATGACAACTCAAGTGAATCAGTAAATCAAAAAGGAAGACTATTTTTAAGAGGTGACTATGTTACTGGTGTTACCATGTTTGAACAGAACAGAGAAAATGGAGCACAGAAGGCAGGACAACTTGCATATTTCATTTGACACATCTGTGTACATGCACCAGAAAGCTTCCAGGCTACCCCATTTTTGTTCATATTCCTCACCCTAGATAATAGACACTGAGAGGAAAACTTCCAACCAATCCCAAACTCATTCAGGCTTTTAGTTTAAGCCAGTAGCAATGCCAGTGACTGATTTGTGCTGACACTTCCACAATTGTCAGAAGTAGGTGACTGCTGCCTGTACACAGCCTTCAGCACAGGACTTTCTGTGAACCTAAGGTCTCATGTACCTTTTGTAATAAAAATACTTTTATTGGCAGTTGGGGATATGATTTAGAGGTGGAATTGGGAGCACCAGGCTAATGGTTGGATTCAATGATCCTAAAAGTATTTTTCAATCTAAATGATTTTATGGTTCTTGGTTGGTTCTTCTGTCTTCTCTGAATGTCAAGAGCTGTCACTAACTTGTGCTCATATGCACATGTATGCTCGTACACACATGTATAATGACATATAATCATCCTGGCATGTAATCATTCTGACATTTTCCTTTGGAGGGAACTACTATTAGGAACTACAGCAGGGATTTACTGCATTTACTGAAAAATACAGCAGCCATTTGGAAACATTCTCAGGTCTGTTTTACCCCTTGAAAGAAAAGGAGATCGGGAATCTTCAAATAACTGAATTGTTTCATTCTCCTTGAAGTTATCTTTCTGCTTTTTAATGTTTGTTTACATAATTTTAAAACCCCAAAACCTCTAATTGCAACTGCTGGTTTTAATTTCCCTTAAATATTATTAGATAGAAACAATATTACCTGAATAGCAAAGTGGCAATTACAACTCAACATTTCTCTCTCTGTATTAATGCAGGCATTTTTTCCTCTTTAGTCCTCACCACGATACGTGTATTTTTACCTTTGTGTCATAATTTTGTAGGCGTCTGGAAGGAAGCATTCAGTGTTCTCCATCTGGAAAGGGTCAGCATCACAGATCTTGTCGTCTGTGCGTCCATAGTTAGCGCTCTCTATCATGATCACATCGCTGCCCGGACACCGCAGGTCGATGGAGTAGCCTTCGCAGGAGAGCTCCCTCCTCACCAAACCAAATGGTAGTGCTGCTCGGCTGAAACCTTGGAACAAAAACACAAGGACACAATGGGGTTGAGCCTAAAGGATATATTGAATTGGGCTACTCTTTTTCAGCCACATAAGCACTACCTCTCGTGTGCCAAAGGAAGTGCACCTTTACACAGTTTGACCTGGTACCATGTTAAGTGAGGCATCTTTCACGGAACTGTCACATCCCTACACCATGGCCGCTGTGTCCTTAATCTGGGAAAGAGGAAATTCCTTTTCACTGCTTCTAATCCTGGGCAGGGCAGACAGTGGTGCCTGTCTGCATGGCTACACTGCACGTTCCAGTTTCCACCTCTTTTCTCTCTGCTGCTGTCTCCACTCCTTGGGCACAGTCAGACAGGCTGTGTCTGGAAGTGAGAAGCAGCAGAGCAGGCAGGATTTGGAGAAGTGATTTTAAAAAGGAAAACAATACAACCACAAAAAAGCCCAAAGCCATAGTTCCAACTTCCAACTTCATTAGTCTTTTTTACTTTGTGTCTCCCTTTCTCCAGGAGGAGCCGGTTACTTTTGCTTATTTTGTGACCTCAGCATGGACATGATCCAATATACATGCTGACACTTCACCTAATTGAACTCCAGGACTCCTCACTGTCTCTTTTACATAAATTTAACTACATATAGATAGGATTTTGAAACAAATACAGAAATTATCAGTACCACAAATTGCAGATCTGTACTGCATATAATCTCCCCTTCTCTCACAAAAAAATGATACGTTTCACAGATTTTTAATTTTTAACATGGTTTTTCTGCTTAATACAATTCCTAAAAGTAACTTCTCCAATTAAGCAGTATAAAATACTTTAGAAACAAAACAAAGTTCATCTATTCATCCAGATGTTTAGTCTTTTAGAGACATTTCTTAATGCAAAAGAATATATTACATCAGAATAAAACTATCTGTATACTAAGTTTCTTGTACACAGTTACTGATGGATTATCATTAAACAGTTTTTCTGTTTCTCAAAATATTATGTGACTTTTGGAAGACAAGATGGGTAATATGGTGGTGTTAAAAACCTTTTTCTTTAAAATAGTAAATCCTCAATTTTCAGGGGAATTTCCTATTTTTTAAAAATATCTTCGTAATACAGTAGCACAAGGCCATTAATATTTCTCTGCAGGCTGTTGGAGGCCAGTTGTGACAGCAAAGAGAAATAGTTGCTAAGTATGGAAAGTTGGAGCTCTGGTCTTTTGAAAGTGAAGAAAATAAACTTTTCTTTAAAAGTATGATGCACTGGAAGAAGCAAGGAAGCAAGCACCTAAAAGAAATCAAGAACTTGAGATAACCCCTTGATAGTAAATTTTCCCATGAACCAGAGGCCATTACTTTTTCTATTGAATTCTGTAGATTGAAATTCTGTAGATTGAAACTCCTACTATATGCAGATGATTATCTGTTAAGATGGCAAAAGTTTTTATAATGATCATGCAAGCATAAGGATGTGCCTCCCTGGCAGCCAGAGCCCATATTCCCATCCACCCCTCCTCTACCTGCACATCTCTGCCTTCCCCTTGCAGCAGCACCAGCTTTGTACAACTTGTGTAATGAACTTAAGCCAGGAGCTGGTCTGACCCTCACCTGCCTCTACTGCAGGCACCTGAGGAGGTCCCAGAGGACCAGGTCTTTGACCAGGCATGAACTTGCCCAGCCACAAGGAGAACAGTTGGCCAGAGCCCAGTGACCAGGTCTGCATTTCTATTTTGTGGAACCATATCCTACAGGAAACCAGTACTGTTACTCTACCAGTATGTTTCAGTATTTGTCAATAAGGGAAGGAGCCATAGTGCTGTGGAAAGCATCAAGTTCCATCTCAGATTCACTCCTGGCCCTCAGTTTAGCTGCATATACCAAGAGCAATAACAAACATTATTATTAGAGGCTTGCTGAGGTATCATGGGCTGAAAGCTGTAATGAGCTAAACCACGAATCCATCACATTAATACTCTGCATGTTCCTCCCATGCAGCAAATTAATACAATGAAGACAGAAGTCACTCACAGCTCAGTGAGGGCGTGAAATGGGCACAGGGAGGGCTCCATGCAGAGTCCCCACCACACGTGAATACAGCAATTCCTTTGATTAATTACCATCACAACAGCCATGGTGGGACCAAATATAATGCTGCTAGTCACTTCCATTCATACATCCTACCACTCCTGTCAAATCTATTGGCATCCCCAGGAACCTCATCTCTCCAGCTGGCAGTAATGGTGCCTGTATCTCCTGCACTCCTTAGGGATTCCGTGGCCTGCAGCACCACCGTGGCCTGGCTGGGCGAGTCCATTCCTCCCAAACTTTTTGAATTTCCATCAGTAAGAAGAGGAACAGCACCTACAGCTCTCCAAAGAGGTGTCTGACCAGGACAGGAGGGAAGGGGCATGGGGCACAGCTGCTGAGGTGTCACTGGGTTCATGTGCAGCAGCAGCTCAGGATAGTTATGGGACAGGGCTGACAAACCCACACACAGCTCCCTGTGACCAGCACTGACCCTTACTGTGGATCCTGCAGCACAGGCTCCACTTCTGCTAGGAAATACTCTGAATTCAAACACAAGACCTCTGCAATTTTGCTACAGAGAAAACAGCAGCCTGCAAATCTTACTTCATCATCTATGGCAACTGCTATAATGACTATGAATGTGTTTTATCCTGCAGTTTTTCCCCCTGCAGGCATCTGCAAGAAGTTCTGTATTAGGACAAACATTAAAAATATTAGAGCAAGGTTAGATCACTTTGCAGGCAACAGGGGACACACCTGAGATTGCAATGTAGGTGTTACACTGCAAAAGCAGCAAGCAATAAAACAAAACGAAGCAGCATGCGTTAGGTGGGAATGCTGCTCTAAGGAATCTCTGTGGCGCAGAAAGAATTTTTACTAAAAAAAAATAAATAAATTCAAAGTCCACTAGCAGAGCTCCTATGATCTTTATGCTGAAGCTTTATTTGTAATTTTTTCCTATCACCAAAGAAAAAATAAGTGTATCAACAAGCAAAGTGTAATTCAATCCATCTTGCAATCCTGACAATCGAAGAAAGAACTTGTGGGAGGCCCTGTAAGCGAAAAATCAATATTGCAGCTTTGTGCCGTGCAAATGTGAATACTGCCAAATAGCAGTGCTTAGGGTAAAATGAACTGTTTTGCTCCATTTTCTCCTCTCTGAACAAATGATTTTGAAACGACAGCTTTTTTTTTGGAGCTATAAAACGTCGAGCAATAACTCCCTGCGCTTTAGGCAAGTGATTGGAATAAATGCCTCTTGGCAACAGGTGCAATGACTTAGGACTGAAATTCATTTACATTCAGGAGATAATTCCCGATAAACAGATGCACTGCCACGGGATGGAAGTGTGAACAACCGGCATCTGAATGCTTCAGCATCATTCCAGAGATTTTTAGACTTAAGTATGTGGCTCTGTCAATAATTACTGTTGTCACCAGAAACTTTGTATCTCCAATGCAATTCCGCCTGAGTATTCCCAAAACTGTATTTTCTTAACCAACCTGTATTAATCCTGCTGCTTGTCTTACCACACCTCGAACAAACCTATTTTGTTTGGCTGTCCTCCGGCAGCTGAAATCAACATTCCTCCTCTTCCTGCTAATTGCTTCAAGGCAAACTGTGCCCTGGATGACACTGCTCCTGCTGTCTGCCACCCAAAATGCTCCTGATTGCAAAGGCCTCTCTGGTGCCTGGGCTGGGACTCGCAGCACAACCTAAACATTAACTCAAATAAGCGTCCATTACCTAATGCAACATATGCTGTCTCTGATTCACTCATGCCTGTGTATATTAATCAGTGTTGTATGCCAATTTTTAAATTTACTTTTTTTTTTAATGGAAGAAGATTAACACCTAATGAGAAAAAACCCCATTGTTTCTGTCCTGCTGACCGTTTTGATTATAGAAAAGCTTCCTGGCCAACATGTTTCCTGCACATTTTATCTGCTCACAAATTAGTTGAGTGCAGGCTCTTGATTGAAAGGAGCAAATAAACTGCTTTTGTGAAATCACATTTCTAAGGAAAAAAGGTAGAGGAGATGTTTAGTGGCAATATACATTCTTTAATGCTTTATTGATCAATCCATATAGAAAGACAAATTGAAAGGAAAAATCACAATCAAAATCTTTCCTCTGATACTTCAGTCTATGAAATGAAAAGTACAATTCCTATGAAAGAACTGTAACTCAGAATCATGGTTTGGAAATGTGGCAAATTCAAATTTGGCTAAAAAATTTTAATTTAAGTTTGCAAAGCCTTATTTACCATTCCCCTATCTTGGTTCCTTCAGAGAAAATATTTGTCTTTACAAAGATAACCTAAATTTGTCAAAGCGCAAAGAAAAGTTAATAATTCACAGCATCCTGCCCACTAGCATACCATCTTTTTGAGTTGTCAATAATAAGAGAGCGTGCTAAGTTTGGTAGATAAAAGCAAAAAGGCACCACCACATTTAAATGTTCACTGAATGCAGAGGAAAAAACAGTGGAATGTAAACAGGCTAACATCAGTACTCGACATCAGAAGCAAGGAACCTTTGATTAAAACTTAAAGCACGGAGAAAGTCAACATGGAAGTATAAAATTATTTCAAAGAATGAAGATACTGGAAGAACTGAGAATCCAAAACAAATCTCTGCAGAAATAAATATATATGTCTCTGTGGGCAAGGAAATATTGCTTCTTGTGTTATTTGGCTGTAACAGAAAGGTCTTTTGAAAAGAGCACATCTTTTCAAACAGAATGTTTACAGTTGTCTCTTTCACAATCTCTTTTATTTTACCATATCATGCAACATGGTGATTTAAGTTCTACACAAGATGAAGTGATGTGTCCTGGGCAGCATTTCAATAATATATGTTTAACAAATGCAAAGCCCAATGAAAACTGTGCTGAGAATTCTCTCCCTCTCCACTGAAGTGCATACATGCACACATGGGAGGGTGCACGAAGACAGCTGAACACACTTTGCCATCTGAAAATCATGCAAATGCTCAACATGGGCGCCTGAAAGCTTTTGTAATTCCTCAGACAAGTCTCAGCATCCTGCAGTTTCTAAAGAATCCCATGAACTCTGTTAAGGGAGACTTTTCTCCCCGTCTCTCAGCACCGTATATATTTCACACAGACAAGCATGTTATTTTGTTAAACAGCTTTTAAATTATCCAGTCCCGGTCAACAGAACGCTACCAACTACTACAAAAGACAGAGGCAATTTAAATGACAACTGTGCTTTCTCATTCTATCTTTGAAGGAAAAAGTTATTCTGGCAAGCATGTCTATTAAAAGATTACATTGGCACAATAAGAGCTGCAGACAGTGCACAGAGGTCTGGAGTTCACAGCACTCAGCTCCTCTTTCAGGGAAACCCAGCAGCCGTGCAGAGCCAGCCTGTGCTGCAGCCCGGCACACAAAACCCCACTGTTCACTCGGGGTCAAATTAGGCAGGAAGTCATCATTTCAAAAATATCCTCCTACAGCTGGATTCTCTACCATTTTATGTATATACCTCTTCTTGTCAATTAAGATGCTGAATGGAGCAGACTTGGGGAGAAAGGAGATTTTTTTAGTAAAAGAAAGCTATTTTCTAGTAAGAGACATCTCCCCCATTTTTTTTTTAAATGGATTCATAAAAATGGGATTATCTCAAAACAAGGTACATGAAAGTATCTCATTATTTGAACTTTAACAAAGAGGCACAAAGTCCTAAGAAACAGACCTAACCATTTAAATTACACTGAAGCCAGGCAACTTTTTCACTGAATAAATGAGCTGAGGAGAGATTCTTAACACTGGTTTCTAGAATTCTGATTCTCAGACATTTCATATTTCAATTACATAATTAAAATCTGGAAGCCTGTCTCTTACAAAATGGAAATATGAATTCCTATCAATAAAAGCTTTTAGAAATATTAAATAACTAGTGACGGCTTTTTATATTATTTTTTACATTTTATTTGAACATGATTTGAACATGATTTAATTTAAAAATTAAAATTTTAAAAATCTTTGACAAGTTTTAATGTTTTTCAAGATTCAGTGTGAGCAGCAAAATTAAAACTGCATGTAATTTTCTGTAATTACATACTTAATATTCAGTATACATAAACATAAAGTACCAATGTCTGCTTAATGAAATTCAGGAGAGAAGCCAGAGTTACACCCTCTGACTCACACCAGGATGGGTCCTGCCTTCCAGGTTCACTGAAACTTATTACAATTTTCCTTCTATGTTTTCAGTCTCCATGCAATTCTCAAATATAACCCTGTGAGGCTCTCTTCAGCCAAAAAAAAAAGAGCCAGGGCTTACCTACTTTCTGCACCTTGTTAAATGATTCAGCAAAACCTAAAGTGAGCAGCAGTGTCTCAGCCTTTTAATCTAACAGCGTCAATCCTTCCTGTACACTGCTGGCAAAGATCTCATTTAAATTCTCCTAAACAGCTCTCACCCCTCATTCAGAAGGGCAAGAATGTGTCTCTCTGAGTCAGCAGAATTAAAGGGGATTTTTTTGATTGTGTTTTTGTTAGGGTTTGGGTGTGTGTGGGAAGCGTGTGTGCGCACTTTAATAGCAGGAGAGAAGAGAGGACAGGGATGAGTGCCACACTGACAGAGCTGTAGACCACAGTCCCTCAGTCACCTGGAATAAGGACAGCCAGACAGCAGCCATGCACACATCCCCACATTAGCCCAACACGTCTGGACCCTATTTTGAAGGAATCACCACTAGGGCAAAAGAGAGAGTCTGGTCTTCATGGCCATTTAATCCTTCACCTGCCTGCTGAGGCTGCCATTAGAGTGCTAATTAATGCTAAACTGTGAAAATGGGCTTCTGCACTTTGAATCCAGCCACACTGAAACTGGAGAGAACCACTAATTCCTTTAATGAAAGTCACCAAACCAGAGCCTGGTTCCTGGCAGCATTTTAGAATGCCTACATATGGCAGATGGAAACCATGTGATCTAAACATGAAAGTCTAAATATCTAATAGAAAAATACGTGTTCTTCCGTTCTCACTTAGCACCACATTTTATTCTTATATGCATGCACCTTTCCCAGCCCTTTCAGTAGAGCTGTATGCATGAGAGCAAACCTTTGCCCTCTTGATCTAAAATTATCCCAGTTTAAAACAGTATTCATCTGTCAATGATATTTCTTTTCTTTTGCCAGCCAGATGTCTGTTCTCAGGCTGCAAGAATCTCCTTCCTTTTTTCCTTCACATCATACACACTTGATCCTCTGCCAGCTCACAAAAAGCACTCTACCCTTTCCTTTCTTGCCATTAAATACATTGCATCTTCAAAATTTCTCAAGGCAAGTAAGTCTCATGGTCTTTGTAAACCCGCCCTCCTGAAGGTTATCTCCAGTTTACCTACTGTGAACTCTCTGAGCACAGCACCTGTCAGGAAGGAGAAGCTTCTGAATCAGAAACAACCTCTTAAAAAGGGAGGTAAGACATACAAAGGCTGATGTGTCAGAAATGTTGTGTCAACAGGATTTCCCGTTGAATTATTTCCTCTGCACAGGATACTGGTAGCAGAATAAAAATAAATATTCTTTTATTTTCTATAAAAGTGTATCTTGACAACAACTTATATTTCCAGTTATCGCAATCATTTTTTGATTGGAAACCATCTGTTAAGGAGGGGCAGAGGAAGAGGAAGAAAGGGGAATTTCCATCATCAGAGTGGCCAGCTGACAAAAGAACCATTTTCTTCCCATCGTTAAGAAAGCCTTAGGTTTTACCTCAGAGGCTGACAGAAGCCATGCAGAGATGTATCATCTCCTTGGGAATAGGTGCAGTGGTGAAAGCCAAATCACCCCAGCAGCTGACATGCTGGGTGCTAATAATAATCCTTAGTGTCCTGTGTACATCACCTTCTTAGCAGGCTATACCCTGACCAATGTAAGAAAGTAAAACATTTAATCTCACTAAGATACCTGATAATTCTGGCTCTTTTTAAATAAGATATTATTGTACAATTGCCAGAGTTCAAAATACCAAATAACAGCCCTAGTGCTAAAAAAAGCATAGATTTAATTATTGTAAAATTGCTACAACACGGCAATATTTGAGATCACAAGTGCAAACTTAAAAATGGGGCATTTTCTTGTTTACAAACAGAATTATATATATATTAGAAATGGAATCAAGAAACAATGTATGAGTTCATATACCCTCTTTTGTTTCAGTAAAATGATGGGGTGGAGTCAATTGTCACAGTATAATTTATGGTGGAAAAGTTATGTGGTTAATTTTAATGATGGCAAGCTGCTTAAAGAGTGCTTATGAGCATGCAAATAGTACAGCAAACACTTCTCATAAGTATAGCTTCAGAAACATTTCAGAGAACACAGGGGTAGAAAGTAGAAACCTAGGAAACATAAAGGCAGGGATCCTGCAGATGAAACCAAAATATACAGTCATACCTTTTGAATATAAGAGCCATGTGATGAATGTACTTTAAACTAAATGTACCATCACTTTAAATGTTCCCATAAATAGGTATGAGACAAGAGTAGCATGCAATCTTGGAAAATACCTGTCATAGTGAAAGGATTTCTTCCTGACCTTACCTTTTGTGAAATATTTGTGGATTTTTGAAATACTATTATAGAGAAGAGAGGGATGCACCACACAGCTTTTACAACATACTTAAGGTTCTGGCATATTCTGTGAATCATTAAATAATTCTATATACATACTTAAGAGCATCCTCTGAACAATAAATTGCATGAAGAAAGGAAAACTATTTCATTTTTTGTAAACAGCAAGGTAATTAAAAATCTCCTAAGGAATATATGCAGTTCTGACATGCTCCCTGGGCAGCAGGGAGTTAAGAATGGCAACACAGGTACCATTTCCACAGTAAATAAAGGAAATAGGCACCTTTTCCACCCTGTCAAACTGCTGTTAATCACCTGTAAAGGAACTGCGTATCCATATGCCTCATTGCAAACATGAAAGACAAGGGAGATAAAGGGACAGGATAATTAAATTCCACCTGGACTCAAATTCAGGGCTTCTGGCTTTCAGTCCTGGAATTTGTGTGTCTTCCTCACCAACTGTCACAATGTGTATGGCAAGAGTGTTCTCAGCTTTTAGAGAACCAGCTAATGAAGGTTCAAATGAAATAAATGAAAAAATCGGGATCCCTGAAATCTCTGAGTACTAAGACAGAAACTAAGCAATTTTCCATAATTGAGTGTAAGAGTTCCATATTTAATAATATTTATATTAGAGCGTAACAAGAGGGATGAACAGACACTGTACCACAACACAAAAAAGGCTAACTGCATTTGTTGATTACTTCAGCTTAGAAGCACACATCTAATAGCTGAAAGATTGTGTTTCCAAAGCTCTGCATTGATCCTAGTACAATCCACAGTGAAGGCAAGGGCTAGGGAAGCTCTGCACCACACCCAGGAGAAAAAAAAAAAAAATCACTCTTAGGTGCTCAAATATAAACTCAAAGGCAGCAAGATGGAAGTGCTGCAGCACTACTACAGATGCGGAAGGTAATTTCCTCAGTAATTAATTTGCATGGTGCTTCACCGTCCCAGGTCAGAGCTTTCTTTTTAAAAAAAACCTTTCCCCACATATTTAAAGCAAGTATCTCAGGAGACAGCTGTGAAGTACAGAAGATCTGACTGCTCCACTTTTTTGCACCGCACCTAGGGAAGGCAGGGATCTCCCGACCCATTATTCAGGCGTACAAACAGGCAGGCAGTCAGAGGGGAGGGCTCCGGAGCTCCCTGCGGGCCGGGGCAGCCGCGGCTGCCGGAGCTGCGGGTCCCCAGCCCTGCCGGCACCCGGGGCCCTGCAGGCACACCTGTCTGCAGTGCTGCTCTCTGCTGCCAGGAGTGCTCCTCAGCGAGGTCATTTCCATAGCCAGCTCACAGCCTGATCAAAGCAGCCATTATGGCAGCGTAATTGAGGAGGGAGTTGTTAATCTGCTGGGCATGCCGAGGAGGGAAAGGAGAAGGTTAGGGGTGTCCAAAGGCGGCAGGAATGAGCAGGTGTTAGGGTAACTATTTAAATTAGGCATCCTGACACAATCATTTATGACAGGGGCTTTAGACTCCCTGGAAGGCGCTAATATACTATCTATTCTACTCAGTAAGCAAATAGCATTTCTTTTGGTCCGAACAGTGTCTTTAGTAAGTCTGCAGTAATGCAAAGTGAGCTGCATTTAATTAAATTTTCTACAACTTGTACAATGCCACAGTACTACTGCAATGCCTTTTCTATCTCTGCTGCTGCTGAATTTGACCACCAAATCCTTACTGGGATTCAGGAATGTGGCCCAAGCTATCTTTAAATATACAATAAAGGCAATGTTTGAGCTCCAAAATCAAAAAGAACCCTATTTCCCACAGTGGTATTCATATACAAAAGGCTCTAGAAGATTGAGGGCACTTTATGAATCAAATGCAAAATACAGAAATAGTATTATCTCCCACTGAATTACTGTCATCTCTGAAGGATGTGTTGAGATCCAACATTATACAACTCTTCATAGTAGCAATTTTGTAATATTTTATCTACTTGAAAATAATAGGGAATTTTTGGTAAGCAGAATCTTAATTACCTCAATTAAGTCCTCATCCTGCGTCACTAATATCATTGGGAGCTTTGTCATTAACCTCAATGAGTGCAGGACAGATTCTTTAGAATTTAACCTGGATACTCAATATTCTTGTTCTAATGAAAAATGCATTAATGAGCTTCATTAGACTACTCAATTTTAAAGCAGCATCTTCCCTCAGCAGCCAGCCTCCCTCAACAGCCTAATGGGGCATGAGTGAGCCAGAACTTGAAAGAGAGTGTTTGGGTCACTGTAAGTCTTTTCATTGATTCAGTGTGCTTCATGTTCAGCCCACCACGGGAAGGGAAACACCTACTGACTGACTTCAGGAGCTCCCTGATGTGAAGATGCTAAAATGTGTATACACTTCTGAAATTAAAACTGGAGTGGTACAGCTGAAAGACTGTATGCACTGAAATAAACACAATTCAAACAAGAATTCCTCCCTATAATTAAAAAGTGACACAAGTTTTCTACACAGTCTGCACAGAAGATACTCAATGCATTTCAAACACTACCTTTTTTCCAGTCATCTACTGGGACACATTATGGGAAAACCAGTGATCTTCTGTGACCTTCATTTCATTTTATTAAATGCAGCAGACTCCTCGTGCTGAATACGAAATAAAAAATATGCAACCCAGAAAAGTACTTTGAGAAAAAATGCCCTTTGGAGGACCCAGTTTCAATCTCGATGTATAATGATACAACTTGCCAGTGACATTTGAATAAAAATCTCTATTATTTATATTATTGTGTTCAGACTTCTATTCTGAATTACTAAATTTAGAGCAGACACTGAAGATCACAATTTAGTCAATGCTTTATGAACATGGGAAATACATATTTGAAATACATCTGAAGTAAGAAGAGACTATCTGTACTCCCCAACAGTAGTAGCCACAGTTTAGGGGATATTTTCCTTTTCAAATAGCTATCCAACTGGTAGTAGTAAAAGCTCCCAAGTATCAAAATACACTCTTTGTTTACACAACAGTGGCTGATGTATTGCTAATAAAGCCTTCAAGGAGAAAATAATGTGAATTGCCAGAGCAAGGGAAACTGACACTTGCAGATATTTTATCTTTCCCATAGCTCTAAGGACAATTGAAAAGTATCACTTGTTGCAGTCCCTTGAAAAACTGGGTGGGGGAAGAAGGTCAGGCAGTCTAGTATTCCTGCTAGTAAGTGCAGATTAACAAGTCACCACCCAACATAACATCCACTGAATTTCAGTTATCTGCTGTCTGCGCAACCTGCCTAAAATTCCACATGCCAAACATAGAGCCTAATTTGTAGCTGGTTTAGAGCCACTTCAGTGTGGGATAGGTGTAGCTGGTCATAGCAATAATGTGGGGGTATTCAAATTTGGAAGGGAGGGGACTTATGGAAATCCTGCTCCCTAATTAAATCAGAGAATGAGAGTTTGAAGTGGTAAATAATAAATCACAAAGAATCCTCAATCTGGTTGTCAAGGAAACCAGTATGCCTCTGCCATAATTGCTGTGAGCCCAATCTTGCCCTTTTTGACATCAAGCCTTATCATGCATTCTGGGCAGAGACAGAGCAAGTGTCTTTTCCATTCCTCTCAGGCAGGAGCTGGGGCTCGGCGCAGAGGGGCCGCACACGGCGGCTCTCGGCGCCATCCGTCCCTGCCCGCAGATGGGGATGGAGCAGTCAGCTCCAGCACAGCCCCACCAACCCCTCTCTGAGAAATGGGACAGCCAGCCTCACTGGGAAATTGCAATGCCACAGCAGCTGTGTTTGCTAGGAAGGCATTCCTCATTTACCGGTGCTAACATCTTCAGGCTGGTTATCACAGCCGGTCACAGGTCCCATGTATTTCCAGTTCCCCCGTGCTCCTACTCCCTTAAGCACTTCTGGGAGCAGGAATCAGCCATTCATTCCACTCATGGACATGTTAGGTGCTTATGAAAGAGATGAAGAGGGAAAGGGAAGTACAAGACAAATATGCTTTCAAAAGCACAACAAAGTAGATTAAAAATTGACTCCATGCCAAGTCATTCAGATAGCTCAATGCATCATTGTCTTTTTCCTCTGCCATGATAATTACCTTCTATAAACATATCCAAACTTGTTTTTTCCTTCTGTTTCTGGTGTAATCACACACAGCCACTGGACACGCACCAAACTTTGAGCATAAGCATTTCTCAGTGCTTCAACCTCAGGAAGGCCAAAAAAGGAGGATAGCTATATTAGTGTCTCTATCTCATCCTTCAAGAAATCCTGAAGCAGATTTTAGAGGAAGTATCTTCAAAGTAAGGAAATAGGAGGAACAACAGGCAAGTACGTTATGTTCCTAGCTGACTTTAAGGAAAAGAAAATCTAGAGACACAGGGAAGAACTGTGAGAATGAAAAAAACTATAAAAGCTCCCTTTAAGAACTACAGAGAGAAAAATCTACCAGAAAAATTTCCTGAGGATTCTTCTTTGAATCTTCTGCAATTAGTTGATTGGTTCCTTGCTCTTTTGCCAATGGGTAAATCTTTTCATTCCTAATCTATTCCAAGCAACAACCACTAAAACAATTTCCTTTAATATATCTTTATAAATTTTATGTTAGCAAAACGTGTTAAAAGTAATAAGACTGATACACCCTAGTGATTTTAATCCTTTGGTGTACGCCATTCTAATGATCTTTTTTTCTTTCAGCATGTAAAGAATGTAAAAGATTCAGCTCAGGATCCAAGTTTCAATAGGACACTGTCTAATTCCAAAACTTTATCTTGACACCACATTAGGGTAAATGTAACTTACCAATTTTTTTTTTCCATTACTCAAAAGGGTGTGCTAACAGCACTTTCCTCTGTCTACTCAGCTACTGACTCTAGCAACTGGCATTTTTTTTGTTGTTTTTGTTCAGTTGGTAGATAAACCAAACATCTCAGCAAAACTATGCTGTGACACAGCTTTTCTGCTGTAATACTCAAATATTCAAACATTAACTAAGAACATTGGTAAAATCCTTTGTTCAACAGATCTGTAGACATGCAATGCATGAAAAGCAACAAATGTTTGTTCCACAGCAGGCTCAATCAAAGCAAAATAAACTCTCGTCCAAACCCAATCCAAACCCCTTCTATATTCTTCTTCCAAGGAAATTGGGTAGCTAAGAAATCTTAAATTCAACTTTGACCTTTGTTCCAAAACAATTCATAGTTGGAGAGTATCATGAAATAATTCAGGTTGAAGTGGATTCCTGCCTCTTCTTCTGTGCTCAAAATAGTCTTTAATCCAACTGCTTCTTACAGCTATAAAACTTAAATCACATATAAGAAGAATTATTCCTACATCATTTAAAAACTGAAGCCCCTCTAGTTGTCATCCCAGTTAAAAAGGTACAATTATGGATTAGTTACAACCAATTACAGTAATCCACATTACTCTCTGTATGACTGTATATGCCTCTAAAACTTGATTGCCTTACCAGAAAAAAAAGATAATAAAAGTTTCCATCTGAAAAGATAACACGAAAGCAAATGATTGAACCATTTGACTATAAATACATTCATTTGCAAAATACACATGTACATCCATCAGAAAAAAAAGGCCTTTAGCTGATTTACAGATAATTTACTATGTCACACTCTTACCACTATTTTATTCTTATTTGAAAAATTTGTCTGGATTCCTGAGCAAAATGACAGGAACCAGTTTATTTTTATGTCTCTTGCTAAATTTCAGTGATCTTGAACCTTTAGGGCTCAACATCTCTGTGACAATCTGTTTTTATCATCCAAAAGTTTCACATACTTCAAGATTCAAAGAACAGTGTCACTGGCTTTCCCAGTGACACATCAAGCTGGAGAAGGAGTTCAATATTACCCAGGACATGCTCCATCATAATCCACTGTGAAAAAAATACCTCTGTCTCTTCTGTTGGTAGGAAGCCATAATAAGCTGATATTTCTCCTCTGAACAATCTTCCAGGTGGTCAATTTGACTTGTCAATTCTTTAGAATTTTTATATCCTTTGAGCAGATAGATATCCACTATCTTTTGTCTTCACCTTTTTGCTTAGACTGCTGCAATTTTGAACAAAAGCCCTCAAACCTCTTATTCTCTATAACACTAAACTCTGGACTTCAACAGGCTTTGCTATTACGTGGGGAGTTTCTGCAGAGCATTATTGGCTCTTCAACTGAAACCAACCTGCTACTCACACCGTAAGAACTGAAACAGAGGTGGTTTGTCCTGTAGCTGTGGAGCCGAGGGCATCCCAGCTCTCCCTCTGTGCCAGCCTGTGCTGGGCAGCAGGGGGATGCTGCTCCTGTGCTGCTGCAAACTTCAGCTCCCTGTCTGGGCATCAAACTGCTCGGGAGCTGTGCTGCAGCTGAGCACTGCCTGCTGAGCACCGCCGGCTTTAGCAGCTTGGCGTGGTCCCACTAAGCTGTAGAGAAGCAGTTTCTCAACAATCCTGAACTGGAGTTCAATTTTAATATGGCCCTGTTTAGTATAATGCTGAAACATCCACAATTGTCTCCTGCTGTAGTTATGAAAAATGGTTATTAATTGTAATTGGCCCGAACTACTTTTAGAGAAATTCTATCTTCAGGCTTCATCACCTATCTAAACACCCTCTTTTTGCCATTACAACAGACATTCCTCTATGAAGAAATACAGGCAATGTTTTCTCCAGTTCCTCACAGAATACCAACTATATTAAGCAAAAAGGACTGGAACCAAAACAGAAATAAAAAATTAAAGGCACTCTGAAACAAATTAGTTGTGATGCTTATTTATAGGCAACTTACTCTTTCTAAGGGAGTAGGATGAGACTGAAACTCCCAAACAGCTAATCATAGTCCCCTTTGTGAAAATTCAAAAACTTTAACTCAGGGGAAAAGCTCTGTGTTCAGGACAATGTTCCACTCACTGTTTTATTACTTTCTTTCCCTGGTCCTGGTCCTTCTCCTTCCAGGTCCTTGATAAGATTAGATACAGTTCACAATCCTCAGTTTGAAACAAAAATTATCTTGGTATCAGATTCAATATAAAAACATCCTAGCTGCATGGAACTGATACTTTAAAAGGCTACTATGGCTAATGATTTTGAAAGAAAAAGCATTGCTCATTGTCATGACAATCCTAAGAGTTATAAATTAGAAACCCTTGAATTTTTAAAGTTCTGTTTTAGGCACTTCCTGTAAGCCTTTGGACACTAGCTCTGGAACAGCCACAGGTGATCAGAAAACAAAACAAGGGTTTTCTCACTTCAGTAGCTAGTGAGAAGCTTTAGGAGGGCTTTCCCATCATCTTTTCTTCACCTGCATAGCAATAAACCAGCCAGAGAAGCAGATAAAAGAGCTAAATCTGTGCAGGCCTTGCTCAGTAGGGTTACAGGAAATAGGACACTGGAGAACATCAGAGTGGAGGCAGTTTTACCATGAAAAAAACAAGTTTGGCACTAATATGAAATACATGACAGCTTGGAGTCTAAAACTTGATCAGTTCTGAAGGTCTGTGCTTTATGAAAAGTAACCACTAAGACACCAGCAAAAAAAAATTCAATGAACTGGAACCTGTGGCTTCCTTTTTTTTCTGAAAATACCACATTCTTTCTTAGGCTTGCCAACAGTTTGAACAAGTAGCCTTAGAAAGTAGTGATTTAGTAAACAAACAAACAAAAAATTAACTTGTGAATTATAAGTACTTGAAATAGAATCTGCTGTGCCCACAATTCATATTAACATGGTAAGCTTCTACAGAATGCCTTTTCAAGGAAAGAAATATATTCCTTGTGTGTTCAAGTATAGAGCCATAAACCATATGAGACCCTATTTATTTCAAATTTCCCATGATGCCATTTACTCCAGCTTTTAACCTTTTATGTGACATTGAGCTATTTTACAATCATAAAATAGTAGGAAAAAACGACCTGTTAATTTGAAAGGGACACATTACAACATCTCTCCCCGGCACTATAATATTTTAATTTCTTTTTTTCAAGGCAAACCAGTTGGAAAGTGACCATCTGCTAGTCTCTTAGCACTATTCAAGCAAAGCAATGCACAAAATGTCCTCCTTTCCCAGCAAGAGTAGGACCATTAACTGAATGGAATTTAGGATATTGTCATGTGAGTTTAACAGATTGATTAACAACAAAATTTAATCTCCCCGTTTTAAATTATTGTTAAATATACTGACTATAAGGTGATGATATAAAACTGCTGCACGTTGTATGACATCTAGAGCAGTATAAGAAAACTGAACCTTTCCAAGAAATAAGTCGGTTTTATCAAATTTCCTATGCAAATTGTGTTCTTCTATTTTGAGTGTTAAGCTAAATGCAAGCACACTTTACAAGTACAGTTCTATTTCTCACTTCAAAATACACAATGTGCTTTGGACACTGGGTAAGTTTTCAGTATCACTTAAGGTTTTGAATATTTCAAAACAGTTGATAACGGCAGTGAAAGAGGAAACTCGACAAGCTCTCCATGCTGATAAATATAGAACTTTTTGGATGAGTAGAGCTCAATGGAGCCGTAATCTTGGCTGGCACCTGTACATGATACTATAACACATACAGCTAGAACTGCAAGTTTGTGAGAATAAATTAAATTAAATTCACATTCATGTTAGCACTTTAAAAGATGTTGTCAGTACAACTTTGTATGCATGCAAGCCACTGCACTTTTGAAAGTTTTACCCTTAATGTCTAGAATTCAAGCACAGTCTCTAAGGGTTAGGAGATACACTGGTCGTATCTTAGTTGGCCTTTATCCACATTATTCACATCTGTACCACATCAACATGCCTAAATAAACTGCAAATTAGGCTGAAAATAAAGTAACCACTTCAAATTGTTAAATTCTAAACGAGTTTATCATGTCTGAACTGTGAAATATAGCAGATGTCAAACACCCTTACCAAAATGTGCTCCACAGTTGACATAAATCTGCAGTATATATTACTTTAAAAGCATTTTTTCCCCTTGTTCCTCCTCCTAGTCTCCCTATCAAAAAAACAATCGAGCAATTCAGGAATTTATACCAGTAGCAAAATACTTGCTAAATATAAAAGACCGTTTCTCGCTGGTTTATGGAATAAATAGATCTTTTTGATCAGCTATTAATGACACAGTAGACATATCCATTTGCCCAATAAATGTGCAAGTCTTACCGCTTTCCTTATTTTTATTTATAAATTTCATAATGGCAGTAAGGCACTTTAAACTGTATTTCTCAGGGAATACTGCACTTTGGGGACTGTTAAAAGTCACTTTGCCTTCAGCCTTTATCACCCTACGTGAGGTACAATAAACACTAAGAAATGTGCTGCCTATTGTGTGCCTTGCTATAAAGTTCATGTCCAGCAATTTTCCTGTCCTTTCAGTTTGAATTTCCTTTCTTCCCAAGCCTTTCTCAGACATGTTCTTAGCAAGTCAGATTCATCCTAATTTTGGATGACAGACTGGGTTGAGCAGTACAGGCTCAAGTTATGCAACAGGCTCATTTACATGGCTAAAACCTCACCTCCTGCTTATTCCATTCAGTTGTGGCTAGGGAGTACTGCTTGCTCATATGCTACAGTCTGGACCTTTCTTTCTAAGATATTCCACTGTTCCATAAGAAATTTCCTGTGCTCTTTATCAGTGTCCAGTTTCCAGTAGCTGCACATTACCAGGCTTCAATTAAGTCAAACGCCTGGCTCACAATGTTTCTCAGGATCCAGAGCACACTCTCAATAGAAACTCAAGCAGGGTTGTACATCATTTATGTGATTTCTTTACCATGAGGTAAGACAATCTAGTGGTATTTTGCAAGGTACAGAGAAAAGTTCTAGTCAAGCAGTGAACTACAAAAGCTACTCAGAAGAGAGTGATCCTCTAAACTTGCTAGGATGCCATGCAGATGTTCAAAAGCCACATTATCTACAATTGCCTAGGTTCTTGGATTGGCTGAATCAGACAAGAGAAGGCCAGACAAGACTACAAACTTGCTGTGAAGACAGAAGTGTTAATTCTCTACATGGCTCTAATACTCATACAAAAAGCCAAGCATGCACATAAATATGTATATATTTGCTGTTATGTTAATTTTGTTAAAAAACATCAGTTGTTGATAAGCTGAATAATGTGTGCAATTTTGAAAGGCTTTGCAAACATAGATGTCTGACTTGACCTTATGACTATTTTCTCCTTCAGGCAAACCAATATTATAACCAGAACAACACAAGAGGATGAACATTGTTGGGGAGTTGCTCACTGTGCCTGTCATACCCCGTTAATGCAACTTTGATTTGCCTTTGTTCTGACAGTAGCAAACAGCTGCTTGTAAATGAGCCACAGTCCCTGGGCTGCCTCCCATTATTCCACACTTTTGTTTGACAAGGTCACTTGCTGTGGGGATTTTGGGGAGAAAGAGTGTGCAGCCTATGGAATTAGAGTTAAACCACAGGCAACCCAGCTTGAATGCTCTTATTATATTTTTTTTCATAGCACCAGCAAAGCAAAAATAACAAAGAGAAAATCTTTTACTCTGTGAGCAAGTCAAACTTTTCTTTTTCCCAGTGTTCATTTCATAATCCTAAAACTATCTTACAAAAAGCAAGTCATGTTTCCATAAATCCCCTTTCATTCAAATCTTAACAGGATTTATATGAAAGATGTATTTAATTACAAAACAGGATTAACAAAAACAGATTAGTATTGTTTTGTTCATCCACTGCAACAATTCATCAGGAGACAATACTGGGCTATAGCTAACAGCAACTCCGACAAACACTGCAAAAACATGAAGAAACAATCTGATTTATGCCAGTTTTCACAGGAAATTGATTTATTTTGATAGAAACTGAGGCACTTTACTCTTCCAGAAAGAAAAGCATCTCATAAGCAAATTACTGCTATGATAGCTGTCCATATAAGGGCAAGCAGACATTCCTCTGACTGGGGTTTTATGATGCTGAATTAAACTGTAAGATCAGTTTATAAAGACATTAGGATAGTATCTAGTGCTATCAAATCATCCCTGAACCTTCATTTTCCAATTTGACCTGTGATCTTAAAGGCAGTGAAAGCTGTCATTTAGGATAGCCTGTTTCTTTGTGACAACTGTTGCTTTTGAAGCCAGGCATTAAACAAGGAATAGGTAGCAAATATTCAAAGGGATGGTTGATGCTATGGGAGGAGACAGCCAGTGGCAGTCTGCAACCACGGATGAATCACTGCAGTGTGCTTTCAAAACTTACAAGTGAAAAGAGTGACTGAGTTTAAAAACGCCTTTCAGGCTCTTCAAGAAGGGTCACTGAAAACAATGAATGGAAATCAGTCCAAAAACCTCCCCCAGCAGCCAGCTAAGTTATTCCGAAGGGACAGTCCCGGACAGTCCCAATTGTTCAGATTTTTATCTCATCAACCCAAAAAGTGACTGAGCCCTTCCTGCCCTGAATCGTTTGCTTCCTAGTTCTTTGTTTCCCCACTGGAAGAAATGTCTTCATCACAAAGGCCTCTACATCTGCCTTAAATGAAAAATGCACAGACATTTCTGGAATCTTTGACTTAACTTTTAAGTCTCCTGGTGTTCTCAACAAAAAAGCACAGATGACTATTAGTAAGTTTACACATCTTCCCTGGACTCACTGAGCTTGGAAGATTGGTTTCATGACAATAGGACTGGGACAGGCAGCCTTCTAGTCCCTTCTCTCTTCCAGCTAAATCAGCTTAAATCTCACTCTCCACCAGAAATCTGTCAATGTGCAGGTAAGAGAAGTCTACCCAAGTTTCAGCTGGAAGTAGTTGCTCTTGTCACATGTAAGTTACGAAATACATAATTAGTGACATACCTGAAACATTCTAACTGAATTACACTTGAATTATCCAGTGCTAACAAGCAGTCATCAACAACAACAAAGTCTAATGATAATTCATGGAGACAACACTCACTTTCCAATAAAGGATGCTGAAAACACTCCAGTAGCTGACTGCCAGAGTGCAGGATGGGAGGTTGTTAGCCTCATTTGTATTCAAAGGCAGGCAAATCACTAAAACTCATTTACATCCTTCCATCTTTCTTAGTTCATGTCAACAGCAGGTGGTCTATCGATACTACCTTTGAAATAAGTAGGTGGCTTAAATTGCCTTCAAATTTCAGTAAAAACCCTGAATTATAGAATAGACCTTGAGTCTTAACTTTCCTGTTTTCTTTGTGTGGGCTGTAATAGAACATGAATAAGTACAGCATGCACTTTGTTCATATTTAATCTACATTAAAAACTAAGTTTTGCACATAAATCTAGGTACCTTAATCTTGAGCCTTAGCAGGCAGTCGCAGACACGACCATTTATGAGCTCAGCAAAGTGAGTTACAGAAGTTTACTTGTAAAGGTTTGAGTAAAATCTGCAACAGATTATGAGTGATTTCTATAGATGAATTTTTTTTTTGGTTAAAACACACATTTTTGGGATAAACAGATGAAGACTGACTCTTGAATCCTTCAATGCATGTGTTTAAGTTTCCCTGCTGCTAGCCCACTGGGAACTACTCCTCTGAATAGATTACGTTCACTACACACTCCTAGGGACATATGTCTTCTATTTTTCTTTGTGGCATTGTGACTATTTCTAACAGTCAGTTTAAAAACACAAATGTCTGTTGTCAATCAGGACCAGTTTCTGATGAAGTGAGAAGAAACACTGCCTGAGACAAGAATCAAGGCCATCTTCATGCCCAAAAGAGTACACAGCCAGCAGTAAGCAACATCACAAATGTGTTATACAAATCCAGAATAGATTAAAGTAACTGAAACCAGCATTTGGTTGCTTTTCCTCTGTGATGTTTGCTTTCACATTTTGACAACTCCCTCAGAATTTGTGTGAAATTCAGTGTCCGCCAGAATTACTACTTTGATGTCTGCTTTCAAACTTCCATAAAGAACAGTGACTTTTGAAACACAGAGGTCAGTAAGAACTCAGCAGACTGTGCAGATTATGCTAAATTAACTCCCATATTTTGGTCAGCAGGTGGAGAAAGCATAATACAGTGTCCCAGTATCCCTGAAAACCAAAGCTGGGGTCAGTCCCCACAAATCCATTGCAAATTCAGAGGCTTTGTTTATTACTCTATCTGGCTTCAGCTGCGCATTAGTAAAATCGGACATGCAGGATTCACATTTAAATATTTGAGTAAGATTTTGTTGCTAACAAATACACATATTTGTTTATACGATTGGGATTTTTCTGTGTGAAAAATGGTAAGGATGCTGAAGGTATCCCTTGAGCTACTAAGCGTAAGGGAGCCTGTACTTCACAATGAGTTAAAGATTGTTTAAAGACCAGGACAGTCATTAAGCTGTATTTACTGTCTAGACAGGAATAGCTCCACCTAACCATTCCCAAAGGTTGTTAGCATTTCTAAAAATTAAGCAGCAGCAGGAAAAGGTTAAGATCAACTTACTAATTAAGTTACACTCACAGAAATCTGGAGAGGGGAAAGGAATGTAAATATGAATAGCATCCCCCAGTCTGAGTCCCAATGCTTAAATACATGTCTTGCTTTACAAAGGAAAACATTAGGACTGAGCAACAGTGTGCAGAGTTGATGCCCAGGCATGGGGCTGCACAAAAATGCCATTAGCCTGAGACAGATAAACTCCAAGGGGTTTCTTTTATCGAAGTTACTGGTAGACACAAGCAGTGTTTTTCTTTCCTCTCAGTACTGTAAATCTGCAGTCTACTGGTAGAGTACATTCACTGGTCTTTTGTAGCTTTTGGTGTTAAAAGGTGAATTCAAGTTAACTGCCTAACAATGAGAAATGTTCCAAGGCTATGTTATGATGTTAATTGTATGATAAAAGCAGATATTTAGGTCACTTCCACGGTGCTTAGCAAATTCCCAAGGGCACTTGACAGGAAAACAGAATTCCTTCAAGGAGCTACACAGGCAGCAACTACGGAGATAAAAGAGATCCCTTCTGGTGACAAGTATTACTCAGAAATTCCTTAGCAAGTGGTGAGACTGGATAGTCTGAGAGATCCCTCAGATTCCCAGGAGGGACAGAAGCTCTGCTGCTCTGCAGGTTCTTGTAGGTGGAAAGCCTGAGTAGAGCTCGGAGAGGTCTCTGGTTTCCCTGCCCCACAGCTCTCCCTGCCTACGACACGCAGCACCGCGGTGCTTGTTTACAGGCTGGAGATGAGAAGAGTCTGTTGATGCAACAATAATAATTTGAATTCTAATCCAAGGAATAACTGCATAAGCAAGGAGCGGGAGGCAAGCAGAGCCATCCATATCTTTGGAAACAGAAATGATGAATGTAAATCAAACTGTTCAGAATCACTTAAATTGCCATTTAAATCAAAGTCCAATTATATAAATTGTCCGAAAGAAGCCTATATTCAGATAACCAATTTATCCTTATTTAATCTGTATTATAAGACAAAAGATAACTCAGGGATTGTTAACAAAACATATTGATAAACATAGATTTTAAACTGAATTTGCACTTCCCTTTCTCAATTTGTAGATCTACCTTAATGCTATTTCAATGGAGATTTTCCTCTTTTCTTATATTGAAAGAGTAAAGAAATACTATTTATTATTATTATTAAATGAGTATCAAATCTTACTCTTATTTATGTTGGACCTTTTCTGGGGAAAAAATAGGTTGGAATTCTACTAAACACACAGTTCTTCAAATCATGGGCATTATCGCCACATAAATTAAGTTACCCAACTTGTTTGCATTACAAATGGACATATTAAATAAGTGCTTTTTCTGAAATGAAAAACTGAATTGTTTGGGTTTGGTGACCAGGTCACACAAAATTTTAAAACCAGGTTAGTCCCATCCTCTCACTTGAAAAAAATTAGGAACAGACCAAAATTTAAAAAAAAAAAAAAAAAAAAAATCACTGTTCCTAGATAACTTTAACTTTTAACGAAATTGTCACAGAATTGTACTGAACAGAATAAATGGAAACTAAAAATGAAATCCTAAACTATTTCTACACCTGCCGAGGACAGCGCTATGCCTAAAGCTAACTTAGCACCTCCCAGTCTTTTGTTCCAGACCAAGTCAATGCTTTCACCACTCCTCTCGGAGAAAGCAAACCGGTAGGGCTTGAATATTGCTTATTAAATGCAACCCGAGAAGTGCCCGCAAGGGAAGCGCAGCACCTGCAGGCGCCCAGGGCTGTGCTCGCCCACCCTGCCCGGCCTCCCCCTGCCCGAGCACAGGAGGTGAATCTAAACAGCTCTGACTCTCCTGACACCACTCCTGCTAAGCAGACACTAATCACTTTTTTGTTGGTCTTTTTTTTTCCTTTCTCCTACTTCCCCGTGGGAAGAAGTTGATAATGAACTCCGTATATGGCACTGGCACTCTTACTGGGGAGAAATAATAAACTGCAATTCCACCTCTTCCCTCCCAGTTTCTTTGGGAGGGTGGGATAATTGTGATGCCTACATTTTCTTCTCCACCTCCCTCAGAAAAAAGGTTAATAAACCATTCAGCATTTACTTTTCATGGAAACGGTATGTCTGGATTAATTAGCATTTTCCAGGTGGCACAGTAATACAATTTTGAGTGCTCAATACCAGGTTGTTCCAGAAACCCATTTACAAAATTGTAACCCAAATGCAGTTGAGGATTCATTCATTTTAGGACAGAAGAAATAATTCTGGCTACAACTGCAGCAGTAACTTGGCCTAGAACTGAGCAGAGACAAGACTACTGCATCGGGTCAGAAACATGACCAGAGCTGAGTGACCTAGTTAGAAGTGTTTACTCTCCTCTGAGATCACTGACAGCAAGCCTTTGTGCTTTAAGACAATTTATACTTGATCAAGGTTGGAGGATATATATCTAACATCAGCACCAGGCTATTCTAGAACTGCATCTTGCAGGGGTTCTTGTACCTTTCCCAAGCAAACTATTGACAGGATGGGCATGTGGACCCCTTCAACCCTGGGTGGCCTGAGAAGAGATAAATGTTCATCTCCTATCAAGTACAGAAAACACTCTCCAAACACTCCAAATTTCCAGTTCCGGTGTGAGTGCACCTGCATGGGAGTATTTTTGCGTAGAAGGTGGGACATGGCACCAGCAGCCAAACAAGACCCACTTCTGGCAGGCTGACCTCAGAAAGATGCTAAAAGCAGGAACAAGTGTTCACTTCCAGATCTCAGGTGGAAGAAGATGGCTGCAAGCAGTCCTCAGTGCTGAGAACTAGGTCCCAGAAAAACTAATTCTCTATGGACTAGCAGCACACAGCTCCAGGTCAGACCACTGGCAACTTCACATCCTACTTGCAGGTTCCACCACAGGTACAGGGACCACAGTGCCCTTAAGAGATTGGGACCACATATCTAATGTTAAGCATGACCAAGGCCGAATGTTGTATCTCAAAACCTCCCAGCTCAACACTGCAAGTGTTTAAAGATTAGTGCTTCCAGAATTAGCAGTTACTGATAAAAAACTGATACTGAAAAGAAAAAATGCAAAGATCAGCTATACACATATATACGCCAAAGAAAAGAGACCAAAACTAAAACCTGAATATTTCAGAATATTTCAGTTGATCTGTACAGTCCCATTTGTATGATCAGATTTCCAGAAAGGCATCACAGTTTCAGAGCAAGGCATCTGCCAAACTAATGAGAGCCCAAGAGTCAAAACAAAAGTACAAATAAGTATTAAGAAATAAAAAATCCCCAAACTCTTAGGTAGACTCTACTGTCTAAAACTACAGGTGCTTAGGAAGAAATTATTTCGTAACTGTAACATAAACATTTACAAAAGATGGTATTTCTTCATCTGGTGTTCATCAGAAACTTTTGCTCAAGTCTCAAAGCAGCAGCCCACAAGTTTTGCTTCTTCAAGCACAAAAAACCAAAAGGGGCTGCCACTAGGGATGGGAAAAAGAAAACCTTGAAGAGCTGGCTCAGAGTAACTAAATACTTCAAATCCAAATTTTACTCACTTCAACATGTTTGGAAGCGATGCAGGTTGGCTGCAAGCCATCCTCAACCCAACAAGTGTACCTCACCAGCTGGCATGACACAGACAAGAGCCCCCAACACCTCGGGAGGGAGCAGTCGGGAACAGATCGGGTGAATTAATGCAGCACTCCAGGTTGCGTGCCTGGGCAAAACTGTTTGTTCTTCGGCTCCAGTTTCAAAGTCAGTCAGTATTTAAACTGCTTGTTCTCTAGCTCAGATTTCAAAATCAGTGTTTATGTTTTATTGTTTTACAGTTCAGCAAGACCAAGCACAATTAGCTTGTAAAATTCTATACTGCCTGTCTTCAAGGTTGAAGGAGGATGAGGAAGCAGAATGTTAATAGTGAGTAGTTACACACTTGGGCAGCTCTGGGCACACTCAGTTTTATGCCACAGTGTACTCGAGCAGCTGTTGAACTTGGTGTAAACCAAGAAGAACGAAACTGTGCAGTCAATAGCAAAGTAACCCTTGTCTGCATTTGCAAGGCCAGGCCCATTGAAATGCCACGTTTCTGCTGTCCCAGGAAGAGCAAGACTGGGAGGACATGTGGACACAGCAGGGACTGGAGCAATTTATTTACTGTAGAGGTTACTGATTTATTTTTTTGTTTAAGAAAATGTTTCAAGAAGTTGTCTTGGATCCACAGTGAAGTTTCTGATCAGAGGAGGATGAAACTACTGAGCCAGAAACTGGGATTTGAATGAGGCAAACAGCATTTCAGGGGTGTCCTCTGCTGGGAACCTGTTGGGTTCTGAGGCCCCACTTTGTGTGCAGGAGGTCGCAGGGGTGCAGGGAGGGTGGGGAGGTTCTTGGGAGCTTCACGTGTGAAACCTGCAGCTCCTCTGCAGGAGGAGAAACATCTATTACATTACAGAAATGGCTCAGAATCTATAATTTCAGTAATGTGGGGTACAAAATAGAGGGTGAAGAGATGATTTGTATTAAAGTACCTACAGGAGGAACAAGCTCGCTAACAACCATGCTTGCAAACATGGCAAGCAGAACGTAGGACAAAGCTCCAAGAAGCTGGGCACATCTGAAAGCAGCACATTCTAAAGCAAAGAGAAACACTCATTGCTCTCTGAACACAAAAAGCACTTCCTTCTAACCAGTTCTGAAATTCAAAGTCCACCCTGAATACATACTGTGACAAATGCATCCATGTGTGACATGAATCCCTAACTTCTGTATGAAACAAACAATCCAAGTGGTCAGTCCAGGACATGAAAAGGTCATTTCTTGGGGAATGAGTGTTTGACAGCCTCAGTGCTGTTCTGGTAATTTATCAGACTAAGGATCTTCCAGTGGAATGTCAGAGCCCACAATTCCTAATGATAAAATAAAATTTAAAAAAAATTAAAAGACAAAAAAATAAGAAAGACTATCAAAAATACCTCTCTCTAGCCATTTAACATATTAAGTATTTTGGTGCAGTTTGTAGCTACAGCTATGTCATTCAAATGCTGTAAGTATTTTGAAAGGTACTAATCAGTGGTTCACCAATACTTATTGGTACACTCTAGTGTTTTTTGTTTTTTTTTTAAGTGTGTATGGGCATTCCATCTATTCCTAAAATAGGGAAAATATGTATGAGAAAATTGCTATTCTACATTATTTTCCACAGGATATGTGAATTTAGCCAGAGGCTATCAGTCTTGAAAGAACACTACTTTTAGAAAGCTTAGTCACACATTTTATTTTATTTTACTCTATTTTTCTCAGTAGAAACGTACTTGTACAAATGTGATTGCCTCAACTCCTGGCTCCAGACCTACAGGGAAAATCCACAAGTGCGTGCATGCAGTTGTTTTGTAAGATCTCAGTTTATTTTCTAGCAATTACTACTCACTACTTACAATGATGCATTACCAGATTACCCATTCCAATTGCTTATTAAAGTATGAACAGGGTATCTCAAGTCTGTTATAGACATAATCCTGTGGGTGCCTCTTCTGGTCTCTGGACAACAAAACACACATCCCAAAACATCAGAGCTCCATTACCCTTTCAGGCACATGAGGTGCCTTCTAGCTAATAGCCCAATTAATCATGAGGATGTACTTGAAAAGGAAGTTGAAATCTTGTTTGGATAATGAAGTAGAGATTACAGGATGCCTAAGAAGAAATTGTGCTATACAAGCACAAATTGAACATGTTCATCACAGTGATACAATACGCTTATTACAACTTTAAAAAAGTAATTGACAAAACCTTAATTATCATTTTACAAATTAACAGGTAAAAATGGATGCGGATAGATGAAGGGCTGTGAGGACTCTAATAGGTTCAAATCATAAGCTGATGAGAATCCACATAAATTAGGTTTTTATTTATAGTTATAAACTCCACAAAAATGTTAAAAAAAGGCATCTTTTATACACAGATTGAAGAGGTTGAAAATGAAGAGAAAAAGATCTTTTTGACTGAAGATAGAACACATTTTAACGCTACTAACCTAAGGTTGTAGAGCCTAAAAATACATTTCATAGTCTGTCTTCAGAGTTTCTTTTTACAATTAAGAATATTTGTGTCCATCTGTGTGAGGCATCAGACTCTGATAAAGGTGGACAGGGGACATGTCCACAAGCCCACCCTGATGTTGCTATTCTACTGAAGATGTTAGATCTTCTAATAAGGTAAGGAATTTCTTCACAAATACAAAATAAAAAATATTACAGATTTTGCAGTCTGCATTTACATCCAGCCAAGTGGCAATTTGTTGCTTATTCCAACTGCTACCATTTAAAGTAATTTTTTTAGACTATTCACTGGATTCAAAATAGTCAAACCTCATTATGTAGTTTCTTTGAATTTACTTTCCAATACGAAAGTATCTGTATTTCAGTTACTTTAGCTATTGTAGTTATAATTGTCTGTATTTCAGTGTTTCATTTATTCCAGGAAACTGTAATAGAACCATTAAAAAGGGATAATATATGACTTTTTTTTTTCCTGTTCAGGCAGTGAGCAGTCCTAATCATATAAAAATCTTGTTTATGATAATTTTAAACACTCATTACAACAAATTGCTGGGTTTACACACCTGAATCAAACTTTCAAAACTGTAATGAGACTGATAAACACTGGATACCTTTTTCATACGACCAGATGGAAACCTATTGTAGCTCTGGCCAAGAACACTGTACTACCGAGTAATCAAGACAACAGCTCAACCTTTTTGTGTTGTTATCCAATTCACAAATAAAGGGCATTGAAAGAGATTACAGGAAAGCCTTAAAGTACCCAGAATTGCACCTGTTTATGTTTCTGCTAGCTCTGCACATACAAACAGAGGTAGGAATTAGGGGAGGCACTACATGCTTGTCAAGTCCAGGGTTTATATGTCTATTTTCAGACTCTCAGGAAAACAAAAGATATTTTAATAGGAGAAAGGGAGCACTGAATTCACTGGTAGTGAATGCATCACAATTAAATTTGTTCTCATTCAATGAGGATCTGTCCTGAAATCTCTCACCTGCAGGAATAAAAGAACTACCATGATGTTTTAATTTTATTATTTTACCTTAATTTAATTTCAGGGTTTTTTTAAGGAAAACAAAACCTTACAAAATCAGATCTTTTAAACTATGTAATAAAAAGGGCATCGGACTACTTAAAAGGGCATGAAATTCCGCCCTCACATATAGTCTCAAATAGGCTGGGGTAGGCTCTACTTTCATGGATAAGTACATCCTAAAGAGATTACAACATTTTAGGCAAAAGGCTATTGAATTACAGTGTGGATTAAATTACAGAATTTGGTAAGTGTGTATTATCATATATCAGCACATCCACCAGTTTAGTTCAGGAGATAAATTACTAAAACTATGCAAGAAGCTGAATAGCCTCTTATGACAGTTTGATGCATTATTGATTTTTTTCCATTTTTATTTCCAAAACAAATTTCATTTAATTTTCATTATTTAATTCCCATCAATTCAGCAATTCACAGACTTTTTTGGCTGTTGAATGTCTTTGTGCAGAACACATTAAAGTAACTGAGTAGAAAATTCTGTCATAACAATGCTTTTCCCTGCTAACTATTGGCAATTATTCTCCTAGCCCAGTGTCAGAACTACAACTAACTTAATTTTTATATATGATGACTGGAGAAAAAAAAAAAAAAGGGAACATAGTTATCAGTACTCAAGCATTCCAGGTTACTACTCACCCAAAGCAATAATTATCCCTTGATTCAGTTTACCACAAAGTCACAAATTTAGGTTTTTTCACCTCTGTTTTAACAAAGGTTTCATAATATAAATTTTGCCTTTTCATTTCAGTTGCATAGAGAAGCTACTAGAATACTAAAATAAAATGATCTACATTAGATTAGCCAAAAAGCTCATTATTCATACTTTAGGCAAGCAAAGCAAAGAGGGTAACTCTTTTAAGCACTTGGTCCTGCTAGTTCTTAATAACAAAAATAATATTTCTAGGATATTTGTGCACTACAGGGTAATATGAAGCAAGCCAAAGCATAATAATGAAGAACAACCAATTTAAGTATATAAAAAAGAATGTATTTTTTTCTGGAACTGTTCAAATATAACCCAATCAAGAAACAACTATATTCACCCTCTAGGAACTTTAGCTAGACACATTGTTTTACATTTATATTATAACATAAACCATAATTGATATTTTCAGAAAAAAAAAGTTTAAATTAGATGAGGAAAAGCTGCTTTAGCAGTAACTTCAAGCTGGTCCACCAGAATGTAATACCATCTCTTAACGTATTTATTTCATATTTGGAGAAAGCAGAGTATTTCACAGAACCAAAACTGAACTACTAAAAAAAAAAAAAAGGAAACGTAGCACCACTAGCACAGAAGCATTCCTTGCAAGAATATGAAATTATAACTGTATTTCAAAACATAAAATCTGACAAAACAGAGATAATGAGTTTTGCCTGCTAAGAGAACATACTGCAAAGTATATTTTACAAGTCCATTCGGCCTGAGGGGCTGCAGGTTGAACAATGATCAGGCCTGATTGTATAATAGCAAAGCAGAATTTGGGATCCCAGGATTTCTTTTTACCTGTAATAAACTATTGTTCAGTTCCTTCAATAATGGATATTCTACTTGAGTCAATGATAGCAGCTCAGGCAAACAAAAGAAGTCTTTATGCTCCATCTAGACGTTGCAAGGTGCTTATTCAATTTCTTCTGCATCAGGGGCACTGTTCTTACCTAATATGTATACATTTGCTGAGTGTTATTCAGCCTTTGTTGCTTCTGACCCTCACTTGGCATTTAATTCCCAGTCCACCGGGGCATTCATGCTTGATGGCACTGATGCACATACTGAATGCTTTATTTATTTAATGGCACAGGGAATGAAGCTATAAACTGTATTAGACAATATCCTGTTTAAAGATGCCAATGGTGGGTGTCGCAGCATTACCAACCCCCGTGTGCAGCAGTCAATATGTCACTGGGATTCAGAGGACAGTATATATGATTACAGATCAACACTGCAATAAGGAAAACAAGGCTTCAATTCAAAATTCCATTTAATATTTTTCAGGAATATTGTTATACTACTGAAAGTGTTATGCATGCGTTTATGTTCTTGGTCTTTTAAAGATGCCCATTAATCTTCACTGCTAGTGGCAAAGAAATTTTCCTCCAATACTACAGCCCCTACTAAAACTGCTGATACTACAATGAAATTTCAGTTATGTCCCTGTGTAGCTATGCAGAATTGTTTTAAAGCACAGTTCTCTGCGCCTAAAGCAGTAGAGAGATGATTACAAACAACTCACGTACAATTTGACAACTAGTAAAAAAAAAAAAATACTGACCTTTATTCAGCTGAACAACTTTGTCATTTATAACAATAGAAATAACTTCACCTATACTGGTAAGGTTCAGTCTTTCTCTTAGTTAAGGTAAGATTATCCAAACAGCAAAACTCATGAATGTTATTGAAATATTCTCTCAAAAGGTCTTTTATCTAAACCCAAACAAACAATATTTAACAAAAATAATGCAGAAGTGACCAACACAGTTGCAACTGTCTGAAACCCCCACATTCAGATATACCAACTAAACTGAAATGTCACACAGATGCTAACAGTCAACCGTAGCAAGAGGTATTTTAGAGGCACTTATAATTATTCTGGAAGCCTGGGACCTAAGATCCATAACAGCCTATATCATCCGTTGTTTTTAATTATGTCTTTTAAAAAAGCTCCCCTGCTGTGTTTCTGAAATACTAAATGGCCTCCACAGCTACTTGGCATAACTCATTCTAATTCATGATTACAAGATGGTATTTTCAGACTATTCCCTCTTTCCCAGCAACTACTTAAATGAAAAAAACAAAAACAAAAACCCAAACAAAAACAACCAAAAATCATTTTGACTTAATTCCTATTTAAGCCATCCATTTGAGGCATTAAATTTAAAATGCAAAAAATGTCAAGTCACAGAACATAACATTTACATTATGTATCTGCAGAATTCCTATCTAAAATAAGTTTTTTAATAAGTAAAGCATGATGATTTTAATATTGCTTTTTGGAAAAAAATCTCATGGTAGAAGTTTTACTTGAAAGCAGGATAGGGTCAACTGGCTTAAATTTGGTTCCAGTTTTTATTCTGCTGTGCAAGATACAGAGTTTTAACATTAGAATCCCAATGCTAGAAGTAAAATGTTCTGCTCAATGCAGTAGACATTTCCTAACTGCACTTCCATGTTCAAATGCTAAAGGTTGATAGGTATGTTTATCCTATAAGCTGTGAACTTTAACTATTACTACTAAGAAGGTTATGCCCTTAAGGTTCAAAAAAAAAAAAACCACACTGGAAAACACACTTAAAAGGAAAAGATGCAACCACTTTGAGTGACCTATCCTCTGCAGGATTACTCCCATTATACTGAGAGCTTTTTTCTTTCCTTACCTCTTCTTATTCCTAACATACTACATATTCTTTTATAAATACTGCCTTTAAGAATTGCATAATTTGCATAGAATTACCATTGTTATCTCCCTGAGAAAAGAAGCTGCAAGGTAATGGAAAGGGAAGGGAGTAACTGAACACTTGGGGTCATAAGGACTAAGCCTTAAACAAAGAACACAGAGTATTCATGAATTTGCAACTAGTCAAAATGTGCCAAGAACTGTGTTTCCTCTCTGTAAGCTCTTTTGTGCTTCGTGTAAGCAAAAGTCAAGCCAACCTCAAAAGAAGCAGTATCTGATTTTCTGGACAGTTTCTCTGATAGGATGTAGCTGGGGCTCTGTTTATCTGAAATAATGCTTGACAGCTGCATCCCCCAAGCACATGCTCCAATACAACATCCCAAGATGGGTGAAGCATGTATAACAAAATGAAACTTAAAGCAAGACAGCCGAGTCAGAGCAAATCCCCGTTTCATTGAGTTCTTTCCTGAGTGAAAGACGTGGAGACTGTCTCTTGGTAACTTACAGAGAAACCAGCAGGTCTAGGGGGGAATATAGTGCCATTCTTTGCCTTTTTCTTTTTTTTTAAACATTGATTTTGAACAGCACATTAGAAAAAAAGGATGACAGAATCAATAGAATTTAAGATGTTCTTGTAATCTGGGTTTAACTTCATAGTAACACCTCTAATCAAAGGCGGGGAGCCCTTTGTGGCATTTTGACATCTACATCTATCATGTGGATATGGCTTTTACTGAGCTGAATTAACAACTTTACTCAAATAATTAAAATCTAGCTGCCCAGAATGTCAGAGTAAAAGGAGTTTAACACTTCATCATTCTTGTAAAAGTGTAAGTTTAATCTGTGCATTATGTCAGCTGTTTTGTGGGTTTACAGTAAAAGTAATCAAGCAGTAGAACAGAAAAAGAAATTGTAAAACAGCAAAAGAAATAACATCACAGTAGCCTGCCACATGTTGAAATTAGCACCAATTTTACTCCATGGAAATTAAATCCACCTATAAAACTGATAATACCTCAAAACTGTAAGCAAGGGAATACTTAAAACATCAAATCCAACCTGGGTTCTATTTTTCTCCTTAAATAAAAAGAGTAATAAAAATCTCTCATTTCCTCCCAAAAGTGGAAGATAAAATATCATGGGTTCTATCCTTCAGTTTTTCTCCTCACATCCTGTTGCTTTGGAAAAATCCAATTCTCCAACTACAAATGGAGACTAAGGCCATATTTTCAAATGGCATAAACAAGCATCACCACAAAAAAAAAAAAAAAAAAAAAAAAAAGAGAGGGNAAAAAAAAAAAAAGGCTGAAAAAAAGACTTTGCCTTTCATCTTTGCTGCTCCTCCCTTGTTTAGGCTAGGTGTTTTGTGGTGTGTGTGCTTGCATTTTTTTTTTTTTCAATGCTAGTGGATCACCCATGCTGAATAACTGATTAGGGTTCAGACCACATTTCTGTAGGGAGGGGCAACCTAAAGCAGAAAACAGGTCCCAGGGATGGAGAGATGGGTAACATGCTTTTCAAGTGGTTACACTGGTTTATTTCAATCGCAAATGAGTATAATCTCAGATTTTTATTACACTCAGTAGTTGAAGGATTTAGTAATTCAATTAATAATTACTGAAATATAGACAAAGCAGCACACTGATAATCCTCCATAATAGAGATTCCTTTGCCCTTCCTTCCTATTACTTGTGCTGGGTACAAGACCATTTCCACTAACAGATATGACCTTTTAAAGCGATGGAATAAGTGTGAGACAGGGCAGGCAAAGGAGATGAAAGATGATGCCGATGCTGCAGTCATTTTATGTTAAAGGCTCTGCTTATGTGTGTAATTCATACCACTGAAGTCAGAATAATTTGAGAGCTGAGTTTTCAACAGCCTTTATAAATGATGTGTTTTGTTTCAGGAAATGTCGTCTTCACTGAAATGCTGGTAACATGTATATAATTATGTCAAAATAAAAACCACACTTTTAAAAAAAACTTCAAAGCCTTAATTTTAAAAATAAGCTACATCTCAGTGACTATTTTTTTACTACCTTGATGCCAATTATTTTGAATTTTACTGATACATATCTTTGTTTCAGCCAGGTTTTTTCTTACTAACTGCATTAACAATGTTAACCAGAGAACCACATTTTCCATGCAGAAGGAAAAAAAACCAAAAAACTTCATAGCCATGGTGGTTTTTGTTGTTGTTGTTTTTTTTTTTTTTTTTCTACTTCTCTTATGGTTTAAAATACAGAATATGTATTTCAAATTATAAGACTTGTACCACAGCAGCAGAGACCAGACCCTACAGTAAAACACATCCAAAGGGCCATGCCCTGTCCCCAGATGCACAGCATGGCTTCTTATATACTTCAGTAGGAGTCTTAGACAGGTAAAGAAGGCAAAAACTAATAAGCACCTGGGGAAGAGATTCAATTCAACCAATAAAAAAAAAAATAAACCCAATCTTAAAGATTTCTACTCATTTCAGGAAGGTGCTGACACACTTCTCACCTCTGTAAAGTGAAGAGTAATGAGACAACTTAATTCTTTCATATTTCGATAATGCTATCTATGCCTGGAAATTGCAGTTAAAATTTCCAGCAAATTTTCACTCCTGCGACTTGGATCCAAGTCCGAACAAGCACCTAGGCTGATAGAACTGAGATAACTCACAGATCAAGTTTCTTGGTTAAATTAATACATCCCTCTAGTACTCACTTTAGGCTGAGTAAGGTAACTGAATTTCATTAAGAAAATCTGGAAAGTGCTGTTTGAATTGGCAAGGAAGTAGGGTAGGCTGGTGGGAGGCACAGACTAGCAGCTGAACACATCTGCAACCTAAACTCCAAACCATTCTAGAAATCCACAATCCTACTGGGTGAAAGGGGAAAAAAAGATACAAGAATATGCACTAAAGAATGCCCTCTTATCTGGACTGGCCACTAAACCAACATTAACTTGAATGCTTTGATGCTTCTGGGAGATTAAGAATTGCCCCAAAGGGAAACAATGCTTGTTGTTGTTGTTATGAGTTTGGCTTTTTTTGGTTTTTTTTTTTGTTTTTTTCTTTTTTTCTTTTTTCTTTTTTTAATTATAGACAAGCCAGAAATATAGAAAAACAGCTGAAGGGGAAATTAGAGAGAAAATGAAAGTCCTGCAGACAATGAGGAATTGAGAGGGTTCTGATCTTTCATGAGATTATTACAGCTAACAATCCAGTTCAGAGAGATGCATGATACACGTCACCATTTCTAACCTCTTCAGAGCACCAACAGTGTAAAAAACACTAGACAGATTTTAATTGTAGTGCTAATTCAGTTATTTTTACTCTCTGTTTAAAAGTATATTGTGTTCATATGGCTAAGTGGCTTTGTTTGTTTTCCATCAACCCCACTCAAACTGTGGAGAAAACTGGAGTAGGTGAACAAAGGCTTTTATCGCTCAGACACCTTCCAAATATTCCAAACCTCACCAAAAAAAAAAAAAAAAAAAAAAAAAAAAAAAAAAAAAAAAAAAAAAAAAAAAAAAAAGGACTAGAAAAGCTGTAATATTTATTTTTCATTATTTTGAGGTTCCATGTGAGAAACTGCATGTTACTTGTTACTAAAGTCTCTCGCACGCAATCATTTGGCCCGGGAGGCTGCAGCTTTTCCTGCAGAAGAATCTGTTTCTTCCTCTCACCCTGCAGGAAACTCCTCACCTTGTTGCAATCTGCCTCTTGCCAAAAGGGGCACCTTGCTGCCTGTGAGGCATCAGCCAGGGGAACATTTTTCTCTGGTCTGACACTCATAATCCCACTTGCCAGGCTGCTGCTGGCAATTGGGCAGGGAATGCATCCCAGTGCTGCCAGTCCCGTGTCCTGAACACGCCCTGTACAGGTTAGGTAGGTAAACATTTTTAAAAATTGAGAGGTGTGAAAGGGTCACTTCCTTGATTAGAAAACTGAAAAGAATTAAGTAAAATACAAAAGCAAAAAAAGTAGAGCATCATTCCCAAGCAAACCCTTCCTAGCTCTTGCACTTGTCTTGGTTTACTTGCAGGATTTGAGCTCCTCCTTTACCCATAGCTAACTTGCTTCAGAGAGTTATTCACAGCTACATTTCTCTGTTCCTTTGTTAAGGATGGAGTCCCTCCAGGGCTGCTCACAGCATTTGCTTAAGGCTACCTTCCTCTCCCTTCCATCAAAACTCTCCTATTAGGCACCTCTGCCTTTCAAAATTTCCAAAACTAGTCATATCAAATTCAGCTATGGAAATTTATATTTCCCCCTTCTGCTTTCTGGAGTAAAACTTTTTTTTTTTTTTTTTTAATGCAATTAAGTAGGATACCAGTAGGACACCACGCTTTTGAACCTGGGCATCATCATGTTTTTCATTCAAATGAGATTCAAGATTTATTATAACTTAGAATTTCTGATTATAAATCTCATATATTTAGAATTATTCAGCATATACATAGCTTATATATTGCCTAATGCTTCTTTTTTAGTGCTTTGGATAGCATCTACGTTGCCTGTCCATTACTGTTTTGCACCAGTTGGGAAGTCTTGTCACTACAAAATGCAGTTTCCTCCAGCTGAAACTTAAGTGAAAGCAGTAAACAAAATAAATCTGTGATTCTGCTACAGTTGTAATAACCAATTCCTTTGTTCAGATTCAGACCCACTAAGATTCTGAAACAGAGAATATGCCATGTTAAAAGTTGAAAAAATACAGACTGTGTTTCTTAAAATAGCTGATCTGCATGGATCCAGCCTCTTCTGCAGGGAACAGCACAACCTGAGCACAGAAAGTGCCATCCCTGTGGTACCAACTGCTCACCATGTGAATAATGAAATCATAAGAAAATACCTGAGAATAGTGATGGCTGTATCTTGAAATAGAACTGACCTGCACAATAATGTGCTTAAATACTTTCTGACTGTTGACAGAACAAAGGAGATTACATGTTGACCATAGGAAATACCTTTGATGAATGATGTATGATAAAAACAATGGAAGAGTTTATTTCTGTAGCTCAACCTCTATCTCCTCCTACATAATCTTCAAAATAGTCTTAATGATAAAAAGATGAAGATCAGAAAGAAAGCATGATGCAGCGCAAAAACTGAAAAAAACAAAACCATCCTTCAAATAATCGTTCTACTGGAGTTATAAGACATAACACAGCATAGTACTAAAGGCAAGCAGTAAATTTAAATTAAAGGATATAGAAATTGAATTTGCTTAATATAAGATTAGAATTTTTTTAAGCTTTTTCTTAAGAACTGTTCTTAAAATATGATGTCTGTCATAAATATTACTCTTAAAATACCTTAATCTTTTTCCAATATAAAATATTTCACCATGAATATTTCCCATTTGTTTAATTTAGAGACATGTTTTTGTATTGTGAATTTTGGAAAGGAGTGAAAAAAATTGTGGTTTTTGAAAGTGTCCAGTTTTCTCTGAATTCAGTTTGCTTCTACATGATCAGTCTCACAGTAAAACTCATGAAACTGCTACAACAAATATCAGAAAGACAAGAAATTGCTTCCCAGATGTCTATTCATGCCTGGACTGGGAAAACCATTATAATGAAAATCAGAGTTAAAAGGTCTGGGGCCTTACCTGGCCCGGAGGTATTCTCTGAAAAAACCTGTTTTTCCTGGTCTAGGAGTCATAGAAAGAACTGACCCCTTGAACAAGGTAAATGAGTTCTTCAGAGGCCTGGAATAAATTCCTAGGCTCAAGATGCTTTTTGGTCTTTGTTATTTACCCATTTCCTTCAGGTTAATGAACTTCAGCAGAAACAAGAGCTGGAAAACACCACTCTCACAGTCTCATAACTCTGTTTTAGGCACCTAAAATACAGGTACAATGCCTAATGGCATCCATTAACACACGTTCAGCAACACCTAAGAACCCACAGCGTGCACCTACAATGAAGCAGCTGCCTCCATCTCTAAGCATTATCAACACTTTTAAAAATACCTGCTCTTAGGACAGAAAACTGAAGCTTTGTAAAAGCAAGAACACTGACGGGAGATTGAGGAAATAGCGTCAGAGTTAATTTGATCCATCATGAAGCAGCACTGTATGTCCCCATCAATGCCTGGCCACTCCCAGAGCTTGGAAACAACCCAGGCTGGTGCTGGACTGGGGCCAAGCCCCAGCTCCCGTCAGCACAGGGCTGCTGAGGCTGGGGGGATCCAGCAGTGCTGGCTGGGCTGCAGGAGGAACAGCCCAATTCCAGAGCAGTGCAGAGAACTCCTGAGACTGACCCCATTGGCAAATTGGGACATTAACCCCAAGCCCAGGAAGCAAACTGACCTCTGGACAGAACATGCACTGCAGCAGTTCAGACATGCAAAGAGAAGGGATCTACCCCATGACACAAAAACCCACACCCCGAGTTTTAAGGCAGCCTGATTTGCATAGAGTAGCTGCATGCTCAGGTATTTCTGCAGCCTCACTTCATTTGAGACTAAAGATTGGGGGGTCTTTTTCCCTTTGGGCTGGTTTTGTTTTTTGGTTTTTTTTTGGTTTTTTTTTTTGTTTTTTTTTTTTGTTTTTTTGGTTTTTTTTTGGGGTTTTTTTTGTTTGTTTGTTTGGGTTTTTTTTTGGTTTTTTTTTTGGTTTTTTTTTGGTTTTTTTGGGGGTTTTTTTGGTTTTTTTTTTGTTTTTTGTTTTTTTGGGGGTTTTTTTTTTTTTTTTTTTTTTTTTTGGGGTGGGGGGGAGTTTCTTGGTTTTGTTTGTTAGACATGGGGTGTTTTTTCTGTAATTAACAAGTTGCTTATAACACCTTCTGAGTGCTAGTAAATATTGAAAACTAGAGGCAAGAAATAAAATAAGTGTAAAGGTGCAACTCCTAATAAAATTGTCTTGGGCAAATATATATAACTGAGATGCTCAGTTCACTCAGATTCATGAGTAAACACCATGAATTTTAGCCTGTATAGAACACTTAAGAATGAAAACTGTAACTCCTATAAGAAGGGTGGAAAAATGCAAGGAGAAATCATAGAAAAAAATGTTGCACTTATTCATAGTAAGGAATGTTGTATATAGCAATAAAGAACCCCAAATTTAATAAATATCAGGTAAAGAGAGGGATAATTTAGCTGTCTGAATTACTGGATTATGAATTAAATGGTTCCTTTTAACATTCTGTACTCAAACCACAGTCCTATTAAGTGTAAGACTCTAAAGTGAATTTTTAAAGAATGAGAAAATATTATCAGTTCTGCAAGTGATTAAGTCTAGCCCAAAAAGAACATGTAAGGCAAACGCCTTGGAAAGCCTGCCTTTTTGTATAAATGACAGATCAAAGTGTTATTAGTAAAATTATATAATCCTGTTAAACTGGATCCTGGAAAAGGCATACTGAAAGGCAATTTAGATTCCTCCTCTTCCTTAAACCACCACATTTTATTTATTTTAACTTGCAGGTCCTTGCAAAACGCTCACTAGCATGTATATTCTTTTCTTGCCACTGAAATCACAAGACAGGACAATCAGGTTTGTTATCACAAACCCCTCAAACACAACACACACATGCACACATTTTTCTTGGGCTGTGGAATAGCAGTCTTCTGCTTTTCACACAAACTTTAAAAGGAGAGAAAAATTCTCACAAATTTATCTTCTGTTTTTCACTGAAGACTTAAGAAAAAAAAAGAGAAAAAAACCCCTCATGCACAGATGGATGGAAATTTCTTACATGTTCTGCACTCTGTATTGTCACCACAGGACCACCTGCAGTCCTGCACTGTCCAGATAGGTGTTCTCAAAAACACCTGGGTAAGCTGTTTGCCCAAGGACTATGTGCTGGAGATGAAGTAATTAGCAAATGAAACTATTCCTAGCACTCCTCCTTCAACATTAAGTGCAGAGCTGCAGCAGCAAGCTGGCACCTGGTACAGGGAAATGCTAGATGTGATCATTTCAATTTACACATTCAGCACTACATCCCATATGCTTGTCAATGTGAAAGTGTCAGTGATAACAGAGATACCCTAAGAAACTGCTCTGTTGAAATGCTGACATGAAGTTTTTATGTATGAAACAGACCCTCTACTCTGGACCATCTGTAGCGTCTTCCTTTTCTCATGGGGCATGTGTTGGCCATAAAATCTTTCCATTAAAAAAGATATAAAAAATTAAGCTCGAGTTTAAAGGGAGAATTAGAAGCCCTTAAATATCATAACCCAAATTTATATATAAAAGTATTTTTATATAAATATACTACTTGCTCAGCAAGAATAAAAAAAATGCTGAGCAGAAAAAGTTTGCTGCAATTAGATATAGCAAAATTTATAGCTGTGCCACAAAATTAAAGGCAAGTATCTGGCACTATGACTTGTACCAATATATAAAATTAAACAAACCGGAAAATTATGACTGGTTTTGTCTCTTGACTCTTTGGTATGTTTTTCCATGCCTCTGTTCTGTACACATCTTAAACTCACAGGTGTTTTATCAAAAATGCTTTCCAATGATTTCACAACCAGAAATTTCTTAAGTACAACAAAAGTAGGAAGCTTCTTTTGTGTGAGAAGTGATGAGTTTGCTGAATTAGGTGACTGACTAAGGCTAAGGGGGACAATGCAGAGAAGCAGAATGATTTCCTCTGCACAGCTGAGGTCTCCGAGGTGGCGTCGATCATCAGAAAAGGATGATGGAGAGGGTGGAGGGAGAGAACAGGATGGCAAAATTTACAAGGCAGCAGTATTATTTATTATACTCCTTAGATGATCTGAAAATGCATTGAGAAATGAGAGATGGAGAAATATGTTCTGTGATAATGTCTTTAAAAAGTCAAGTCGACCAAAGAAAAGGAGATTCATGGCCACAGTAATGCACTCTAAATCCCAAAATTAAAACTTAAATACTGTCTAAAAAATCTTAAGCAATGAGTCAAGAAATATCTACTGGTACTCAGTGACAGTGGACAATTAAGAAATGTACACTCTAAGCAAGCTACTTTATGCATTTAAGCATTTTGGCATCTTCCTCTGAGACTTTCAGTACTGACTACCAGTGAAAGAAAAAAATTGGAAGGACTGAGATATAATAAGGCAATTTCTGTTCCAGTATAAGTATATGCACTCCTAAAATCTCTAAAGTCTTGAACAGGCTAGTTTATCTGGGAAATGAGCCCTGTGGAAAAATCTTGTTTCCCTCCTCAGGACAGAAATCAGATGCAACTCTGTATCTACCCAACCACACTCTTATAGGGACATTTAGGTTTGCACTTGAGGACAATTTGGGACACCCTTCACCATCTTCATAACTAAATCAAGGAGAATCAGGCTCTAGATACTCTGACTTTAAATTACAGGGTCCCACAGAAGACCATTAATTGTGCTAAGTGTCAAACTGGTACTGCATTCTAACAAAGAATGGCACGTTTTAGACCAGTCTTGAAAAGAAAATGCCCATTCAGCTGGCACAATGTTTCCCAAGCTTCAGTGGATGCACAGCTCTCACTGGTTTTTCATCTATTTAAGGCTGAAGCACTCTGACAGCTCCACCAGGACCTACACCTCTCCCAGTTGTCAAATGCCTGGGTGACATGGTCCAGGGAAGAGGCTGGGGGAAAGTTCCTCCTCAAAGAGAAAGAAAGGCTGTCTCCTGCTGGTCCTGCCTCCTGCATCAGGCCACCACAGGGGAGCAGAGAGACCACAGGGGAGCTGATGGAGTGACAGAGCAGGAGGCAACACCTCCTCCACCATCAGATGGAAATCCTGCAGCTCAGAGTCCCAGGGCTCACCCCGAGGCGTGCCCGTACCCTCTGTGGTGCCAGCTCCCACCTGCAGCCTCGCCCTTGACAGGCTTTCCAAGGCACACTGCCTTCTGCAAACATCTTCTGATAATTAAATCTTAATACTTTCACTTTGGAAAGCAAACACCAGACACAGAGAAGCTGTACACATCTCCCCATGCTCCAGAGACTTTTCTAAATAACTTGTCAGCAGTACTAATTGAAAGCATGTAACATTAATATGTTAACAAAAGACACATGAGCAAAAATACAAATTTTAAAGAAATTGATTAAAAAGTAGAAATTTTCAAGAGATGCATGGGCATTTATTATTGTCTGATTTTATTGTTTCAAGCATTTATTTGGGATCTAATTTAGAAACTGCTGTAATACATTTTAACCATATGCTTTATGAATTGGGGTTTTCCTCCCTTTAAACAGCATCACAGCCTTCCATTAACATCATCACAGGCACTACAAGTTCTGACCTCCTAAACACAACAAACACAGAAAGCAACTGCAGCTCATCTCCTAAAGTATCTGACTGTAAGGTCTAGGTGTATATTCAAGTGACATGGGCAAAGCTGACAGCTCTAAAAACAGACTTAATAGTTTAGGTTGCAGACATGCTATTGTGTTGTCAGCAGAATAAGCACTCTTGTAACCTTCAATATCTTGGTTGAGGAAACTAAAAAAGTTGAGCTTGAAAAATGGAGGGAAAATAAAATTAAGCATTCTAAATTTAGAGAAGTTAGTCTACTATCATCAAGAGGAGACACCTACTTATGCTGCAGATCTAATTTAGGAGGCATGACTTTATAAATGCTCAAAGAATAAAAAGGAAATTTTAACTGAGCATATGTGTTCACATTGTCAAAATATATATCTCTATATCTATCTATATATGCATAAAACTACCCAGGTTTAAGCTCTAACTATGCAGGTAATTTGTTGAAAAATTAATTCCCAATGAAGGGTATATATGTGTGTGGGCATTAAAATGGGAATTGATTCCAGAGGCTTTTATTCTATTACCTCCTTCACTTTTAATTCCCCCAGGTTATCTTAAGAATGTAGCATAATTGAGAACTATTTTCATGGAACAGTAATTCTAAATAAGTGGGATGTTTTAGATGAATTGTATGTCTAAAAATTATTTTATGTCTAAAATATTTAATATCATGCAATGAAGATAGCATCTTTTGCCTATTTAAATGCTTAACTGGAATAAATAAATACATATTAAAAAGTCTTTATAAGAACAAAATTTTTAGTTAACGAGCTTCTAGAAATATCCATCTCATGCAGGCCAAACCAAGGTACCACAAAAATATGCACTGTCTTTACTGATAGAGATACTGTTAATACTCTGGACAACTGCTTGTGAACAGTTAACACCACCCTATCAAGATTAAAACATGTTGCCAAAAATTCTCAAAATCTTCAATAATGAGATTTCCTTCTTTGTTATTTCTTCATAGTGGCATTGGTAACAATTCACTGGCCCTTATCAGACAAGAGTTCCCATTTTCTATCATTCCATTTTTACCTGCCTAATCAGTTGAACAAAAGTACTTTATGTAAAATGATTCCTTTAGTTGCCTTAGCTACAAATCCCTGCAGTATTGTATAATTGAAATCTACTCACGTAAGTTAGGAATAATTAGGCCCCAAAATTAAGCCAAACACAAAGTTAATTCAAATAGTCAGCTGCTGTCATTTAAATGGTTACAGAGTTTTATTGTTGCTTAACATCTTTGAATGCACCTTTTTTTTTCCTCTGTTACAACCTTATCCCTTACTCCAGATGGAAAGAGGATCAAGAGAATTAATTTTGGGTATGTCATAATCATTCATACCTTGACCAAAGATTTTCTTTATACTAGTTTTTCCCAGTTATTGTCACTAGATTTTTCTATTTTATTTTTAATCAGCCGTATTAAAAAAGGGAATAAAAAGAATCAAAACAGATGAGGCTTTGAGGTAAAGTCAGAATCACTGAGTCTGTTACAAATAATATTAACATGATGACAAATTTTAAACAGCAAGTATTCAGAAAGTCTCTCTTCATACTTCAAAACACCTTTTGTAAAAAGAAGGCAACATAGAGATACAGTTAAAATGGATCCACAACAAATCTAAGAGCTAGAAAATAATGCAAAGAGGTAAGACTAAATATCATAACAGGAATTGTTTTCAGGACTGAGTCTGGACCCTGTTGATTTATCAGCTAAAAATATGAAATAATTTGTACAGCAAAATAGTTGCTATATTGTTACATATAAAACATAAAATAATTGCTGCATTATTAGATTACTTTGTAACTGGTAAAGGAAAGACTGCTGGTTAGATGTATTTCTGACTGTTTTCCTGGCGGCACTCAGATTACACTGCAGAACAAAACACTGTATCATAAATCCTTCAAGACAGTTTACACATGAATGACTTCCAGCCTTTTGTATTGTGAATTTTTAAAAATGCACAGATGCTTTTTATATATAAGAAGATCTATATACATATTTAGATCTTCAGACTAGCATAAAGATAGGGAAAATTACTGAGCAGGATTTGAACTGAAGGCCTAAACCAATCAGTTTATGCATGATATAGTATGCTGATAGATTTTTTTTTTTTCCCCCAGCTGGTGCATTAATACGTGAAGTGATGTTCTGTGGACCCTATCCATCTTTATGGGTAATAATCCATATCACAAACCACCCGTTTGCCCTCTAGTACTTTCCATGCTTCACTCTTCACGCATGCCAGTTTCATCTGTTGCAAATTAAATGATGCAAAAGCATAAGCAACAAACTGTTCAGTTTTATTTACTAAAAGCATATTTATCTTAAGCCACTAAAAAGCATGATCAGTAGTCAGCCAGAAATCCAGACTTTTCCAATAGACTTTCAATGGCAACAATGTTGCAGAATAAATAGCATCTTAATTCTTAAAGCAACATTTTGCAGTTAGAGGCAATTCACGAGCCTAAGCGAAATGAACCAGGGTAGCTCACCGGGAGAAATACTGTGGAAGGCAGAGCTGGTCTCATGCACAGCATCAGTGGCAAACGGGAAAATCTGACTGAAGCTCATTCAAAAGATAGTTAAAACAAGCAATATGAAACAGCACTGAAGCCTGTAAATGCAAACATTTCCTATTGCTTTTCCAACTGAAAGTGCAGCACATAGGCGAATCTTGTTTCAGTGTCAACTTCCTCTCAGGTTTCCTAAATGAATTACCTGATTCAAATTTAACAAGAAAATTGCTCCAACAGCACCTTGCATTACTTGTACTTTCTGCTGGAAAAGAACAAAACTACCTAACTCCTGAGAGAGACATCAAGATCCCTGGCAAGGGAGAACACAAAAGCCAGCTTTCCCTCCATCGTCAAGATCCCTCATAAAACTCACTGAGTGCTGTATCCAACAACTGAAAGTTATGTGGTCCCCCTGGGCTTCTCACATGTGTGGGTTGCTCAGGCAACAGATGAAAAAAAATCATTTTGCTTCCCAACTAGTCTCCCCCACACATCTTTTATACACCGAGTAAACATCAGGATTATTACACCAGGATAGATTGAGAAAACAAAAAGAATTAAACATTCCCAGCCACCTGGACTGGTCCAAGCTCAGAAGGAACAAGCAGGAATCTCCTCTGCCACTGCCAACACCCTCATGTACACTTACAGGGGTTACCTTAATGTCACTGGGACATGGATGAATTGTCTCCCTGACTGAAAGTAGGAGCCATAAGCAGAGCTAACATTCATACAGCTCCATTTCTTTATAGTTCAAATGAAAGCAAGGAGGTAGAGATTATAGAAACACACAGAGCTTTAGCACAGTTGGGTTTTGAAAGCCAAAAGAGTAGTTTTGAGACTCTTTCAGCAACAGCAGAAATTTGGAACACCTCTCACAAAAGGATTTTTTCAGCTCCTACTATCAAAAAGAACTGCATATTCAATTTACCATACTATGTCTGTGGATTTCAGGTATAGCTCATCTACAGAGGCACCCATAGAAAGTATATCCTGTGTTAAAAATGTAAAAAAAATAGTATTCTTGGAAAAAAAAAAGAATTATGATTGGAAAAGTATTCAGCATTCCTGAGTTTCATTTAAAATATCAACCTAAACATCATAATGAAACAAACAAAAAATCAAAAGGAGTAACTGTAAATATTCTTCTACAAAGACAACATTGATGAATAAAGATGATGAATAAAGATGACAACAGTTAACTACTCAAAAGGTCAATTTTTAACTGTCTTCAACATTGTTAGGAGCTCCTATGCTATTAAATTCCTTTGTAATGGGAGTATGGATGGACAAGCCAAGAATTTCTCTCTCTGAATAGTTTTATCTCCTCTACCTCATGTAACACAATCTGGAACGCTAGCACAAACACGGAAGTGGGCACATACATGAAACATATTTTAGAGCTGTTTCTGTAAGTTGTTTTTCTGTAGTACCTTCATCCTACATATGCTTCCTGCTATCAAGATATCCATCCATGCAATATACAATTAGCACAGACTATTACTTTCTGTGCCATTTACTCACAGAAGTAGGCCATGAGCATCAATGGATCTACTTGCAAATATAAAACCCATTATGTCCTTGTAGAACTTGGCAAGAAACATTAAATCTAAAATCATTATACTTTATGATAATTTTTATAATCTGATTATAAGGACACTAAATGCAATAAGAAAGCCAGTGCTGAAGCATTCACTGATGTCAGATACTTCAGGCAGTTATACTTACATTTTACACCTGAAAATACAATATCAAACAACGGAAAAACTATATAAAAAACCTTATTACTAAGACAAGCAGCATTCTCCCATTTGAAAAAAAAAAAAAAACAGAAATGAAAAATAATTAAATATTTTTAAAATGCAGCTCAATAAAAAATAAATTATATGTTTTCCCATATTTAGTAATAGAATACTAAAAAACACTATTTGCTTTTTAAAAGACATGTCCAAATTCTGCTACCATATACCTGCAAAGGTCCCTTTATCATAATAAACTAATCTAAAATATTCCCAGATTTACATTTAACAAGAGAAAAGCCCCTTAGGCAATGATGCCACTGCAGGCCAGCTGAAGGTTAAATAAACCCCCTCTCATTGCACTGGTCATCAGCACAGCTCACCTCACCCACTGAGACCCACCCAGGTTACAGCAACTAAAGACAGCAAACTCCAGCAGCAGCTTAGAAGGCTCTAAAAATACAGCATCTGCCCCTACACACTGCACTTCTATCATTTTACACATTACAGGGCCTTTTTCTTCTTCTGAACACAGAGCCCAAGAATATGCAAAATCTCCCCTCAAAAAGGAGAATGTTTTTCAGTAACTGAGAAGACAGCATATCAAAATAGTAATATTATTACTCATCTCATAGTAATTATGCATTTATACTCTTTTCTTTGCTTAAATTGTAAGACTCCTACAGTAACACTTCCTAACAAATTCTCATTTAAATTTAAGCACAGTATTTAAAATGATTCTTCATGCATCCTTCTACATGGTTCTTCCACATTTTGAAATAGTAGTGGTTTTGCTTTGGTTTCAGAAATGTAACGTTACAGAATCCTGCAGACCTCACTGCCTTGGGAATATATAAAAGGTTATTCACTGCCAGCATGTTAAAGTATCTCTGGATGTTCTGGGCAGCCTGTCAGTCTCTGTTTTCTGGAAATGCAGTTGAAAAGCTTAACAGACATTCTTCTTGAAGAAGTTTGGTCTTGCTGTTTATTTACATCAATTCTCTTTTTAGAAGAAAAAGAGGGCCTTCCTCAGAAAAGAAAAAGAGATGTCCCAGATAAGTATATACACCAGAAAATCACAGTGAAAAATGATATGATCATTCAGGACAGAAAACAGGACCTAGAGCAGAAGTTGCTTTCTTCATAAAAATTCTGCATAATTTGCATTAATCAAATAAGAAAAAAAAAATTTTGCTAAAGAACCCTAAACCATATCAGGTATACATTATACAAATAAAGATAGCATTAAGCTTATTAATGAGTGATCCTACAAAAGGTGGGCAATGCCAGTCTGGCCTTAGCATGCTGGCTGTGCTTGTGGATGCTCTGCAACCTCTGTAAACCAGGTGGTTCCTATGAACTGGGTGAATGACAAAGCACTCACTGTGATAAATTCCATGGCTAGAAATTAAATCAGTACTCCTGTTGGCTCTGGTGTGACAACATAATGGATTTCACTCCTTGCAGAACCTAAATCCACTAATTAACAGAAGTTGATTTCTACTCAAGGCTATGGTGCAAGTTTTTTATAATTTTTATCCTGGGCAAAATCCTACTAATACACCTAGTAAGCATGTAGGAAAGCTCATGTGCTTTTACAGTTTATTCAGTACCTGTGCCATGTGCCTTGGACACTGCACATCTTAGCGGCTTGACAGGAAGCTGAAGAAATACACTAAAATAGCAAATATCCTTGTAGTGGCCCAAAGTATGTTATCTGTACTTAGTATTTTCTTTAGTACATGTGCTAACATTGAATATGCACTTAAAACTGCGTCCAATCCAGCACTCAGCTCTTTGGCTGGCATAACTGGAATTTAGAGGAATGTATCCTTTTCAGTGTAATGCTCATTAAAACAAACATTCAGAAGCAAAGACAAGCTGGATTTCTTTAAATAACACTAATTCCATTTAGGAAAACAGAATTAAATAGATATGAAAGCTTGCTGCTTCTTCCTTTGGACAAAGCATAGATAATAATTCATAATAAAATGCATTTAAATTGTATTAAACCTTGGTTAAAATAGAATGTTAGCAAAGAAAATTATTTCAGCACTTCCAAGGCACTTGTGCTTTTCAAGCAGCAGAAGTGAATAAAAACAAGCAGCATTAAAAGCTAGTCAAAAAGGTGGACTTTGTAAGCAAGATAAAGCTTAAAATACCGAAACCTGCACCGTCCAAAAACCAATCTTCACCAGAATGCTTAGCTCTGACATCTTTTTTTCATATGCATATTAGTGTATCTGTCTTAACTTGCTTGAAGAGAAACCAATAACATGTATAATATGCTTTCTACTCTGCTTTGCTATGGAAACAAGACGTGTGATCTCACTCTCTGGCTTTCTGTATTTTCTCAGATAATTTTTTTACTTGTTAGATGATTTCACCTAATTAAGAAGGGGGAAAAATGAGGGGAAAAAAAAAAAGAGGTGGTGTCAAAAGTAATTAACTTCCTAGAGTTTGTAGGAAACAGGTAAGTAAAGGTGTGGGACTACGTGGGACTGAGCAGGAAGCCCCACCTGATGGTGTGGGACAGACAAGGACATGGGACAGACAGAGGGAGCTCTGCTCTGCCCCAAGTCCCCAGGCCAGGCTCACAGGGCCACCAAACTGCTTCCCAAGGCAGTCCCTTCATTCTGCCTTTTGCAATAGAACTGGAGTTTGAAAGACCTGCCTACATAGAATGTGCTAGAAAAAGGGACAGAAAAATAACTTTCAGAAATGAGATTAATACTTCAGCTCATGACTTGAGCTTTTCATTCCTTCTTCCAGCCTCGTCTCTTCCTCATTTAGGGCTGCAGTGCTTGCTGTTGATGGCAGTAACAACAAACACAACAATATTGACTTGTTGATCAGAGGTACCAGAAGTGTATCATAACTCAGTGTGGTTTTCCTGTCCAGCTGTTGGCACTTGTCTATTCCAGGTGCATTTCACCTGAAGGAATGGACTGAAAAGCATTCCCATCTGAACTGCATAGCCAGGGAAAAAAATAAAAGCTAAACCAAGCCCTTATCTGAAGATACAATTTCTGTTTGGATAGGCAGCACTAAAAGAAAATTACAGCCTTCGTATAACTGTGCCTGCTTGCTAATTCCCTGGTGAGTTAAAGTTAAGGCTGTGAGGGTAATAAAGCCTTTTCTTGATTGGAAAATGTTTCATTATATGAATAAATGAATCACTTGTCCACATCCAGGATCATTTCCCCCCCCCCACATTAAACTGTACAGAAACATTAAAATGTAACAGCAGGGAATTCAGCCAGGTTTTATCACCCCAGTAACTGCAACAAGCCTCATGTACACATCAGATTTCTATAAAAAACCCTAACATTCCAAGCAAGAGAATTAAAGATTTTCTTATTTCTAGCAAAAGTTAGATGCTCTTATTTTAACCTTTGTTCATGTTCGTACTTCCAGGCATGAAGTGCTACTAAAGCATGTTATACTTGGCATCTCTTATTACTGAAGCAGAAGGCAATGTAATTTTGTGAGAAAGTGTAATAATGCAGTATTCATTTTTCTTCTGTGGCTGGAAGCCAACTCTATATTAATATTCATTTCCAGTATACAGAGCCACAGTATTTCATTTATTTTAAGAATTTACAATTAATTTGGTATGATTCTGTTATCTGCTCCCAATTTCCTTCCCTGTTTCTTTTAGCTGAAAAAGCAGCTCTAGTATAGATTTTAAGAAAGTAAATTCACAACTGAAGCATCAAAAGATTGCTACTGGCTACTAAAAGCAAAGAAAAAAAAACAGGGACAGAACAAAATGAACTTGAAATATTACAGATGACAATGAAAATTAACGTTCTGCAAATGGCAAAAATTCAGTCTGCAGAAGTTCTCAGTTGACTTTTTCCTCTTCAAACTCAGCAGATAAAACATTTAAAAAGATTTTAAAAGATTTACAGCCTGCAGTTTGCAACTGTAACCAAACCACATAAAGTTGTTTGCTTTTCCTTTCTGCTTTCAAATGTTTTCAACCATCACACAGCATTACACTGCAAGTACCTGAACGTTTGTAAAATGCATTACGTAGAGGGATTTGAAACAATTGCAATAATAATAATAATAATAATAATAATAATAACCTTAGTGTTTCAAAACTTCAGAAAAAACCCCATAGATAGATGTCTCAACTTCCTATACCTCAGGTTTCACCTACTGCAACCACTTTTGCAATGTAAGTGCATTTATAATTAGCACCAGTTATTACCAAACTAGCCAGTCATAAAGTTTATAACTCCAACCTCCCAATCCACATTTACCTTTCTTACCTATGAAAGAGGCTGGAAAGCATTTCCCCTTCCAGCTGTTTGCAGTTCCTTTCCTGCACAGCCAAGCCCAGAGCTGGGCCAGACACCGAGCGGGCAGCGAGGACAGCAGCTCCCCGGCCAGGAGTCCCACCAGGGATGGAACCACCCGAGGTCTGCACTGGGAAATGCCAGGGTTCTACTACATCCTGGCAATATTTAAGGAGTGGAGGGAAGGGAAACTGACAGTGGAAGCTATTTAAGTGAAATGAGACTTCCCCAAGTTCAGAAGCCGCCATGAAGACTCCGAGGATGTGCTGCTCCCTGAGAGATGTGTATGTTCACACATGCAGATGAAAAACCTATTTCAGCAAAGCTCGTCTGTCAGCACAACCCGAGCTGTGCAAGTCTAGAAAGAAAGCTTAGGAAACTACACAGTGAGTGTGGAAGCCTGCATAAAATATTTTAATTTTTAATCTTGGGTTTTTGTCATTCTTAGGGACTTTTTATTTATATAATAGTTCCTTTTTACTTACACAAATTTAGGAAGAAAGAGAGGGGGAGGAAGGGTAGATTTTCAGAAGGATTTCTAAAAACCCGGCCTTAAAAATTCAAGGAATTTTGACAGAGTAAGGTTTAATCTGCTTTACAAACTGGTGAGATCATGACAAAGATGCAGCAAGGAAGTCTATATATCATACATCAATTACTGAATAACGTGAGGTGGTATGGAGATGCTATTTTATTACTGAACTAATCTTTTCACCTGCAATCTAGTAAATCAAAATGCTTACACCCAAAAATAGCCTCAAGACCTATATGAATATTTTTAAATAAGAATTCATAAGTCATGTTTTCCTTTTCATTCATTTGTGTTCCTGATTATTAAAAGGGCCACAAGAACAGCTGTGAAGACAGACTAACTGGATGAAGTACAGTTTATGAAAAAAAAACCAGATCAAGAATAGACAATGCATCTTCTTTAAAAAATCTTTTTCCTTCCTCATCTCTTTAATTTAACAGCTATTTTAAATACATTTGATAGCAGTGAAGTATTCTTCCCTTTTCTAAAAAAAGCAAAAATATTTTCAAGTAGATGCTATTTCTGTATGAACTTTGAGTTTTATTTCCTGAGATTTAACTTGCATAGCACTAATCTTAATGAAGTGTTTGCCATTTCGTTTTCAGTGAGCCAAATTTGAAAAGGAAAATGGGTATTTCACTTAGTTGATTTATATCACATTTAACATATCTATACATTTTTTTTTTCTAAATGGTTGTGCAATGAGAATAGAAAAGGAAGGATAAATGGGAAGAACCCAAAAATAAGGCACCTACCAATCAAGGCTATTAATACTTCACTTGCATTTCAATTTCAACATATGACACTATCAAACCTAAAAAAACTTATTTTCTTCTTCATTAAAGAGGGACAATTTTAATCTTATAAATTAAACCTAGAATATGCTACAGATACATTTAGTATGTCATCCTCAAACTTCCAGTTATCTAACAGAAATTAATTGTACAGTCCATTTAACTCATTTGTAAACCCAAGTAAAAATAAACTAAGGCTTACCTTCAGTACACTGCAGGAAGCTGATAATGAGCAGAAACCAAAAACTTTGCATTCTGCAGCCAGAAGACACCATTATTGATCCCTGTAAGATTTTTCTTTGTATTCCTTAATGAATCCAGTTATAAAAGCCCAGCATCATCGAAACCAGTGGTCTGCATTATTCATCTTCATACCTGGAGTAACAGAGGATTTGGAAGAAAAGGAGAAAAAGAAAATCTATCAGTATCTGAACACCAGTAATGTGGAATACCAAATTTTACTTCACACGAAGACAGAAATTTTTAGTAAAAACTGAGAGTACACCTGCACTGTAGCTGTCAATTTGGCAGGGTTTTGGGATGTAATCTCTCAAGGTCAATGATTGCTAAGCACAATGCCAAATAATGTTAAAGTTGAAAGCACGAGTTGTATTGATGTATTTGCACTAAGACTCATAAAAAAAAAATAACAGGAGAACATTTGCACCGAATATAAGAAACTGGACCTGCAGACGGGTCAACTAAGCTTTTCTGACTCCACAAATCTGACACAACCTGCATTTCTCTACCTCAAAGAACCACAGTAAAATTAAATCCAGGCCACTACCATATTTCTTGGGGATTTGAAACATGGAGTGACTGAGAACAACACAGCAACTCCTCTCAGCAGGAAGGCTGAGCAGGTCTGCTCCCTGCCATGCTTCTGGCGTTCCCTTCATGCTACACAGAGATTGCTCTCCTTGGATGAGAGAGGCAGTAACAGCTGCTTTGCTGACAAAATACCCTGCTTGGTGAGGCAGCCCCTTCATATGACTGCACAGTTAGCTGTCTATTTCTACACAATAAACATCTTCAGAGAAAAGGGAATAAACAATGGATGAGACCTTCTCCTGTCCTTAGCCTCGGACAAGATTTGGCTCCTGCTGAGAAATAGGGACTGAACTACTGCAAATGATGTACCAAAGGAAGAATTCTTAAAGCTATAATTTGCATTTGAAAAATATAATTATAGTGATAGAGTGCAGTAGCTGTGGTAGAAAATTTGACAGCAGAGTGCTCCCTTTTGCTAATGACTCTATTCTCTCACCAGCCAGCTGAGTAACTACACACATCCTCTTCCATATCTCACTGTGTGAAGCTAGGTCATACTTCAGCCCTGACTATTACAGTTTGGGAAGCTAAAGAAAAATTAACATCCACAGAAGAACAGATTATTTTTAAGTAGAAAGCTGGCTCTACATATTACAGATATGTGAAACAACTCTGGAGAACATGGAACACTGCAGCAATCATAGATGCAGAGGGCTGAGCCTGGTGGCACATTGGCTTGGTCTTTGCAGGATGAACGAACAGGACTGCATGGATGTATTGCTGAGATATCTGAAATTAATATTACTTTAAAACCATGTAACAATGACTGTGCAAAAATTTAAGTGGCAGGATCTAAGGACCACTTATGGTTCTTATGAGTACTAGAGCATGCTAAGGACTTTAAAAATACTTTTACCCTTTTGGCAAGGAGAAGTGGAAAGGATGAAGAGCACAAAATGCCAGATACAGAAATTCTATGAAAAGTTGATAATTTTTAGAAGTAGGAAGTGTACATTAGTCAGCGTTAATCATAATCAATGATAAAGTCTGTTCCCTGAGCACACAAACAGCAACAAGACTGACACTCGGGTTTTTTTTTCCCACAAGGAGAGAAAGATGGGAATTAAGAGAAAACATTATGGAACAATTTCTCGGGCTCTCAATGAAGGCAGTGCACCTGTGGAGATTATTAAATAGCCAAGCAGGTTTCTTTACTTGGCTCCTCTTTAAGAGAACTGGAGGCACCTCTCTCACAACACAAGTGTGCTCGCGATTCCTCACACAGGGAATTGAAAGGAAACTGACATCTGAGGCCATATGATTTTACATTTATTGATACATAAAAATGAACCTTTTTTCCAATTTCCAGCTACAGACAGGCGCTCTTCAGTCACAGGCACTTTTCTTCCCACACATATTTCAACAAGAAGCAGGCAACAGCAAACCCAGCACAGGACGGGCAGAGCGCGGCTCTCCCTGGCACACACCCCTGTGCCCTGAGGTACAAGGTGTGACCTAAATTTAGATGGTGACACAGGACAACCCCAAAGCTGTTATGAAGAGGCAGTCACATTCCAACTCTGGATCTTTTACTAGTACAAAGGATGCACTGCATTCAGCAGAAATTAAAATTGCAAAGGAGCTCCTGCTGAGTTAAGAACAAAAAATTGCCACCATGATCTCCAAAAAGAAGCCCTGGAGATAGTTCAGCTAGAAGCTTGGGAGGAGTTTGGATTAATTTTTCACCTGTAGCACCCAAAGGAAAAATCATAAAACTATTTCGCACACACTACAGACTAATCAGTGTAATTTCAGTAAGCAATCAGAATAATCCAGGAGAACAGATGATGAATAATAATGGCTAGAAGTGAAATTAAATCAGCCTTCTGATTGCTCCCACTCTGACCAGAAAATTTGGACTTCCTTAGACTCAAGTTTCATCATTATTTCTATAACATGTCACTGCAGTCCCAGGTTTTGAGATATCTTTCTTCAACTTCAACTGGACAGTGACATCTCTGTGCTTTATCATCCTCAAAGTCATCACTTCCTTGTGGGCTTTTTTAAATTGGAGGAGGGAGGAAAAAGTTATGTCAAAAATAAAACCAATGATCAAAGCATCACTTGCAGTAAGACCTAGCACCTCCCAAGGACATTAGTTGCAAAACATATGCCAAACAATTTGCCTTTTTTTTTTTTTTAATTGAGTAAGAGTTCTTGACCTTCTAAACTGACTTAGTCAATTTTATAAGGACCTACAGTTTCTGAAAATATATTAATGCTTTTGTAATACAAACCCAGCAGAATCTATTCAATTAGGAAGAAACTGTGATCTCTTTAAAGGACAATTTTAAGTGTTTTTTGTAATATATTGTTCTCTTCAGATTGCTGTAGCCTACAGACATCAAATTTAACTCAGTGTGCTGCTGCAAAAAGAATTAAAAATAAACTATCCAGCCCCTACTAGATTATCAGTAACACACATTTATCTAAAAACCCAAGAAAAAATGAAACAGTGTTTGAAAACTGATGCAACAGGGTTTGGGTTTGTTTCTTTTCTTCTGAATAAGTTAACTTGTTCACAGCAAAAATATTTTAATGGAGCCTCTGTGTTTGGGAATCTCCGTGTGGCTCCAAGTAAAAGAAGGGTGCAGTTCCAACCATTCATCAGCATAACAAAAGCTAAACCTGAGAAAGGCATCCAGACATGAGCTGGAGCCAGAGAGCACTTGGACTAAAGACACTGCTGTCAGCCACATCCTTCTGACCATCCATCTATCAGTGATACAGAGACTGGCGGTGGCATCTCACAACAACAACAACAAATCCCAAACCAAACGAGTAGAAGCAGGAAAAGATGTATTAAGTTACTTCTCTGTAAACAGAAAAAGGAGACCACAGCGAGTGGCTGTCCTGAGCAAATAAGTTATTTCCCCTCAGACCTTAATAAACCTCTTCTCTGCATCGCTGGCTGCTTCAGCTTGTGGGTGGGGCAGAGAGAAACTCCCTAGAGCAAAATCTTGCTTGAATTTCAGAGTGCAATAAAAGCTGCCCAGAAACTTTCAGTTGTAACTTAAATCCCTACCTCTGGGCCATACTGCCTTCTCCTACAGGAAAAAAAAGAAAAAAAAAAAAAACAACCCAAAAAAACAACCCCCTGCTGGAAGTAGAGTGATTCACCTTGTTAAGATTCTTCTCATATGCACTCTTAAAGAAGGCTAGATCAGGAACAGAAATGTTAATGTTCAAACCTGTAACACTGCAAAAGTACTGGGCATCTCTTCATACTGTATTCATAAGCTGTGCTCCAAGTCCCGAGTATCTCAGTGCCCCCACCTTGCTTCCTTGTTCTTCTGTGCTTCTGAAACTCCTTGCAGACAGAACACGACCGCTGCAGCATACATGCCACTGCTGGCCATCCCTCTCCCCGCAACATTGCTCAAGAGCACCCCAGAGATAAGAGAAAGCTGCTCCAAGCATGCTCCTTGAAATACTTTTATCTTTGAAGAGAAAGACCTCTAAAGGACTGCGGCATCCCAACTCTACTCTGTTTAACCTTCCCAAGGTTTTATTTTCAAAAGCCAAAAAAAGGTCTTTTAAGAGCTTCCGGACAACTGACACAGCATGCTCAAAAGCTGCCTTTTCCCCTCCTGTTCTATCCAGCTTCTCAGGCAATTAAGACAAAGAACACAGAGATCTTTCCAGCTAAGCAAGGATGTTTTTCTTTAGCTAAAAGTCATTCAGACTAATGCTGATGTATTTTAGACTATAGTGCTTAATTTTCCAAATCATTTTAGAAACACTGCAGAGCACTTGCAACTTCAGTGAAGCTTTAACATCCCTGTTACAGAAATAAGATTTATACTAGCTTTACAGATGATGAGGCACAGGGAGGTAAGGAACATCAGGCATAGCTGCACAGCTCATACATGCCAAGGAACTAGCAGGACCAGGCAGTCCTTCTTATAAATCCTGTGTGACCTACCTTGCCACACATGCAGCACCCCCACTGCCTTTCATAACCCAGTTTATGAAACTGAGTAATTCTGTAATATATATGAGCCATTCTGCAGAGGAAAGGAGGGGGAAGAGAAGGCAAGGGTGAGTAGATATATATTCATACAATGTAATAGACTACTTAGCCTCCTGAGAAATCATGTGTCCACGTGCTTTCCCATCATGAGGCTTTCCCAATTTAAAAAAACCCAAAAAGTTAAACTTACTATAATCTGTAACACAAGAATTTAATTAGTGAAGAGTGATTAGTAAAACTAAGCTGCATTAGCAAAATACTCAAATGAGATGAATACTGTTTATGATCCAAGAGCTACCATTTTCTACATATCTGCAATGAGATCCAGCTCCAGTTTTCAACATTGAACATATCTTCAGATGCATTCAACGTGAGTTATTCCTAAATTCTCAATATGCTTATTCAAAATTTGATTTACATTAATAACTCCACATTAGTGCTGCAGTCCCAGATTGTAGAAAATCTGGTTACGAGTTTTAGCTATGAGACCTTACAAAAAAAAAACAACAAAAACAACCCTGACAACAATCAAGACGGCTGATCTAGTTACCCTCCTTCTACTTCCTATGGTAAACAACCAATGTCTGATCTGTTCAAATGAAATGCATTGCAAGGTGAAAGGAAAGGCCAACTCTGATCCATCTAAAATGGCTACCAAAAACTTCCTTTCCATTAATAACAATTTAATGCTCCAAAGGTAGGGAGTCTTACCTACACTTCTGTATTCAACAGTCCCTATTAATTGTCACCTTGAACATTGGATTTCTAACCCAAACATTTCTTCCCAAGTTACATGGAAAGAATACAGTATGAGGGAAGGGAATAATACAGTAAGAACAAGACTTGACCAAGGTCATCCAATCTTGCTACAAAAAAATTACTTCAATGCATTCAGCTGCATTGTGCTCTGAAGTTACATGCTCATGCCTGATGAATGCCTGAACAGTGAGCAAAAAATGCGTATCCTAAAATTGATAAAGACCCCAGAAACACCCACCCCACCCCAGCCTGAGTTCCCAGCTTTCAGTGTAACAGATCATTCAAAATATCCAATCTACCTATGCAAGACAGGACACTAAACAGTGCACTGACACGATTTTACCAGCGGAACATCACAATTTAGTCCATCAGTCCCCAGCACCTCAGTGGTCTACCACAATCATTCACAGAGAAAATAAATAGGATTTGAGAGGAAAAGACAAAGATTTTCCTTCCTCATCAGTGCTCTAATTCAGCTTGGCCTCACTCTTGTGTTTTACAGACACATTACACAGTGGTCCATTCCCAACAAGCCAGCATTGCCGCTTGTTAACACAGGATAAAGCCTGGACACTCAAGGGAGTTTTCATTCAATAAGCCAGCAAAGTAAACCTTTGCTAGTGCTAATAAGAACGGCTTTTTTTGGCTCCAGGCACTCTCCTTTGCCAAGTCTGAATTTCTCTTTTTGCCTTTGATAAATGCTCAGAATCAAGAGGGGGGTGGGGGCGGACGGAGGGTGTCACTCAATCCTCATTGCAAATTCCCTGAATTTCACCTGAATTGACACCATGCTGCTGCATGAGACCACCTTGGCACAAGCAGTGCAGGTAAAACCTTCCTACCATTTCTGCCCTCTCTGTCACTACAGCTTCCTGGGGACTCCAAAGATAAATCCCCACCATCCAAAGAAGGGGGGAGGGAAAGGGATGCTGTAAGTCAATTACAACTGTTATCGGCTGTAATATCTTAGTGTCACGCTGAGCATGTTAAATATGCTGATCACTGTGGACACCAGAGGCATAGTCTGAGGCTGTTTGCCATTCTCTTCATTAAACTGCAAAACAAATAGCTCTCATTTTCAAACCTATGTAGGACAGATTTTATGAACATCAAAAATAAACAAGAAAATAATGAGTATATTTACGAAAACACTGAGAACCATATGACAAACCTAAATAAGCAATTGTAACAGCTGAAGAAAATTCAAAGGCTTTTCAAACTTCTCAGAGCAGAGAAATCCTCAAAATAATCTATTTATATTAAAGATCTCATTTCTTTCCCTTGGAAAAAAAAAAATCACTAGACTAACATCAACCAAAGACACAGCAGTCTTGTAAGACAGGAAACTGTTTGTTGACAGCCTTGACAAGGCTTTGCAAAGACCCGTATTTCTCAAAGCTGTTATGCCACTTAGCTGATCTTTTTTTTTCCTTTTTTTTTTTTTTTTTTTTTCCTCCACTGTTTTTCACAGCTGAGAACTTGTTTGAAGTGGAAGTAGACTGAAAAACAAAACAAACAGAACTAAGTCCTGGGACTGTGGTCAGACATGTTGGTACCTGTGAAGTGACATGGTGTTTCTCTAATTGACTGCAAGGATTTCAACACACTTGATCTGCTTTATGGCCATTAGGCCATGGGCTTAGGCAGGGAGATGAGTTCTGATACTGACTACTGAATTCCAGCTCTGGGGCCCCCAAGATAAGAATTATGTGGACCTTTTGGAGAAGGTCCAAAGGAGGCCACAAAGATGATCAGAGGGCTGGAAGCACCCTTCCCATGCAGACAAGCCTGGGAGAGCTGAAGCTGCTCAGCCTGGAGAAGAGAAGGTTCTGGGGAGACCTTATAGTACCTTTCTAGTACCTAAAGGGATGCATGAGAACTGGAAAGGGACTTTTTACAAGGGCCTGCATAGAAAGGACAAGGGGGAATGGCTTTAAACTGAAAGAGGTGAGAATCTAGAGTAGATGTTTGGAAGCTTCTCTTCACTGTGAGAGTGGTAAGGCACTGGAACAGGATTGCCGATGTCAGATCCATGGAAGTGTTTAAAACCAGGTTGGATGGGGCTTTGGGCAACCTGGTCTGGCAGCAGGTGTGCCTGGCCATGGAAGGAGGGTTGGAATTGGTGATAATTTAAGGTCCCTCCCAACCCAAACTGTTCTATGATTCTGTCTTTCACAGCTCACACTCAAGTAAGACTACTCCACAGACCAGCACAGAGCCAGCAGAACACCCACGCATTACTAACTTCCAAAATAAAATCAAGTTACAGGCAAGAGCAGACAGGAACACGTTTCTATCATGCATGTGCAGCATTTTTATTCATGTTATAAGCAGGATAATGGGGGCTGTATAGCCCCAACACACTGCACCTCTTGGGGGATGGCTGTGCTGCAGCCTCAGCATTTGGTATTCAAGCACAAACCTCAGTTTGGTAGCACCAATTCCCTGGAAACTACTGCACTGGAAACTTCTTTTCTGGGCACGTGCCAAGGAATATTATCAAGAAGATTCATGAAGCTGCTGGTTTAACATTCATTTTAAGGCATCCATTTTCTATCAGTTGTACTTACAATCATATTAAGTGGTCTGTATTCAATATAAATTATATTGTTCCAGTTTCAGGAACAAGCTTGAGTGTGCGCCAAAATCACTTTTGATTATTTTATAAAATTCTACCAAAACCCTCAGTAACAGAGAGATACCAACTCTTTACAAGCAACTGAAAAACATTTACCATTTTAAAAAGTCAGAAGCAGTGGGCATATAGAAATAGTCACCATGCACTGAGCATAGTTGGGGCGGATCTTTGCTTAGAGAGGAATATTGTTCTAACATTAACATCTGTGACACCATGGCCTAATCATTGTTCAGTGAAATATGAATCAAAATCAATGGTGGCACCTAAGACGTAATCTCTGCTGTGTTTGGCTCACTGCACTGAATCTGTGACTCATAAATCATTGTTACTAGCCATTCAGTGAAATCAATATTCAGATTCCCTCTTGGTCTATACATATGACCACTAAATGAAATAATAATGACCAAGATCTGTCATATATTAGGTTATCAATATTACCAAAAGGGTTTTCTTGGGAGCAATGAGATAATCTAGGATAAAATACATCAGATGAGCATGCACAGATGTGAAAAACCTGTGACTATATAGAGAACACAAGAAAGGAAATTTTAAACACTTCTTCTTCCATCATATGCTCAAGTATTAGAATTTATCATTGCATCACAACAATGCATTTTATGAAAGACCATTTCAATAATGCATGCTTTTTTAACCATGTTTTAAAATATGCTGTACCTAAGCATTTTTCTTTTTCTTTTTTCAAATAGCCCCTTCTTACAGTATTCCTAGCTTTGTTTCTTTTCTCTGAAGCACTAATAATACTACCATGATCAGAAAGTAGTGTTTTCTTTCCAGCAGCCTGATGGTCAGGACATTTAGAAGACCACATTTTAGTTCCACTAAATATCTCCACCACCAAGCAAACTTCCAGGAGTAATTCCATAAACCTGAATTTTCCAAACCATTTACAAATTATTTAGTTATTAAAAGGTAGCGTCTCATATCTTGCATAGAAACCTGAGAAGTGTTGTGTGCTATCATCCCATACTTGGCCATGGGCCACAACAAAATTTTTAATTTTGGCAACAGAAGAAGGGAAGAAGTCTTTAACTGCTTTCCTTTCTAAGCAGACAAGAGATTCTCTGGGCAAGTATGATTTACAGGTAGCAATTCCACTGAATTTATGTAAGCCTTTGGAGGACTTCTGTGTGGACTTCCTAAATAAAAAAAAGGAAGCAGGCACTGCCAGAAGACACATCTTTCATGTTCACCACTTTACATACCAGTAGCACATAGAAGGCTGAAAACTCTAAAATCGTGAAATAAAAATCAACAGACGAGGGTTTTCTCCCCTCATAACTGGCTTTTCTCATACACACATTCAAGACAGGAACTTAAGAGTGAAAAGCCTTGCACTGCACATACCACTCTCTTCTTTGCACCTACACACAAATATATGACTGCTTGCACATCATCAAGGATGTGAGAAATGTATGCAGTAAATTTGGCAAATAAATCTATAGGATCTATTCAGAAGGGACCTGAGTCTGCAATGAAACAAGGGATTCAATGCTCCTACTGGATGATGGGCTGTGCAAGCACATACAAGCTGCTGAGGTGTATAATAGAGCAGTAGTGCTGTAGTTAAGAGTATTTTCTTGTACAATTTAATAAGCAATGAACATTCAGGTGACTATTCTTAACTATGCAAGACAGCTGAATAAGTACCAGTCATTCATCAGAGCTGCAAAATTCTTTCAGTTGGGGAAAACTGGGCTTTCTTATTTGTCGAAACTATAACAGAAAAATAGAAATTATTTCAGTTACTTTTTATTCCTTTTGTAGAAAGTCTAAATCAGGAAACTATAATGATAACATTTGGAAAAGTTATAAGCAAAAACAACTCTAAATTATAATTCTGCAGGAAGGCTCTTTCTACCTGCACATACCACTGTTTAAAACTCTTCTCCCTATCAGCCTACATAACATTTTCTCTTCTGCAGAGAAATTTCTGAAGAGAAAGAAAGAAAAACTCCCCATGTATTGTGGAAACAGTGAAGGTCTCTTCCATGCATGGTGAAAAGGGAAGTGTGAAGTGATATCTTTTAAATATTAAACAAAATGGAATATGAGTTATCTCCAGCACTGCCATGCCAGCCACCGCGAGCACTTGAGGACAAAGTATCCTGAAATTGCTTTCATGCAAAGAATTTTTAAAAAGAATGAATACTTTTTAAAGTATTCAAGAGAATGAACTCTTTCCACTGGAGTGACTGAAAACATTATATTTCCTGTACATCTTATTTTTTTTAGTCACCCATACAGCACAGATGAAATTTAAGATATATTTTAACACATTTTTCAGCAGCAATGTGACCTCTGATATTCTGTGGTTTCATCAAGCAGACCAAAAACACACATTTACAATTTCTTTTAAATAATATAACTCTTGATGGCTCAATGTGACAATGACACTGTTACTTTGGAAAATATCCTATTTTTCTTTAATTAGGTTATGATTTTAGATGATAATTTCTTTAGCCTTTCATGATTAAAAATACTTACTGGCTTCTTTTATTTTGTATTCTTTTACTAGACATTAAAGAGAATTGTTTTTTATTGTTTATTAAAACTCTGCTCTTCATACATTCAGCTGCAGTTCATGAACTGTATGTACAACTAATGAACAAAAATAAATCTACATTTGTCTATCAACAGTATTTATAAGTGAGAGAGTGGAAAGATGACAATATTTTAATAAGAACGTTATATTATAGTAGCAATAATCTAGGTGTTTTACTGGGAAGTGAAGTGGATTACCGTAAATGAAATTTTTAAATGTCCTTTCCATTTTATAGATAACACAAAATGACTCTTTTCATGTCTCCAGCGATAAGGATACATGTGCCACACATATTTAAATAGTGCCTTCACCCTATCCAACCCTGCTCATGAATTAATAATTCAGTGACATTAATACAAGAAGATAAATGATAAAGAGGTTATAGCAAAAGGGCCAGTGGTACACATATACTTCTTTTAAAACAGCTAATACCTCTCTGCCAATTACAGTTAGAACTTTTTTACAGTTTTCAATGGCATTTTTACAATCTAAATAGCAGCTTATGCACACACAATTTCACACAACTCAAGCTTAATAAATCTCCTGCTGCTACCAAACAATCATTCTGGGGGATTAAAGTGCAACATCTGCTAACATTAATAAGCATTTTACATAGCAATATGTATAAAAGCAGTTGCTATCAGTCTTCTGAAAAAGCTTCCAGACTGGTTTGGCATAAATTATACCTTTATCGTTCAACTGGTAACTTTAGCTTACGGCAACAATAAGGTAGCTATAATGCTATCTAGCTGGAAAACACAACAAAATTATATATGGATTGCTACTATCCTTTGTAGTGAAGCAATTTTCAAAATACTTGAAAAATGAACAAAAATATATATATATGCAAAGAAATTCAGGTAAGAACCTGGTAAAGCCACATAATTTCAATACTTAGAAGAAACCAAAGCTACTAATCTCTTTGCAAGAGACAATTTCTCTCCTAATGCTTAAGTTACAACTTTCTAATCCACCTTGGGCTTTTAAAATTTTTATTTGTATTTCTACTAAAGCAGCATCTACTGTGTGCTGCAGTTTTGGTGTCACTGCAGGCTATGATGGCCTGGATCAGAGGAATAGTACGGTCATTCACAATCTCGGTGTGTGACTCGGGCTAAGGAGACGCTGTTTCAATGTGAAAGACGTTCCAAAAAGCGTTTATTCTCGTAAGCATACAGTTTATATACCTTCAGGATCTTATCACTAGTCAGGAGGGTCTTTTCTTCCTTATAAGGTTAGTATGGGGTATGGAAAAGTACTGGCATGCTGTTAGAAGGGGGTTTTATGCATGCCAGTGGTGATTCCTTATCTCGAGGAGGCAAGGAGCAGAGGTCTCCCTGTGTCCTTCACCGTAACAATCGCGAGATCTTCCGAGCGCCTATCCCTGCCTAACCACAACTGTGAAAGAATGCATGCCTTTCCAAGGAGTAAAATAAATATCGGGGGGTTTATTTAATTAGGAATTCCAGCATACATTTTTAGGTAGGATTTGGCAAATGAGCATGCTTTGGAGTCGAGAGACGTGTAACATCAGCTTGAGCCAAGAACACAGTTGGCAAAAGCAGCACAAACTTTTACTTGCAGCCCTGCCAAGGCAACTCAAGGCCTGCAGTTCAGCTGTGGACAGCCGAATGCCAGAGCATGCCAATCACCCTCCTCTGGAGTGAAGATACAGGAAAAAAGTCATATTCTAGCTTTAAAAAAAAACAGAGAGGTAAATTATTTCAGAATCTCACTGTATACTCCCTGCTATCCTAGAAGTTTTTAGAAACTGAAAAGAATGGTCAATGTAGCAATAATAGACATGATAAGACTTTGAATACCTTTTAATAGTGCCCCAAGATAATTTTGTAGTGTGGACACGTGGGACAGCATCTGCAAGGTCATTTCTTTACGTCATGAAAGAATAAATTTGTATTAAAAAAATCATTTATAGAGAAGAACAGCAAACTGGATCAAATATATATGTAGAAATTATTTAATACACTAGTTTTAATTATCAATTAATGTCCCCTGATTAACATTATGATTTGCTTGAACAGGATTGTTTTAACATTATTTTTTAAGTCAAAACATTGCTTTAAAAATTACTATTATCATATTCTTCTGACATCGCCCACATACTTATTTGACACATTTTAAGAGAAATGAAGAAAATCAAAGCAATAAGATAATAAAAGATTCCAGCAATGCCAGTGCTTGACAACTAACACTCAGGGCCTTTTGATGATATCAGGCTTTAAAAGTATCCAGAACTACGGCTGAAGCCAGGCTTAGCTGAGAGAAAAGCAGTGATTATAGGACAGCAGGAAAAAGCATAAAACAAAAGGGAAATACATTTAGCATCTACTTTTCCTCAAACTGATGGTTTCTTTAGGCTGAAGTCTGCACCTGAAATTCCCATACATATTTCAAAGACTGGAATCACTGTTGCCAGAGGAAGCACATGAGGATTAAGAACCAGGTTCCTAAGTGCCACAGAAAGTCTTTCTTAAATACAGCTTGAATTTTAGATTACCATTTCAAAATAAGTTTTTATTAAGTTCCTGTGTGCTGCCTTTAAAAACACAGCTTTATATTAAAGAGATAATTTCTTCTTTTTTTTTTTTTGTTATTTTAGAATAAAACGATATTGGCATATGATTTTCTTTTCAGGCTATTCCTCCACCCGCACTCTAATTCTCACATCAGACATATATCCCTGCCATGTGCCAGCCTTACATGTTCTGGAAGATTTACTGCTGCTGTGATAGTCTCATGGCTATTTCAAATCCAGGTCACAACTTTCCACAGTTACTTAGATTAACATTTGCAATTTAATCTATTTTAACACAAGAATTCAACAGCGCTGAGACAGAAATGAGGCGAATTTTTTTGCTCAAAGATGACTGAATATTAAACGTGAAATTTAACAGGTTGTAATCATAACAGTTTGTAAACACTGTAATATATATGTCTGCCCTAATTTAGTAAGATGGAATTCTCACATAACACTCATCAAACTGAGCACAAAAAAATTGTCCTGGCATTTCACTAAATTAAAATCTTCAGTCCCCACAGCCAGAATGCACAAATTTAGATTTTATTAATACCTTAAATCAAACTCACTTTTATGAAAGGCAATTTACAAGTCATCGTCTCTTCCGACAGCCAAGAACAGAACGGGGTCTTAAGCGTATTTTTACAGACACTTTGATGATAGTCTAACCTTTTGGTCTGATTGCTACTTTTAACAAAAATAGCATTTTCTTTGAAATCCAGAAAACTCTTGTTTTCATGAATATAGCTTTAAGCCTTCAGTGACAGAGTGGCTGACAGCTCAACGGATAGAAAGCAAATTTAAGAGAAGCCATTCCTGTTAAGAAAATAAATTTTACCAGCTTCTTGTTCAGCAATCTCAGAAACTCAAAATTTAATGTAGGCACAAGATTTCACATCTTGCCCAAAGATACTGCATTGTGCCAAACTTTCACACTCACAAAACCCTGCAATTTATACACATGTTCAGCACGCCACCTTGATTTAATTTACTTTAAATCAGATGCTCTATGTACTTTAACATTTTAAAATCCTAAAACCAAATAACAGCAAGTCAGCATTACAGGCACTTTTGCAATAGATTGCAAATCAGAGGCACGATGAAATCATCATCGTCAGGTAGACTCCTTCGTGCTGCCAGTTACTCACCAGAAATCAGTGAGAGTCACACCATGGGGCCAGGGGGAAAAAAAAAATAAAAGAAAAAAAGAAAAAGAGGAGAGAAGTAAAAAGGCAAGTGAGCAGGCAGAGCGGGAAGACGGCATTCCCCGCAGCTAGTTTGGAGAGCCCGTGGGTAGGGCGGAGGAGGAAAGGCGGCAGATGGCGAGGGAAGGCCTGAGGACAGGAGCCCCGCAGGGCGGGCAGGCTCGCCCGGCCAGGCTCGGGCAGCACAGCGGAACGAGGAGGGGATCCAGGAGCGGAGAAAGGCTGGCAGCGAAGGAATGCAAGTGAATAGGGATCAGAAAACACGCGGCACCGCACGGAGAAGGGAAAGACTTGCTCGCATGAAATACCTGAGCGCAATTTGCTTTCCATCAAGCGGACTGCCAGCATTTAGGATCACTTGCCACACTCCCGTGAGCCGAGGTACAGAACTTACTCCTCTCCAGGACTGTGAGCTACACGGACTGCAACTATTTGCTTTGGAATCCATATGAAAAGCCCACCAATCTACATCAGAGTCCACGAAACTCTCTGGACAATTAAGCCAAAGCAGTAATAAATGTGGAGACAGAGGAGGAAACCGTGGATTCCCGGTGCCACACACAATGTGCAATGAGATGTACGTCTGCATCTCTTACCTGCACACAAACATTTTGAAACATTATCCATGCTGCAAATAATCTTTTTCCTATAAATGACTGATGATTTCACAGTGCCATCGCAATATTCTATAAGTGGCTAATGATTTCTCAGTGCCATAATTAAATAATAATATTTAAAATAAATAATTTAATTTTTTTAAAAAGTGACCACCGTTTCAACACATCCATTGCCCACTCTGGGAATTGTTTTTTTGTTTGTTTGTTTAAAAATTAAATCCAGAAGAGGTTGTGACAGTAATAAGTGTACAGCTTACTTACGGGTCACTATTGGGCTGAACTAAGATTTTATTTCTGGAAGAAAAAAAGCAAGACAGGAGGATGAATAATACAGATGAAAATGGACAGGGAAAAACCAAGTCAACCTAAAGGTCCATCTTCTGAAATATGTAAGAAGCGACGGACAGAGGCATGACAGAACACTTCACCCAACACTGCTTGGTTATCAACATACTCTCCAAAAGTTACTCAGTTTTATTTGAATATCTCTTCAGTCAAAAGGTGATTTGAAATTTTTGACCTAAAAATAGCAGCCTTAGAGGTCTTTAAAAATAAAAATATTTAGTCCAAGACTACCATGGTGTACAATACAAGAAGACCTTGCAGCAAGCATAGTGGAAGTTTTCAGCAGCTAGAGATTTCACCCCAATTATTTCTTGTCTCTAAAATAAAAAAATAAAAAAAATGTTCACTGTGACAGTATTATTTTAAAACAGCTAAATAAATACCAATTTTTACCTTTTCCACAGTGTGTTATTTACTAATTAGAACATGTAGCCATACAGTCCAGCTGGCTGAGAGCAGAATGAAGGAAAACAGGCTCTTCCAGGCTAGCAATGACCTTCATCTGTAATTCTGGACACACATTTCTTCTCCTGATCACAATTTTATCACAAGATAAACTGCACTTTTTATTTTTAAATAAGTAATATTTTAATAAAGACCCAGACGTATACTCAAGTGTATACACATTCATGAGCAGATATTTACATAGGATTGGTAAAACTTTGTTATTATTTCACTTTTGAAAATATTTGTAAAATATACAGTGCCTAAGAACGGCTTACAATAGCTAAAATTCAAAATACATTCATCTAACTATTTTCAAATATTTAAACAGGCTACTAAATCTTGCATTTGTGTCTAGGAAGGTATTTATCTTACAATGCCCACTAACAGTTTTAACTTCCAAACAGTAAACATCGACCACTTCAACATCCACAGAGTACCAATTTCCTAAACCTTGAACTTATACACAAGACTGTTTCCCACTTCCCATTTTTAGCCCCACTCAATAAGCCATAATTATGATTTTTTGTGTGTTGTAATTCTGTTACAGGTACTGGAGTACATCTCATTAAACTGGGGTTGAACAGGCTGTGGTGTGGGAGGAAAAGTACCACTGCTCTTCCACTAAAGACCAAAACATCAATAATTCAAGTTGATTGGGAAACACTATTCAAGCAGACAATTAATTTTTAAGAATGTGGTAGAGATAGTAACAAACATTGCAAAATAATTTTAAATGTTACAAGACTCGTCAACAAAGCTTACAAATATGAAGCTTTTGAAACAACAAAAATCTGCATCTCTTCTTGCTCCAGGTTAAAGGAAAATGGACTCTAGGAAACATTCTGAAATCCAGCCAGCATTGCCTGTAACCTCAGCTGCTGCACAGAGAGGGTCCCCCAGAAATTCACTAAAACTGAAGTACACCTGCAAACTCAACTCAACGACTTGAGGAAAGAAGAAAGAAAACAACAGTCTACCATGCAAAATAAAAAATGCAAAATACACGTATCCACTGAGCTGGCTCCATTTCCTACACACTCATAAAACCACACGGACTCCAGACACTGCCTGAGACACCCCCACAAGCTTCCCAGGGCCCCCTACATTCCCCTGCAGCCCTGGACAGGGAGCATGGCCAAAGCCTCCCCCAGCCCCAACATACATGGGTGCCCTTTCCAGGAAGGGAGATAACTAAATCAGCGTTTCCTATGGAGCACAGGATGAACCTTTCTGCTTGTTAAGAGCTCTTACTGTTTCCATAGTGAATGTCATTTACATGAAGGGATTATAAAGGTTCCCACATGAAAATGCATCTCTGGCATAACTACATTCTTTCAAGTTACTTTTCCTCCCACTTGCTATAGTTCCTAGGTGAAAGGAAAATATTGACAAAAACAGGACATAAGGGGGACAAAAGATAACCACAGACTGAAAAACATGAAACTGTCAAACCATTTACAATCCCTTTTTTTTTTTTAAGTTTAACTCCTCATGGCAACTGGGCAGCCTGAAATCAACTATACAGGGTAAAACACTTTAATTTATAGCCTAAGGGTTCTTCCATGTTTAAGAGGAAGGCGCATGTAAAGAAACACAATATCTTTCTCAGCCCGTCTGTTCTTTGAAATGTCTTCATTAAAATGGAGATTTTGACTTTTTGACTGTGAATAACAGAAAAAGGACAAACCTGGTTTCCAAGGATCTTCATCTGCAGAAAGCACACACAAAGCTCCCCCTTCACTCTCACAAGGATCACAATCGCACTCATGTATCGAAGGCAGGTTTTCAGGGGGAAGGGCAGATGGGACCACCTCCAGTTCATGATGATTAGCTAAATTGGTCCTAATTACACCTTCATCTTATCATGACGCAACTGAGAGAATATAGCCAAGAATGTGGACCTGCAGGACAGAAGGACTCATACCTTCCCAGACCCAAGTGGCAACCATGGCAGAGACCACCACTGCATCCAGGACGTCAGAGCCCATGCCACCAGAGAGCTACAAGTCACAAACCTAATAAAGCTGGTTTTTTTTTTTTGTTTTTTTTTTTTTTTGTTTTTTTTTGAGGTGGGTGGGAAGGGGTGGAAATCTCTTGTGTACATTGGCATTCAGTGTTTCACCAACGCTGCAGTAAAACCACAAATTGTTCAACAATCATATGAGCTTGAGTGAATGCTAGAGTACGATACCAGGAGCTACTCCCTTATAGCATCTGTGAGCCCCAACAAAATTCCACTCAGCATGCTTACCCAGATAGTACAGCAGCAGCTAATACTTCATATATGCACAACATCTGAGCAGATTTCTTTTAGGTAACTTAAATAATGGCTGTAATTAAAGCTATATTAATCCTATCCCTCAGCTTCGCAGAGGTTGTGAACACAGTTGTGCAAATTGCTTCACCACAGCACTGAAATAGCAGCAAATTTTCTCACTGCCCCACGTATTTTTCGTAAATCCTTACCAATTACTTTTAATAATCTGTTAATGCTGGAGCTTTATTTGGTGCATTGGTTATTAGGTATCTATTTAAAATACAAACAGAAATAAATTACTGGACATCTTCCAGGAGACCTACTAAAAATTTTTCATTTATTTGGGTCTGATTCAATTGACATTAGGACTTTGGTAACTTTTTTTTTTATATGTAAAATTGTATTGGAAAAATATTTTAAATAATTGTTTCACATATTGAGTGATTTTCTGTGGATAATATGTAAGAACTAAGAAATTTACTGACTACAGAATCTTAGCGATAAATCACATGCTGGGGGGCTATTAAGCTAAATATAATTAAAATAAACCAAATTTTTCAACTGGCTATTAATTAGATAGACAGCAAAAAGATGCTGACTTCACTGTTAGCCCCTCTATTCTTTTATTTTTTTTTAAGTTAAAATCCGTTCAAGCAGTACTTGCTCATCACGCCACTGACCAAAAAACACCGTAATCAGAAATAATACCATCATAATTAGAAGTGAGGATGTAGGAAGGATATATGAATTCTGTACAGGTGACAGAAGCATAAGGAAGAATTTTATTCACAGGTATACTTGAAAGGTTATATTGGTTTTATGTGCTCTGCTCGGCAGATTTTGCAGTCATGTGCCAAGAACTGCTGATTACTTGCATCCCATTTGCCAAATACAAAAGCTTTATTAGTCATAACAGCAGGGCTGCTCCAAACAGACAAAGAGATATAAATAATAATAAAAAAGACAGAAGAAGAAAAAGACTTGCCCCTTCTTCAGGGTTAGTTGTCTGTGGGCAGTTAAGTATGACTTAGTGTGGCTTCATTTCTAATGCACACTACAAGTAAAATGACTACAGTGTGGATTTGTGCTTTGATTTGTTGTCTTGCAAACAGAAGAATACTGATTTTATGTGGCCATTCATTACGGCATTTTTATAAAAAGAAAAATGGTTAATCTATCTCACAGGAGATAGATTATTATGTGCTTCAGGAGAGCACATAAGGCTAACAATTTGGTAAGAATATTTCTGCATATATTTTCCTCTTTCAAACGTAGAAATTTTATTCTAAAACATTAGACAACTTCTAAAATTATAAATACATGTAAAACAAATCCATTGCAACCTATTTTAGTACCTTTAAAATTAATTATAAATACTTGTAATATCAAAGCACAGATAAAATGCCTTACCTCTTACTGAATTTTTATGCATTATTCACCCTTTTATTCTAAATACTGGCTTTTCCTTAGCTGGGGTGTAACAAGCCAAGCGCTGCCCTCAACAATGCAGTCACAGTTCACGCTCTTAAATCGGCTGGAGCTCCACATTCACTGGGGTAACATTCATCCTTTTGTGTCTTCTTTTTACTTACAGACAAAAGATACCATCGCTTTCCACAGTTCAAAATGAATGAAATGTGAGGCTAACCTAAGAACCTACAGGAGCTGGTCTAAAATAGAAAATGTTATTCTTCTTCTGAACACAAAACTAAAGACGAAGTTCCAGAATTTTGCACTAGATACAACATGCATGGGCCTCTGGTCATAGATGAAGCCATACACTGATTAGAAAAATAATGAAGTTTTGAGTATTCACTTTAAAGCAGCTTTGAGGTCCCAGTTATTTTCCAGTAAACCACAAAAAAAGCACAATTTAAATCTATGGGCAACTTCTAGCACATTTTCAGAAGTGGAATATATCATGTCAAAAGAAACATGTACATCTTTTCTCTGATGATCAATAACAATTTAAAACAGATGGATACAGAATCTTTCTATAGAAACTCTTGCACATAGAATTAATCCAAAGCATCCAAGAAGTGTTGTGTCTTTACAAATTTAACCAATACTACCACTGCACGTCTACAATGTATGGAACATGTACTGGAAGATTTTTATACAATAAGAATTGCCATCTACATATTTTCTTAATTTGGAATTATTCTAATTTTGGTACAGGAAATCAGGGAAAGAAAGGTATTTTGTTTGTTTAAACATTCATTATTTCAGTATTTACTGAATTATAGTCCAAGATAACATCTTAAAATATGTGGCTGTTTCATCCCACTATGCCATGCAGACTGCTGTGCTACTCAATTCAGTTATTCATAAATGACTATATAACCTAATGTATTTGTTCAATTAGTCCCCATAAGTGTTTTTTATTGACAAAACATAATTTAGTTTTATTAAATGTGACTGGAACATTGCTTCTGCCAAGTAAGTGAATATTAATGTTTCACTTTTTTGGTTTTTTTTTAAAAACAGATGGAAAATTTTAAGAATTAAGGAACAGCTTGAATGTCACTTACATGAAAATTGTACAAGTATGACATTATTGTCACTTTTGTTGCTTGCAGTAATTTTAAAAATTTTCTAAGTTACTTATCACCATAAAAATCTGGCACTAGTGAAAGAGAAAATGTGCTACGCTACAGCTAAAACAACAAAAAAATACATTATTTTATTCAAGTAGGTTCTTCCAATGTAGCATTTAAATTACCATTGTTCTACCTTCAAAATACAAGGCTGTTAAAAATATATCTTAATCGCAGCTGCATTATCCTCACAACAGAACTAAAGCTACACACACGTCTCGATTTTCATATTGTACGGCATCCTCCACTGAGTTCTGAACTTCTGAAACATCCCTACCTCACCAGGAAAGAAAAAGACACACTGTGTAAAGAAAGATTATGTCCTTGCCTCTCCACAATTCCTCAACAAGATTAAATTAACAAACCTCTCTTTCTTCATCATGACTTACACGTCAGTATTTTCCCATGCAAAAAGGACGGCACAACTTTTAAACTCCTTGCACCTACCAAAATCTCCACGAAAGACACAATTTATATATTTTCTGTAAATCTTACCATTATAATCCTATTGGGGTGTAATTGCTGTGGCTAATATTCTTACCCTGTTATGAAAATGCTCAACATAAATGTGGCACTGAGTTGTTAAGATAATACATGATCATGCTGTGAGAGGGTAATACCTATACAATAGCCCTTGCCAATACCATAAATCTCTTTATTAGACAACAACCTATTACAGGAGATCTACTTAACTGTTTCCCTACTTAGAGGGCCATTTGGTGTTACAATAACAAGCTGACTTTTCACATTAGAAAGGATTAGCCAGTATAAATAATAAATTGACACAGAGTTACTACTCTTTTAGATATGGTAAATCTTTCCTGGTGCTCAAAAGAGAATCCAAACTAAACCCCTAAGACCACATTGGGATGAATGTATACGAAGTTTTAAGTTCTTTCATTTAAACTAAAAAAAAAAAAAAACAAAAACAAAAAAAACCAAAACAAAACAAAACCAAAAAACCACCAAATCAACTCTTTGACCAATTTACACCACAGATTTATTACAGGAGAGCATATTACAGAAAGCTGTTTCTGTGTTATGGAATGTGCATACATACTGCTTTATTTCCTAACAACACCATAACAAATCATCTTTAAATTTACTGAAATATTTTAAAGTAAAATGATTGCCACCATTTTTCCAGAGATAAATATTACAGAATTAATCTAAGTACCATCTATTATGTTTCTTGCTCAGCAAGTGAAACTGTGTTATATACGAATTATTCTTCTCTGAAGTCTTAACTTTTTGAAGGATCACACACTTTCATCATCTAGATAACTACAATACAAATTATAAAGCCTGCAATACACAAGACGATTTCTTTCGTTATGCTAAATAAAGGAAATATCAGTACCTAAAATACAAATATCCAATTCTTCAAGCTAGTTTTTAAGTTACAATTTACAAACAAACTTAAGACATTCCTTGCTCTTTGTTGTCAGCATTTATTAAAGCTTAAGACAGAAATCCTTACAACTGTTTGCTTGCTTTATTCCCAGACTGTATCAACTCATCAATTTGGATGAAACTCATTCACCTCTTTATATTTTAAATAGAGAAGAAGCAAAATTAAGAGTTAGCCTTTCATCAGCAGTCACCTCAATTATGATCCATAACACTGCTTGCATAAATAGAAAATACTTACCTACTGCTTTTTGGCTACCACACTACTCTGCACGAGATGTGTCGAAGACCTGAAAGTACTCTGCTGTCTCTCTCATGCTGACATGACATTTTTAGAATCTGAGAAGACAGTTTTTGCAACAAAAATCTGCTTCCTGTCATACAGAATATCAAAACTGTCCTCTTGCACCTCGACTGGCAAGAATTGTTTTCCTCATCTCGTTTTTAAACTTCTGATAAAAAGGCACGTCTTTGAAATACGAAATACTTTTTTAAGTTGGCTTGTGCTTATTCATTTTTTAGAATCTTTGCCCACTGTGATTTGCTGTTACTGATGGACAGCCTTTTTAAAAGCTGTCTTGCAGAGCCTTTTGCTCTGCATAACAGAGAAGGCTCTGTGAAATGAAATTGTACTTACTGGAAACAATTCAGCCCTGAATGCCTTGATTACTCTGATTATCTCATATACAAGCTCCCTCTGCAGGTAATAATAAGAATGAGCAAAAATATGTGAAAAATGTGGGCAACAGCCGGCATAGGAAACCAAATAATCAGTCATCATTTTAAAGAAACTCCCCCAGAAATCCTTCTCCGATGTTATCCAGCATAAGGAGGCAACAGAAAACATTCTTTTCTTTTTTTTCCCCAGCTCTGTGTCTCTTCTTGTCTCCTCAGAAAAGTTAAACATTCAGCTTTAGTCTTTTCTATATCGAGTGACAGAAATTACTTTTTCGAAAGTCATCTAAATGCTTTCAGTGCAGAAAAAAATAAAAGAGAAAAAAGGAAAAAAAAAAAGAGAAAATTTAAAAATTGCTCTGCTTATCCAGAACTAAACAAAAATGAAAGACCAGCCAAAACAGTAAAACAAGTTCATCCCATCGGATGCATTTGTCTAACTGAAAACCAACCAAACAGCAACATCCCTTCATTCTATTTACTGCTGGGAGGAAAAACCTAATGTCACTTTTGGATACAATTACACATGCACTCCACCAAAGTTTAAAAAGAAATTGAACTGAATAGTCAGTTACCTTGAAAATTAAAGTATATTTTAAAAATCCCTATCAATTTAAATCATATCATGAAGTAACAATGGAAGTAAACTGCTTTTCTCCCAAAACACATTACCCTTACCTTAAAATGTCTCAAGTTTGTTTGCCGTAATGGCATGAGCTTTCTAGATAAAAATCCCTTCAATGCAAATGAGACAAAGCTTCAGTGAATGAAGCTATAAATATTAAGTACATCATAATTAAGCTTTCTTCCTATCTAACCTTTAGCACACACTCAGAAAACTGGGATGCCATCAGGCAACATTAATTTCTCTTCTCACACAGTAAGAACGAATGTATGCCTGTGGTTTTGTTTCCCTTACAGAGCAAAATCTCACTTTCTGCAAGTAATGCCCTTAGACTCATGAAGAACATTCATAAAATAAATGCATACACATTGGGCATAAAGTCACATATGTCTGTGTCAACTTTAATTTTCACTGGGAAAATAAACTCCAAAATACAATCCTTCAAGGCTTCAACATCAGCTTTAAAAAAAAAAAAAAAAAGGAAAACAAAAAACCCATCCCAAAAAGCAAAAAAAAAAACCCCAACGAAACAAAAAAACAATACCCAACAAACAACACAGGGGAAAAATACTCCTGACATTTCAGTATGGCTACAGTCATTACATAGGATAAATATACAACAAATTTTGGATGTTCACTTCAAGATGATGAGACTGCTGCAAATAGAGCTCTGCTTTGCTGATGGAATATCTTTAGTAGTTGGATCATCAACCAGTCACTATGAGATACTATTATACACCTGAAAAAATGAGGAAATAAAGAAAGCAGGGGAAAAAAAAGCAACAAAGCCAATAACTTTTTGGAGGGATGATGCTCTATTCAAGCACGGGTAAGATTACTGCCTGAAGGGCAAAAGGATTTCTTCTCAATTTCAAATTATGTCAGGCTGCACCTCCCCTCTCTCTTCAAAACAACTCCCAGCCTCAACCCGTTTTCCTGGCACAGCTCAGCCAGGAATACACCACTGCTGAGGCACTTTCTCTCCTTTAAGCACTTTATACTGATTTACAGAAGAATCAGCCTCACCAATTGGGAGTCTGCATTTTAAAAAAACTTATTAGACTGAAGTAAATAAAAGCTGTTGGAGACACAGCCAACAGAATAGTTATGAATTGGTCTTCTGTAGAACACTTATTTTGTTCAAAATGAAGATGCAATCATCATTCATTCTGGGAAAGCAGGTTTTTCCAAATTGGTCACTTCACGTTGAAAAAGTCTAAAAAATAGTGTAATAGTCTAATGAAAGAATGCCTGGATCAGATGAAAAGAATTCTGCCTACCATCAACACAGGCATCGCGAATTTGCCAGAAGAAATGCAGAGTCAACAGCAGAACTTGTTCTCAGAAATATTTTCTTAAAATGTCACTTTATTTAGAAGCAATGCTGCCTACTGCGAGGGAATTGTTTCTGAACACTGCTCACCCCGGCGTAGACTGCAATGCTGTAAAAAATTACAAATATGATACTGTAAGAGAATATATAGAAAAGTGAATTAAAGTCTCCTTCTGGCATGTGATCACTCTCCACCACCGCAGCACTGATTTCACAGTAAGGCTCTCTCTCTACGCACACCCGAGCCCATCAACAGCAGAGCAAGTCTGATAGTCAGGAACAAGGTCGGTCATCCCCTCCCCAGCTGCCAGAAACAACTTTTAACAGTAATCGGCGTTATTATTCTGTCATCTGGATTCAGTAATCGGTGTGAGGTGTCGACTGATGGGAAAATACCAACAGAGGGCACAAAGGAAAGCAGCAGCCCAACCTAAACGAGAGACTGGGGATTTTATCACATCCACAGACAACTGGATAAACAGAAGTACTCTAATTTTTAAAGCATAATTCTCCAGTGATAAATCATTTTGCTGTGACTTTGCTGATATTATCTGTTTTTCCAACAGTTACAGACACAAATGTAACCATGCATGAAGGAGCTGCACCTCTCTAGCAGTGGTGCACGCCCAGTGCTCGGCTTCTCCCACACTGTCCCCACCATAGCAAGCAGCAAAGAAGCCCAAGAAATGGGAAAATTTCCTCCTTTACCATAAAAGGTATGAACACTCCCACACCTAACTATGAATCAAGACATCCCTTATTTAAGTATTAAATACAATTTGTATAGTATCAGAACTCGGGATCTTAAATAGCACTCTTCATTCAGTGTTACTTCATTCCAGCTTTTGTAGCCCAATGCAATCAAGTAACACATCATTAACATATAAACATAGTAAAAAAACACTCATCTGTGTTACGTTTTAGAAAAACTGCTCCCCCTTTTCCCTGCATTGCCTGTTTTGCAAAAGGAAGGATCTTTCCTGAGCGATAAACACATTGTTAAACAATGATAAAGAAAAAAGATTTTAGAGTTACTTAGTACACCAAGGAACAAGACCAGCACTATACCGTATTTGTATAAGGAAATGGCATAAAATAAATCTCTTATGACAAAAAAAACCCCTGCATTACATTAAAAGGAAAGTATTCCTAATACTGCATCTACGTAAGAAACACAAGTAGCTTCTTATTAGCTCTAACTAGATTTTCTCTGAAGCTAGCTACTCTCACTACTGAAACACAGACAATGATACTTAAATCTTTTAGTGTAAATGTTAGTGTTTATAATGTGCTCCTAAGAGATTAAGATTAGAAAAAAAAATAACCACACAACCAAGACAGGCCCCATTTTTCTCAGCCCATGATCACTTGTCAAGCCATGATTAATGCTGTGCTCTGTAGAGGGAGACATTACATCTAGGCTACAACAGACCCAAATTTTACCCTAAGGCAGAAGTCTGATTTAAACATCTCTATTCAAAGTGACATTTGTCCTCTCTTTTCAACCAGTTTCCTCTGAAATTCCAGTAAACTGACTTTGTGACCTACAAATGGTCCATTGATTCTAACTTGTCGTGTTGCCTGTCCTTGTAGCAAAGTTAGTTTTGGTGACTGAATGAAGCAAGATGCTATGCATTCAAGAAAAACACAGGAGCAGAGTCCATTAGGTGCTCTATTAAATGCTCCATTGGATAACAGCAACTAGAATTCATGGGATAAGGATTCCAGCTTACACAGAAGAGCTAAAGATGAATACTGAGGTCAACATTAAAAATCAGAAAATATTTTTATATTGAGAAGTAACAATGGCCTTCATATTCTGAGGTGATGAGCAAAGATTTTCTTTTTGTATTACAGACAAGAACATGGGCATCGTCAGAGCCACCCTGAAAAGTAATTACATTTTATCTCTTGCCTTTCACTCTGAAACGTCTGCTAAGGTATTTACATTTGTCTGTTACAAGAACAACAAGTGAAAAAACTAGTTGTTATCACTTATCTCAAGTAAATACTATTTCTCCAGTGAACAGTATTATTCCATCTATTTTATAAAGTTATTGTTAGATCCTCCGATTTATCTGTAACTGCTACTGTAGGAATAAAAATAAGACATGCTTATACCTTATACAGAAATAGACAAATAGCAGACCTGAACATGTAGGATAGTCGATATCCTTCTTACGGAACATAAAAAATGGCAACATTTGATAATACTAAGCAATTTAGACAGTGCTGGCAAGTTCCTACTAGCCAAGGTAATCTTATTTCTGGCGCTTTTCAGGGTAAATTGATTTTTTTTTCCTCCTCTTAGCTTCTCTGATAATTGAATGAACATATACAAGTGTGATGGGATTTTACTTAGCAGACAAAACACAAAACATTCCCCAAACCTGGAGTATCTCACTCATAAAAAAGGATTTTTGTTGTAATTAAGAAAACTGTATTTCAGCTTGCTTTGTGCCAGAGTAACAATCAACAGCATTTTGCTAGAGACTGCACTCTACCTGCAGGTGTCGAGCACTGTGCTTGCTTCAGTCAGGCTGCAATGCTTTTTACTATCCCACATTTCTAAATAATTTGGGTAAATGGCAAGCTAGAGCTGGTTGAATCATTACAGTATCTCATGAAAATCAGAAGGAAAGAATTAATGACATATGCATATTACATATTCTTTTAAAACCCATAAAATGCTCCATTTAATGTAACAATCCATAACCTAGAGATGCTGCGAGTCTGAATTTGAAGACTTTTTTCCTTCCTCCTTTTGCAATGAATTTCTACTTAACTATCAGTTTGCATCTAGAGAATGCTGTCAGATCGTGGCACTCACTAAGCAAATGTATTTCTATAACTAAATTGCTGATATTAAGCAACACAATCTTCCCAGTCCACACTGTAGAAACACATCTCGTATATTACAGGCTGAGAGAAACATGAATTCCTAGAAAATTATCTATTGAAGAGGGCTTTAAGCCTGCCATTTTGCACCTTTTAAATGAAGAATGTTAAAAGGAATCACATTTGCTAAATAAAGACTAGAAGAATTTTCTACATCAGGTATATATTCAAATTAAATCACAAGTTCCCAATATTCCAAAGCCACCTGCTACTTTTATTTTAAAAACTGTTGGAAATAAAATGCAGCTATGTTTGAAAATTATTTAAATATTAAACACAATTGTTAAGAGTATTGAGAATGGCCTTAAAATAGGTTGTTGTTTTTCCAGCTATCTTGACATCCAATTACAACCATGATGGTTTAAATTTTTACCTGTTTCAAACAGAGGGTGTTTTTAAAAATAATAAACAGCTTTTAAGTTTAAAAGCTACACATAAATACTTAAGGAGGTGAATTTCTTGCAATTTCAAATCACTTTTGTACATCACAAACATCAATCCTAAAAAATGCTTTGAAAGGTTCTGTTTACCATGACATCTCCAAGTAACATGACTGAGTACACATTTCACGAGCCTGTGCTCTGCACTGTCTTGGTTCATGACTGACTGCTTGTCTACCTGTGCATGGATGTGACTTCTATTACACACCACACATAGTTTAACTTCTTCACTTGCAGCTGACTAGGTAAAAATCACTTTTTGTTACTTCCAGTTCCTGTATAATCGGTCACCCACAGATATTCCTTAGTGGAAATGCAGAGGAATCAGAGAGCATTTTTTGATATAAAGTGTTACTGGTAGGTTGTCATTAATATTAGGCATGGTGCAATCCCCAGCAGGAGCCATACCACAGGGTAACAGTATTTTCTTTCAGGTATGTCAACATTTTAGGTGGACACAGGATGAGCAAGGGCTTGGAAATACATAAACTTTTAGTTCAAATTTCAGTAAAAATTTATGATTGTGTTTCTGTGCTCTCTAGACATCAAACAATTCTTTCTACTCTATGGTTATTATGATTTACATGAATTTATGACACACTACCTAGAAACATATTTCAAAATAAACTTTGATAAACATTTCGCCTAACTAGAGACTTCTCTCTCCAAAACCCGTAAGTGAAAATTATGGACTTTTCAAAAAAGCTGTAATTCAAAACTGCAGCAAATTTTCTTTATCACAACTATTCTCATTTTAAAAATATCTATTGATCAAAATGTCATGTCTACATATCACATTTCCAGAATAAAACCAAACATATTATTACACACTATGAACCATAAAGACTACAAACTCCTAAGAGTATATACTACCTTGCTTATTTAAATTTTAAAAAGGTGCTTCCTTACTAGAGACTAGGATTCCTGAGTAACCCCTTTTCCTGACTTTACGCATAAAAAGTGGTAAGAGATAAATAAAACATTGAGAAAGCTTCTGAAGTGATCAAATAAGAACTAACTAAGCACACTTTGGTTTTTTTTAAGCTTTCCTCTTGCTCATTTTAAGACGGGAAACACCCAGAAGCCTGGTGTTAATGTCTCTGCTGATTGTGAAAATTGCAGCAATAAAAACTCCAACTGCTTGTTTTAAATTAAGACTTGCAAGACTACATGTGAGATCTGTATCTTTACATTAGTTTTTATAACATTTGGAAGTTTGGTTGCCTGCTTTGATGTTGGTCTATTAATGAGTAGGGGAGCCAAAAGCCAGAAGAAAAAAAATGTTTACTGGAAATTCTCAAGTCAAAACCTGAAGTAATTGGTTTGTTCTACCCCACATGATTCAACATCCTGATTCCCCCAACCACCAGCTCCCTGAGCTATCTGAACGTCTATGCTTTTTTACTGTTGCCAACACATAGTAACCCACAGTGATTGAAAATGGCAGCTGAAGTGCTGCTGCAGCACATTAATTTTTCTCTAAGTGGTCCAATTTTGCCATCTGAATGTCGAAAATCTTCTTTTTACTACTTTTTTACCTTTAGAGATTTGTCGAACTTGGGGTTGCCATCACATAAACCAAAGTGCAACATTTCCAAGATCATTTTTAGATTATCCCTAATAGCTGAAAGGATAATGCGCTTTCTTTATAGCCCTCTGCATTCAAAGCAGACTAGTTAACAGCAACTTAAGTGTGATAATGGCAATTACATCAATATGTTCCTTTTACACCACCAAAAGATACTACTTCAGACAGCTGAAGACATAAGGTAAATAAACTGCTGAAAATTACCTGAAAGCAATTATGTAATTTTAGGACCACTAAATATATCTATTTACAAAATGCCCAAACAGCCGTGTCCATAAAAGAATAACAGAAATCTATATAAATTACTTGATCAACTGCAGTGTTTTTCACCAAGACAAACCACATATACTCAGTTCCTTCCTTACATGAAAGGAAATTGAAGCCTGAAATTGAATATCCTACTCTAAAGGCATGTCACTTTCTTGGCAGTAAAAGAAACAGTCCCCAAATGGTGAACCAGAAAAAAAAAAAAAATCTATGAAACAAACAAACAAACAAAGCCCCCCAAACAACAGACCAAATGCTACAGATCAATGACTTAAACCAACTTCTCAAAACCACAAAATACGTGTTTTGATATCTGTATCATTCAAGTAAAAGGTTTGGAAAGAAGCAATAGACAAGGAAAATTTAGGAAGTTGTTTTTTGCCAGAGATATAAACCAGAATACAGTTCCCAAGAAACATCTGGTCCCTGGAAAAGGTCCCAACTTATTGATGGAAACTGGATTTTGCTTGGCTTTTGGTTTACTGGATTATGAATATTGATTTGCAAAGGTAATAAAAGGGTAGGCCAGGCCACATCCCCTTTCAAACCCAAGAAAATAGTAGCAAAAGAATAAAAAACTATGAACATGCAGTCTCGTAAAACAACTTGCAATGAGATAAATCTTCTACACAGCCACCAAAACAGCACTCCTGCCAGAGCTGGTTTCAAATTATTTATTATAGGGTAATACTAACCACAAATTAGGTTATCTTAGTAAACAAAGTATCACTGATTAAATGAGATTACAAGAATTACTCATTTTCACTTTTTCTACAATGAAAAGGAAATGGAAGCATATGGCCGGTGGTGATCAAAACTTCTTTTAAAACTCTCCATAAAAATATCTATTATTCCAGCCTACCCACCCATTAAGGAAGGAAGCATATTTGTTTCAAAGGCCTGGAACCGAGAGGTCTTTTATTACAAGATTTCATTTGTTTTCTGAAGTAATTAGAAGGTCTTCCCCATTCATCCCTGCACACAGTAACGTGTAGGCCATAGCCAGAGCATGAGCGCGGGAGAAAGGGCTTTCCAAATCCCCCTCCCAGAGAGGAGGAATCAGAAACCACGCCACAGTGCCTGTCATAAAAGGTCACTTTTTTTACTCGGGACAAACCATTTAATCAATAGAGTGTAATTGTCCGAGCGCTCGCAAGGGCTCTGCAGCGAAGGGACTATGTTTTTCACTCGGATAATTGCAAAACAGCAAAAGTTCAGAAACATAACCCAAATCCACCTCCCCATTTTACCCCTTTACAATTCCCACTGCCCTTTGGGCCTCTTCTTGGAAGCAAATGGAAGACAAGCTGAAGTTTTCTCAATTGAGCCGGAGCTAAGAAACCTTTGATATGCTAATACCCTCCTTCAAACGGTAAGAATTCACACTTGCATTAATTCAAACAATTTCTGCAGAATGATGCGAAATGGCACCTCTTTTCGTGGCAAGCAACAAAAGGAGGGAGCCGGGGCGTTTGAGGAAGCCAAACAGCAGAACATTTGTTCCGCAGGAGTCCTTCCGTCGCGCACAGGGGCATTTCTGGGCAAAGAAAACACACCTGAGCACCAGCAGAGCTCTTTACTTTCTGACAAACCGCGCTCAAATCCCAGCAGGGCCGGAGCAGACTAACAACAAGATGTTATTTTTAGAGCCAGACACAGCAACGGTGCCTCATGACACACTGTTTTCTGTCTCCAGATGGCCCCAGATTTCTACATGTGAAAATAAATAGAAATAAAAAGGAAAAAAAAAATTTTAAAAAAAACCATCTGGGAGAATGGGGACATTATTTAAGCTGAGANAAAAAAAAAAAAAAGAAAAAAGTTGTTCTCACTCCAGAGCCGACAAAGGGTAATTTATTCCTCTTCCCACAGCCACCCCCCACCTCGCAGGGGCTGGGAGCCGGGCGCTCGGCAGAGTTACACAAATAAACCCGCAACAGGTAATTATTTAGCGAAGGGATGCAACTTTGCGCGCTGCGCGGGGCGCGCCGCGGAGCACCGGGCCTGCTCGGCGGGC
>WEIU01005059.1:12390-56593 GCA_013389925.1 Aegithalos caudatus | reverse complement strand
TCTCTCTCTCTTTCTTTCTCTCCCTCTTTCTCTCTCTCTTTCTCTCTTTCTCTCTCTCTTTCTCTCTCTCTCTCTTTCTCTCCCTCTTTCTCTCTCTCTTTCTCTCTCTCTCTCTCTCTCTTTCTCTCTTTCATGTAATTGCAGATAAGCAGTGATAGCCCTGAGCTAACAGACTTTTGCTTAGTTGATGAGAACAGGATTTAGCCAGAAAACTGTCGATAATACAAGAATTATCTGGGGTTGATGGTTTTCCTTTGAGAGGACATGAGAGAGAGAGAAATTCTTCTGTTTGCAACAAAAAAAGTCTGTTGGGTTCTCTAATTTTTTTCTACCCACAAAAAGATTGAAAAGAACTGCAGAACTAGGCTTTGTGCTAATATTTGCAGAAGTCAAAGTGAATTCACCTATGTGGATTCAGATGTAGGACTGAAGTTCATTTTCCCTCTTTTCATCAAAAACTTCTGGAATCATATTTCTTTCTACATGCAGAGATGGAGTTTTACAACTCTTTTACAATGGCAAGCTGTAAAACTGAGTTTTAAACAATTGCTAGAAATGCAGAGACCTTTTAGCATTTGTTTCGAAAGCACATGTTTCCATTAATTCTCATTAAAACTGCATTAAGATATAAGAATACCTGGCAGAGGTGTATATTGTTTTGGCAAGTATAATACTATTATTCAAATAATTAATTTTACTTCACATGAATCAGCATATGTTTGTTTAAAAGAAAAATTGTACACATGTATGCATGACATACTTAAATCTGATCCTTTAGTTTTTACTCAGCCACAATTATTGCCAGATTTGAATATTAATATGTAAGAAGGAATTATAACAAATCAAGTTCCTTTCCACCATTATGACTTCCTACTATTTGCCTTTTGACATATGCCTATAAAATATGAATCTTATTCCCTACAGACTCCACAAAGAAGTACAGATAGGGAGATTTTCCTTAAAATCTTGCTTTCCTTCAACAGAGCAAAATATCTAGCTTGAAAACAAAAGAAGAAATGTTATATTCTCATCAAAATAATTTGCAATATTTTACCCCCACTCTTTAACTAACATTAAGTTTGTAATATTTCATGTTAAGGTATATATTCTGTACATATTACTCTCCAGTTGCTTTCATGAATCTGCTGGATGACATCCTTGAAAAACTAAAAGCAAATCCATAGTAATTTTTAAAATAATCACAACAATTGTGTATCAATTAGCATTTCCAGGGACTATGTGTAATCAACTGGAAAAGATTGAACTGTCAGCTGTGCACTTGAAAGAGATGCATCTGAGAAAGATGATTTAACTTGTGGCAAAAAATTGGCCAAATTATGATGTCTGTAATATGATCTTATAGGCTGCTCTAGCTTTTTTTTTTTTTTTTTTTTTTTTTTTTTTTTTTTTTTTTTTTTTTTTTTTTTTCTTGCCATAAAATTGCATTTTATATCTGCTTATTTGTAAAAAGGTTAATTTAAAATGTTTCAATACCTTGATAAATAATATTTTGTATTGCCCAAAGTGTCAGTTCCCCCATGAGTAATGGTTTACACAGATTTTATGCAGCCTACTTTTTTATTACTGGAGTTTTATGACTGAACTTTAAATACTAGTGACTGACATTTCCTCTTATCTGTCTGTACTCCTGTGAATAATGTATCAATGAACCTGTAATTAGATGTAATGTTGGCAAAGACTGACAGAAGAGGTAGTAAATATATGTATGCATTAACATCAGCTAAAATTGGTGCACTGATATAAAGACACAGCTTAATTGCTATGATGTAAAGATTCGTTGGTTTTTTTTTTTTTTCCTATGGAAAATTAACAAACCATTAAATGATTTTACCATTTCAGCATAAAACAGAAAAGAGAAAATTTTGCTTGTTTTATTTAGGAAAACCCCCAATTAATTTTGCAGGCAAATTTATATAAATAAACTGTGAATGATACAACCCATAATAGGAAATATCCAATGTTTTGCCTTAAAAGTTTGGAAATATATCTTAACAATTACCGGTCTTTTAAACTAAGTAATTGATTTTAGTGTCACTTGGGGAAAAAAAATGAAACCCATCAATAAAATAAGAGAATTCTGCAGCTGTTCCTAACAAATAAATGTAATACGAATTTGCATAGTTTACTTCAGTAATCAATTTTAATGACTCATAATCTATATCATTATTTAAGAAATGACAAAATCATTGACTTTCTCATAACACTTGCTAATTGTTTTTAAAAATAAATTCTACACATGACTAAGGAAACACCCATTTCCACTTGCTTTATGTTAAATCAACATCTAACCACTCATGGTGATTTCATTCAAAGAAAACAGAAGGAACACATTAGCTGTGTGGTTAAAGAGATTGATGGGCTTCAAACATTTTAACCATGGATGGTTTTTTTCCAACAGTAGAGACGCATGTTTTTAATTTAAATAGCTTCAGGAAAATGAAGATCATTTTATTCAACAAAGCTGTTTTTTTCTTGTTTCTTAGAAATTAATTTAATTTTGTTTAATTAAGTAATATTAGAAACAACCTTGTTCAGAGAAAATGCAGTATGAAACAAAAGCATGTGTATGCCATATTAACTCGTATTCTGAAACAGAATTTTTGTCTCACAATAATAAGTTAGAAGAGATCAATATGATTTTTGCCAGTGAATTTAGATGCAGTTTTTAATGCAGTATTTTGCCGTTACCTCTCCACTCTCTGAGTGTTTGGAGGAGCAGTGGAGCTCAATGCTACTGAAGAAATACATTCCTTTGGAATTCAGGTATTTGGGATGTATGTTGGTGGAGAAAAGTTTACAGTTTTATGCTGCAGGCATTTACAAAGGCCAAATAGTTTTCAGGGCTGAGCTGTTAAGAGTAACTTAGCAGGACACATTTAAAAAGAAATGAGTACAATTCCCTGTTTTCATATGAAAAGCTCAGCACTGAAACTTAAATGATCATACCAGGAAAGGAACTGCAGTTCTGAGCTTTTGGGGGAAGAGATATGTCATCAGGTCCCAATTCTCCAAATAGGTTTTCACATTCTAGGTTCCCTTTTCTCCCTTTTCTGCTATATATGTATAGACACACGTTCTGCATTTGGGCAGCAAAAAGAAATGTTGTGTTTAAGATTTTTTTTTTTTTTTTTTAGGGAGAGAAGCCCAAGAGGATACTAAGAAATTAAATAGATTTTTCTATTTAAAATAAATGCAATTTTGCCTGACAGGCAGGGAGCTCCTTCTCCTCCTCCCCCTTACACAACTGTATTATACAATTCACCATTACTTTGCTCAATCTCTTTGATTTGCAGTGAGAGAAGTACCCCATGACTCAGACTGGCATGTGTGGTGGTCTCAGCTTATTCTCACTATCTCTTCTTACTTCTTGCAGTTCTCCTGCTAAATGTAAAAGAATGGCAATAATTTGCTTTATCAAATTCCAGTTGCATCTGGACTCCAATCTAAGAACTTATATTTACTACACAGTGCTTTTAAGTACCATATTACCTAGCTTTCTAGCCACTCCTCTGTTGCTTCCATATCACAAAATGAAAGGTAATGCTGAAAAGATAAAGAATTTGCAAAGGCAAAACCATTGCACTTGCAAATATGAATCCATGAAGGCTTTTCTCTTCTTACCCAAACACCTCACTTAATCTGCACTGTTAAAGTCCATATTCTTGATGGGATAGACCAATATTTGAGGATATGTGCACAGCTTCAGGAAACTATAAAGATTTAGATGCCTACACTGGGGGTAAGGTTAAATTTACATTCTTGAGAAGTTATGGGATAAAATACATCAAAGTCTTGGACCACCAGCCAGAACTGAGGTCTCCCCATTTCGGCTGATTGCCCAAATCATTAAGCTACAGAATCATGTTCCCTCTGGTGTTCTCACTTTCTAGCCCAGTGGATCATGAATCATTTTCTGCCTGGTGTAGGACTTCAACAGGAGAAGCAGAGAATATTTCCATCTCCAGTCAGGTTGTGGGTTAGAGAATTGTTTAGCTGGTGAGAAATGTGCATTTCAAGCAGAGCAGAACTGACCCTGCTTCATACACTGGACAAGTCTCTAACTGCTACTTGTAGAATAAAGCTACACCTTTAAAAGAAAGGGATGACTGCTGCTGGGTTTAATGGTAGACTAACTGCATTCATAGGTGTCAGATGCTCTTGGAGTTTGACTGTCAGCTTTAACTGCTCAGCTTTGTTTTACACTGAACCTTAGCAATAATATAGGTGCAGAGCTCCTTAGTCTGGTTTATCTTGACCGAAGCAGTATTTGGCATGATGAGTATTACAGCTGCAGGAAAATGTGATATAAAAAACACAGAAGTGCCTGTTGAACAGAGACATCTTCCCCAGGTAGGCAGAATTTAAGCAGAGTAGTCTTTAAACTTAATGGCTTAAATTCTTTCCATGTTTCTCTTTAGGAGTCAAGTTGCAGAAATTCTATACATTGCCTACATGAAAACCTGGTCCATAGTCATAATAATCAAGTTGAGAGATATGGTAATAGGTTATGAACAGGAAAGGACAGGGTGCTCACAATCAATCACCAACAGAAAAGAACCTCCCGCTGGGACTTCCTCACCTCATGATTGCAACTTTCAAGTTTCCCTTACCAAAAGACGGGGCATGAGAGCCATATTTGCTTCCAAACTTGCATATCTCAGTTCCCTTTTGCTGTTTTCCTCGTGTCTCAATATGTGTTATTCTATTAGACTAAATTAATTAATTTTTAATTTAGAATTTTCAATTGGTAGCTTTAATCAAGGCAATGTTAGTTGTGCTTTACATATAGTTATCTGGTTCTACCCATCAGTTCCTCGTGCCAGTCTGGAAGTGCTTTAACCTCAGTTGATTGGTTATACTTACTTTGATTTTGTTATGTGGTTTTTAACACAAGGACTTGCTGCCTTATCTTTTTTTATAAGATTATATTTTTTCCTCTTGTTACTGATTGCCATTGAAATGGTGAAAGTTATGTGATTGGCTCCCTCTGGAGCAGATACCAGAGATGCATCATGGATCACTGGTCAGAGAGCCTAGACACAGCAGCAAATTCAGTCTCCCCCCCCTCCCCATCAACGCTGCACAGCGGCACTGCTCTGCAATCCATCTCAGCTGACACGAGCAGCGCGTGGAGAGGGAGACCCAGATTTGTTTCCAGGCTTGCATCTTCTAGTGCACATTTTGTTGTGCTTGTGTTACATTGCCAGGTGTAACTCTGGCAGTTGTAAAGAACAGTCATTTTCCTTCACCAAAACCGCCTATAAAAGCCTCTGCTTTGGTAATGATTTGTTATATATTACAAACACCTGCAGCATGGCGAATTAATATCACTAAGTATAGGGATCAAAGATATTCCACCTTTTTTTCCTTTAATTAAATGATCATTTACTTTTGACAGACCTCAATGTTTTTGACAAATAGACTTGAATCTGATTGAAGGTATGGCTACGCCTTCCTAAAAACACTGCAGTCAAAGAATGACATTAGTACCATGCTCCTGTTTTGAGGAACATCGATTGACTGCTTAGTACTACTGCTAATTATAAATAATAAAATGTATTCAATAATTAATTAAGATGCTATTCTTCACCTCACTGTGAGCACTGGCTGCTGTTTGTTGACTACTCAGCACCAAAATATGATCTTTTTCTGTTATATCTGGTAAATCATAGTGCTACATTTAATATATCATTAAAACAAGACACAAACTTTTATGACACGCTTGGAAAGCAAAGTGCTAACCCCATATGCATTTACACAGGAATGGCGGAATTTTCTGCAAGCACTGAATATTACTGAAGAATAAACCACAAATTTGCATTGCACCATGTAGGTACCCAGTTTCGCCTTTTGGTTTTCTTTTCCTGTTGCTCCTCTATATGGCTATGTCAGTTTAATTTGCTTTCATCAGAATTTTTGTTGACAGTAAAATTAATGTGCAAATTTCCTATCAGTTGTATATATTAATATAATTCTCTCTCAAATACAGTTCATTGAAATTAGCACTGGTAAATGGTGGGATACATATTCATACAGTTATTTACATAAATCCCATTCAGCTTTATGCACCCTAAGCTTTAATGCAAAGTACCTACTACTGCAGGTAATTTTAGCACAAGCAAAACAGCACCTAAGTGGCATTTGACTTCCCAACGACTGGGTGTCTTTTAATAAAGAGATTATTTGAAGAGAAAAAAAAATCTGTTAGAAATTACATTTGTGACATAATTTTTTTACATAGAAACTACTGTCTTTACAATAAAGAAAACATTGAAAATACTGATGTGTTTCTCCAACAAATCACACACAATTGGTTCTTTTCAAATTACATAAATTGTGCATGAGGCCTCATTTGTGATATTAATAAATTAAAAAAACTTTTCAATAAGAACTGTATTATGAAGCAACTTACATGACAGAGTACACACTAGACCAAAAAGTAAGTTTTATAAAAGTAAATATGTACTGGGAATTGATTTATGCAGCAAAGCAGTTTTATCAGTTCTAACGCCAAAAGTATCTTTAAAATAATTTGCAATATGTATATTGATCCCCAGATTATTTACCTGGATTTAGAATGCTAACTGTAGGAAAAGCCATTAGGTCATTCTCTATATAAGTTTAGGGAATTCAGGCACAATCTATTCCTTGTTGTGAAAGGCATTTGCTACTAAAAATACAAACGGGAATCTACTACGTGCAGGTGCAGATTCTACTTAGCAATGCAGCTCTGTTTGTGGAAGTTTTCCCTGGTAAACAGAGGAGCTGCAAGGTCACGAAACAGACAATGCCACATCTCTTAGAAACTTAGGCTTTACTGTATAGACTTCCAGCTTTTATATTTCCCTGAGCATAATGCTGCAACACATGACTTACAGCAGTCTCTATTTTTCACAATTTTCCAGTTAATGAAAGTAATGTTTAAATACTCTGAAGTTAGATTATTAACTTCTACAAAATAGAAACAGATGTGTGTCTCAGTATACCATTAAATTTATGATTTACATAGTATTCTTGAATACAGCTGAGCAGAGGCCAATGATTCTAATTTGCTCTAGATTTACAATAACCTGATCTGGTTTTTGTAAGTACTGAAACACTTTAAACAAAATTAGAAAGCCGTTGTGCTTTGTGTGATTAAAGATGCAATTCCCTTTGGGGTAATGAGAAGAGTTAGAACATGTTTCTTTCTTTATGGATGTTTCTATTATAAACACGAGTACCATATATTATGTATTTTTGTTACTATTTCCTTGCTTTTAATTATAAAATAAACTGATTGAGTCGTACTAGAGTTACAAGGAAACAATGCCAAAATCTAGCTAAAAAATGCATACTGAGGTTCATAAAAAATCCTTAAAATTCTTCTGAGGGCCTTAAGATATTGCTACAAAAATACTAGTTCCTTATAGTTTGCAGAATCCAAAACATCTCTGTGATTTAAAACTATGCAGTTTAAAGGAATTATTTAAAACACTAACACATTTCTCAGCTTATTAAACTATGTTAAGACAGAGCATTTTACAGGATAGAGTTTCTGTGTATTCGCAGCATTTTACATCTGGAGATCCAGATGAACTGTATCTAATGACAGAAATCAAAACTGGAATGAATATTACTGTTTAAAAGAAGGTGTATCTATGGGTAGAGATCAAGTTGTGTTGTTGTGACACTAAACACTAAAAATATTAAGAAGAGTCAAAATGAGATTAGATCAGTCAGATACAAGCAATGCAAAAAGAATATCCTGTGTACGAATATTTAAGGTCTGTTTCAAAGTTTTCAAAAATCAGAAGCTAGGCCTATAAAGATGTATGGGTTCAATGTTAGCTGGAAATGAGGTATTTCTAAACTGTAATCTATGACTCTGTGGTCAAAAATGTAGGTCATTTAGCATTGTAATTAACTTTTCACAGGGAAGGGTGACATAGAAGGAAGTGTATGCGTCTATTTAATAGGGACTTTTAAAAAAATTTTTTAAAACTACTTCAACTATTCCTTGCATATTGCACTCCAAAAATCAAATGGATTTTATGAATGTAGAAGTAATGAACCAGACATTTATTTTACATAGTACCTGCAATACAATATTATTTAATGTATTATTTTATTCATTTGCTCTTTTACATAATGCATTGAAGATAATATAGGCTTCGTGTTATATATTCATATTAAATCATACTACAATATATGTATTTATATTTATCTTCACCTCTGATGAAATGTTTAATATTATTAATCCTTTCAGTTTAATTATATATAATTAACCATCATTAGAACAGGAGCATTACCTTTTAATAAAAATTTAATCATACATTTACTCAAGCACGGGATCAAAACGCTACACAAGGATGACATGTCTTGAAAGTGATTGAATGAATTCAATTTATTTGGTCACTCACTCTTCCAAGGCACTTAGAGATTTCCATCTGTGCTTCACTCAGGAGATCTCCAAGGGTAAGCTCCCACACTCCCACACTTTGTTAGACGTGGCACTGCAGCGTTCGACGCTCGCACGGACGGAGCTGCAAGCCCAGAGCTCAGCCCGGCTGCTGCTCCAAGCTCCAGCTCCAAGCTCAGCTTTGGGTTTGGGTTCCAGCAGTGCCCCTGACAGCTCCTGCATGTGGGCCCTGATTCTTGCACTGGGCCTGGGTTGCTGTAAGGGAGCACTGGTAGAATTCCTGACCCAAGCAGACTCACCAACACATATCTCAGTATAAGGAAGGATAAGGATCGCTATGGATTTTTTTTTTTTTTTTTTTTTTTTTTTTTTTTTTTTTTTTTTTTTCCCTGGGGGATATGGCAATGGCAACCAATGAAAAAAATGATAGGAGAAAGATTTTTCATCATACACTGAGGCCGAAGTGCATATAACTGGACAAATGTGGTTTACTCTGAACTTTCTGGGAAATTTTTCTGTTAAGCACACAATAACCCACGCATGAGGCATCAGGCTGACAGCAAGAGATTAACAAACACTAATTAATTCAACTTTAGGTTGTGTCTAGGGAAGGATTAATATTTGGGAATTGGGTTTTTTCCTTCCTGAAAGAATGAGTATGGATATGGAATAAATTATTGATAGGAATGAATCAAGACATCAGGACTTTGTACTTTTTACCCATAGCAACATATGCTGGGGCCCCTCTTCTGCAACCACACAAGTCTAACTTCTGCTGAACCAAGACTATATCCATAGTCCTATAAATACTTATTCCCAACAACAATATTAATTAAGAAGTCACAAATATAGGGAAATGTGTCATTTTGTATTAAAATTAGTGGGGAGTTTTGGAGAAGTTTTTAATTATTTAGATAAATTTATACTAACTCACTGAGGCCCAGATTGTGGAAATATGTTTGCAGCAAACTGTTCTTCAAGAAGCCCTGTGTGATTAACTTGGGAGGCTAGAGGTAAAAACTGCAGATGAGAATTCCATATGTCTGAGACAAAGCACCTGAAAGGAAAACTCACATTTTAATGACAGAGCATGGCATGGCCATTATAGGAATATATTGTATTGATAGAAAGGGAAAACACCTGGTCAACAAAGGTTTTGCAATATTTTTTCTTATTAGTTATTTTAAAGTCATATTAAGCTGTCAGAAGACTTTGGTTCATTATGAACACTCTGCTTCTAAAAGATGCTCAGTGAGTCTGGATGCACTTAGGATAATTTATTTTCCAATCAACTCTGGGTTGCCCAGACCTACTTCTATTGAAGTCAACTTTTATTTTTCCAAAGAGAGGTAAATCAAGTTTAATTTTTCTTCAAAAAGAAGCTTAGTTAGCTTTCTTAATTGTCAATTTTCTTCAAACAATTATTGCATGACAAAATTTTTAATAAATTAACACCCAATAAATTTTGTGATTCCTTATATTAAAGCCCACTCTAAAAACATTTGGCTGGTGCAATTACTCAACAACTCAGAATAAGTGGGAGGTTCAAAACTGTGTTTATATTAGTTCTTAACCTTCCTAATAAGGTTTAAATTTATCTTATCAAAAAATACATTTAAATTGAAAAGGAGACTGTATTTTAATTGTTTATGTGGCTGGAAGCCTTCATACATTGAAAAAATATTAACTAAAAATACAACGGATTTTTTAAAAATATTTTGCAGGATTGCTTCATATTAATATTGACATAAGTAAGACACAATCTTGAGAATGATAACAAGGCCATTTTGCAATGGCTCTTTAGTTGAACAATGAAAGTGTGAAGAGAAGAGAGATTTGGACTCTTCAGTTCCTGCCACTCCAATCACTTTTTATTGCATAAGATTCCGGTCAGAAAGTTTTGTGTCTCAAACATACAGCCTGCCCATTTTCAGAAATTCCAGAATAGAGATTCCAGTAAAAACATGTAGGAGAACTTTCCAGTTTGTGACAAGACTTTCTTACTTATGAAAACCTTTGTTGAAGAGCTGCTGTCTTCATTATTTAATTTCTTTGTGGAACTCACAGTCAACATCATCCCGTTGAGTTTTTTATTTAATATGTTTCAGAGCACAGGACACCTGCTGACTTCTTTAATAACAAGTTGTCCTCTGTTGGCTTATATGTGAAAACTGTTCAGCAGAGGCAAGTAAAGAATAACCTTAGACATTAAGACTTATTCCATTAAAAAATAAAACAAAACTGTGTCCAGGCTCCACATCCAAAGTCCCTAAAATATATTTGCAAGGGCTTTTCACAGCATGGAATTCAGGTGGATTTTTTTTTTTTTTAAATTGAATTCTGCTCTGTTCAAGTGCAGTCAGTGGAATTCAATTTCCACGTAGGCTCCCAGGAAACAAATACATGCTAAGTATTTTTATTGCTGATGTCTTGGATTTAGTTTCTCTAAGTATTATTTAGATTTCACTGTGGACAGAGTTGCTAATGTTTACCTTAACACAGGGCTCTGCGACTCTCATTGGAGAAGGGACTCTTTAAAAAAGAATTGGCTAAAGCACGGAAGTTTAACAATGAATAAATTCCAAGGCTTTGCATTGTATTAATAAGGATCAAATTCTACTTCTTTGTACAAATCCTATGAATTTGATGGAAAATCTACATATTCCCAACTCAACCTATCTTTTTTTGACCCACTTTAAAATATCTTCCCTACTTTGTTGGAAGCCTCTTTCACACCTTGTTAGAATTATGGGGTTATATTGTTACAGATGATTCAGGGAAGCTCTACACTCTCAGTCCTGCAGTTTAAAGGAAGTAACCCCACTAAGATCAATGAGCCCTGCTCTTGAGTGGATTGTTACTAAAACAAAGAAAAAGACTTTGACCAATTACTTTATCTTAATTAGCCTTATTCCACACTCACATTTCTCCCATAATTCTTTCCCTTCTGCTGAAAAACATTATTTCACCACAACTCACAGAACTCAGGTGATGAATAGAAAGAGTCACACAAATGAAAACTACGCTCAGCCACTGTTAACTCACACCCAGAATCTTCAACAGAATATTTAAAATACTTTTTGTTTTACAACTATAAAGAAAACTGTTGACTGATAAGGCAAAGTGTTAAAACAATTAATTGGTTTAGGTTTTTTATGTTGACCCTTTATTTTAGTCAAAGAAATGAACCAGCAGTTCAGCCTTGTTAATTATTTTATATTATAGTCAAGAAATTAAGCAGCCTTTATCCCCCCTTGGTATTATGTGAAGGATGTCTGATGAAGGCACGTGTGCTCCCATGTCAGGGTCTGTCTGAAGACCTAATCCAATGTATGCCCAAACCCCTATTAGAAAACCAACTCTGCTTGGTTTTAAATCTGTTTCCCTTTTCTTTAAGAGGAAATGTCTCAATTTAGTATATTGACTACTATATATAGTCTATATTATCATTATTCTCATGCCTCTATATTCTATATTATTTATTATCTATTGCCTGTTTGTATTATACTGTTGAAAAAAATTTAGGTGTTGGATGAATGGAATTATTATCATGTAATTGAGTATTTTTAATAGATAAGTTTGTTGATACATGTGTAAGGTTTATTAATACTTTTGTTAGGTTTGTCAGGAAATTAGGATGTGGTAGAGATATATGTCTTTTTAAAATCCATCTTGTAACAACTTGTGCACATAACCTCTTTTCAATTTCTGCTTATGAGTAATCATTTTTATATGTGTTTAAATCACATTTCAATTTTCTGTAGACACAGTTCTTACTACATAACATATACCATTGCTAGTTTTGTAAATATGTTTTCATTATTACTTTGCAGAACTGAGACAAAACAACAGCTACCCTGCAGGATGATAGCAAAGGATTCAAATCAGGTTGGACACTGGAGAGCACACAGAGCAAATGGCAAACCTATCCCAAACCAGCTCCTTTTGAAATTACACAGCTTTTACTTTTCAGTCTCAGTGGGGGTTGAATATTATGGGAATGGGGGAAGGACACCAAACCCCACAGAAATCTCCAAGCTGAAGTCCAGCAAACCACCACTCCCATTTCAGTGTGTGATGCAAGAACAGATTTATGGGGGCACTGTGTCCTGTACTAGTCTGTGAGCAGAATCCACCAGAGAGATGCTGGATGAATTTAGGTCTGGAAAATGTCAGGCAAAAATAATTGTGAATACATCCTTCCTAGGGACTTGTGTGGGATTCAGGGCTGATTTCAGGCCCAGCAAGGAGGTGCAGGCAATGTGGGTGTGCCCACACTGTGCGCAGGGCAGGTTCTTGGTCCTTGCCCTTCTGTTCCATTCCCACAGCCAGCTGCATCAGGGTGGCCTCAGAGGAAGGCTGCACTCTCCAAAGATGTTTTGTCACAGTTCATGTTCCTTTTACTTTAATGTAATTCTGTATGGTGAAGTAAGCTAAGCTGGTCACAGACAGATAAAATGAGACACATTTTTTTAACTTCAGCTCATGTGTCTTCTTCCTGTGCTTCCTATACAAAATACAAGTATTTTGTAGCACACAAGGAAAAATGTTTATGTACTGTCTAAATCAGTCTAAATAAAATGTTAAAGGTGACAATCTCTTTAAACATTACTGATCGTTACTTACAAAACTATATTTTAAAATTGTGAAAACAAATGGTTTGACCTTGTGAGCTATGGAAATATTTAAAAAACAAATCTGCTCCGCTTTTTGGCTAATAGTTGTGATTTGCATAGTTGAACCTTGAATGTAGTCATAAATAGCTGCAGAATCCATGTTGGCATAATGCCCAGCAATGTTAGGGTGCCAGACAAAAAAATCAGGTCAACCACTTACCAAGTAAGTCATTCTGTCTCAACAAGGTGATGTCTAACAAAGAAGCTACAAGACTGAAGACAGCTAACATATTCAGCTGCTGTTCAGAAAGACAAGAACTTTTCATTTATCAGGATAATCTACTACTCATAATCAGTACACTGAGTGAACTCCCTCTTGTAAAAAAGAGAAAAGCCCATCAATTGTTTTTGCTAATTAAGATGAATATTATTCCTGTGAAACGAACCAAAAAGTTCTGTATAACCAGAATCCCAATAGAGATGTATAATCTCAAAGAATAATTGCAGAGTTTTAATTGAGAAGAAAGTGAGAACTACTTTTTTGTCTTCTTCAGTTTTTAGCTGCAGCTGTGTTCTGTGTTCGTGGGTCTCTTATGTTCTCAGTTAATCTGACATGACTTTCCCTATATTAAAACTTGTGGAATTGAAAATTTATTACAAAATGTTTATATATTTGATGAAATGCTACCATAAAATGGCCCATATTTATGAATAACTTGAGGTAACAGATAATTTATTAACATATATAGAAAATAGTCCATTTTTAGATTAAAATCTAGATGTTATGACTGCTCATAGTAATGTGCATTTAATCTTTATACATTAAGCAGAGGTAGAGTAAGAAATGAGAAAGTAAGTATATTTTCTTAAAGTGATATTAATTATATATTCAACAATTTATTTTATTCTGTGATATTTATCTTGGTTTTAAGATTAGAGAAAGCCTTGCCACATTGAAAGGAAGTAATGTGATGAAGCTCAGTTTCCCATTCATTAAACAAAAGATACCCAATTTGAAAATATATTTATATTCGAAATAATATTTACTTAAAGGAAATCCATAATCAACAGAGTAGCCCTGGACTCCTGAGCAGGTCAGAGAAAATTCATTGATGTACACATGGTTCTATGTATAAAAATTAATTCTACCCAAAATAATCTATTACTATCTTTGTTGAAGTAACCTTAAAGTCCAAACTTTTGTCCTATCTGCTTCACTTGTAGTGTACATTACACATTTGACCTCAAAAATAATTTCAATTAACATGTAAATTTAGAGTTAAAAGTTACCTCAAATGAGGATACTGGCTGAATATATTTGTTTTCATGAAAAAATGAAATTCTGTGTCTCTCTTCTTCCCTTCCCTTCCCTCAAGCCTTCTTCACAAAATCAGCCTCAGGCTAAACTGGTTTAAAGTAGACTAAAGCTGCTGGTAAACACCTTTGACAATATTTTTGTCTAATGAACATTGCAGAGAAGGGTGTATGCAGTGCAAGTGTCTGTGGCTGCAACCTACGTACAATCCTTGTGCCAAGGGCCCACTGCTAATAGACAAATATACACAAAAGAGGCAGCCCCTTTGATGGTTTAATCCCAAACATACTTAACTGTCACATAGTTAATCTTCTAGATTAAAAATGACTCTTGAGTTCTTCTTGAACATTTTTATGTTTGTGGATGAAAGAGGTTAAATGTAGTTCTCATGCCTGTTTAGACTGTTCTTTTATTTTTCTTTTTTACGTTCCCTCCTGCCCCCCAGTTTAACATGACTTTTCCCTTTCTTTAATCACAGATCTGCCCCTGAAGGATCTGCAGGCATGATTGTTCTGAAATACCCCATTTTTTCCCTCTTAACAGGCAGGTAAAAGTGCATTACAGACCTTGCCAAAGGAAACCTCACTGCTATTATCAGGGGGGTAAAGCTACCGGTCAAACCCAAGTGCATCAAAACAGCTTCACCTGCAGGTTTTACTTTCCTAGAAAAAAGTTTCAAAGAACAGCTAACCCTCCACGTTGATTGGAAATAATTCTTAAAGGTCGTCACAAAACTTGTGTTTTGATACTGGTTTTCTTGAACACTGGCAATTTTGATTCTGCTTCTGTCAGATATTAAAAAAAGTCAGTCCCACCTATTTTAAATCATTGTTTTAAGCTCTGATGCATTAAATTTTGGGAATAATCTCCTTTTTTTTTTAAGAGATCTTGAGGGTTTTTTTGGGATAAGATGGAAGATCTTTCAAGTGTAACACTAAGAAGCACATTTTAAGTCAGAACTTGTGCTCCAATGAAATATTTTTCAAGTAATATTTCTTTCCACTTTAGCTTCCACAGTAGTTTCACTTCATGATGGTTTTATGTTGATTTCAGACTACATTTTTATGTAGTGGGAAAGGATATTTTTTGTAAAGTGAATGCCCAAGACCTGTTGGAAAATATTTCTCCTTAGCAATGTACTCATAGGATTCAGTAGTTTGTTCAGAAGTGTTATTTTAGGATGACCTTTACACATACAGTATGATGAATTTTTCTTTTTATTTGATTGTAAAGATGTTATGATCAAGGGGCAAAATAAATACTGCCTTTTTCAGCCATAAAAAAAAGAATGATGAAACCATCTTTTTAAAACAACATGATAGCATGCAGAAGTGATGTCTATGTTTGTAAATTACATATTTTTATATTCACACATACAGAAAAGCTCTAGTGATACATTCATAAAGATCAATTTTATACAGTTCAAATAGTAACACACTATTAAAGTCACCTCTTTTCAGCCTAAGGAAGAGAGATAGCTATGTTTAAGGGGATATATACATTACAAATAGTTGTTATTAAAAATAAATAGTTGAACATTCTGTGGTCATCAGCATTTCTAACAAGGATGTTTTCTTTTGAATAATTAACATAATGCTCTGCAAATCTTTTCTAGGTAGCTTACAGGATTTGAATATTCAAATATTTTCAGCTGTATAAGCCATATAATTATGAAATTGTACAGTACAGTTATTTCTCAAGCAATTTGGCAATTCTTTCTTACCTTTCTTTACCAGTATTTACCTTCTGTTCAGTGTTATCAGAAACAGAAAAAGCTTTTTGCTTACCATTCTGGAAAAGATGGAATTCATCATTCTGCCATAAAGACCCTAGAAAGCAAAGAAGGTGTTATTAGTTATTATATTCTTATCTGCAGGGATTCTAACTGCCAAACAGTGCATCAGCATCAAAATAAAATATGAAAATACATGTTCAAATCATAGATCAATAGTTTAATGCAGTTTCAAATATGTATTAAATGTACTTAGCAGGTACCAAATTAGAAAAACGCACAAGTTATTGTGCATATCTGTGCATATCTGCATGCCAGCTGGAATTTATCTGCAAAGTGTTCACAAAATACAGACATAGGATCTTGGCATTCAACTTGTGACTGTATTTGGAAAAATAAAACCATGGGATTGCTGTCACTCTGTTATAGAGTGGGAGAAAACATGAGCATAAAGGGTTATGATCAGAAGAGACAATTATCAATGATACGTTAAAGGCTTTCTTCCTAACTCGTTGAGAAATTTGTATTAGTATTGAAAAAATTCCATTACTATTAAAACAATTAATTAGCCTTTACATTTTTCTTCAGAATGATACTGCTCATGACTTCTAAGTTTGCAGTGGTCAGAGTGGGGTCCTGAGGAAGTACTGAGTACACCCCACACCTCATCAGCATGCTTTAACCCTGGTGTGAAAATGAAAGAATGGATACTAGTTAACTCTCTTCACTTTCTTCTTTTCTATGATCCCTTTCAGTCTGTTTTACCCCTGACATCATGGCTATTCTGCTTTCTTTAGAAAGAAATGAATCACTGCTTCCATTCCCTGTACTCAAGGCTGAACGGAGAGGGAGTGATCACTTTCACTCAGTACCTACACAGAGACTTCTCTGTGATTTCATGTGCTATACCAATTGTGCGCTTTGAGAATAAAAAGTTTTCAGGATAATAGGCTAAATTCTGTGATCATTTCTCACACAGAATACAACTTTACTCCTGCTGAAATGGTACAGAATCTGCCTCATATATAGTTTTCTGAGGTAAAATAGTTTTGCGCAAGAGGAGGAAGAACATTCACAACCCACTTAGTACTTGTAACTGTTTTCACTGTTTGAGAGAATTAAATCTTTAAGTAAACATGCAACAGAGAGAATTAAGGAATTTAATTAAATATTATGTTGAGAAAATGTTACTAGAGCCAAGAGACGCCATCACAAGCCATTTACAAAAAAAAAAAAAAGGAAAAAAAAAAAAAAGTTGAGGTCTATGTAGGACTATTACCTTTAAAGAGGAAAAGTAAAAAATTGATAAATGAATGATCAATTCCAGGTTCTCACCATGAGCACATGTACCACTGGATGAACTATAGGTATGGAAAGGTAAGGGAGACTCCAGATAGAGAATAATTCCCCAGTACAGTAAAGAAGTTATTTCCGTTCAAGGAGTTTACCTTGGGCAAAAAGGGAGTTTCCAGGGTGTGCAGTGCTGCAGAAATTCAGACTTAATCTAGGCTGCACACAGCACAAGAAATAGGGAGCCTGGTTAAGGCTCGTGTAAATTAGAACAATCCCTGAGGGCTGCTCTATTTCACATGAGGATTCATTGGCCTGCAGCAGCCTTGAATCTCAGCATCAACACAGGTGGTGTAAAATGCCACTTTTGCTCCATTCTTCATGGGCTACACCTTCTTCAAAGTGCCTCACATCAGATGTAGCACAGGATATTTCTTTTGCTCCCTTTACAAAACACAGGAAAACAGGATCCCTCTCAGCCAAACAAACTATATTTCACGTAAGCTCAAAATGAATGGTTTGAACATCTGCTTCAGTGGAGCCAGGTTCCCACAAAGCACTGTGTGCTTCCCAGAGATCTCTGTTCCTCAGCCCTCTGAGTTTGCAAACATGCTGTTTGAGTGAGGTACACATTTATCAACTGCCTGTCTGGGACTCTTGCTAAGAAAAATCTATTCATTTCAGCAAAGTAATAGTTCCCTTTCCTCCACACTGCTTTTGAGTCCCCTTGACACAAAGCTGTGATTTTTTTTTTTCCAAAGCTATTTGTAGACCAATAAAATGTCACTACTTCATAAAAGAACAAAAGCTTTCATTGACTTCAAAAGGAAAAAGATTTTGTCTCTAGTTCTTACCTGCTTAATTATTAAGATTCTAGAACGTGACTTACAGTGTTGTAAGATATGAACTGAAAATTGTGGGCCTGTCCTCACCTATCAGCTAGGTATGCAATCCATCAGGCTGATACACAAGTTGTTCAGTTCTTTCACACAAGTGTCCTCCTGAAGGCATTGCAGCAATGTTTGTGCTTAGAGTTAAGTATATGTTTTAATGTTCTACTAAATCATGGTTTAAGTACTTAGATGGTTTCAGATGAGCAGAGCAGCTGAAAGTAAGTTTAGTGTGATGGCTATTGTATGAACTCTTTGGACACAAATAATTTTGATTAACAGGCTATTTGCTGGTATAAAGAATACAAAACTATTGGTTTAGAAGAAGTGACTCAAGGCTTCTCCTGGATTTTGTTTTCACTGGCTGAAATAAATAACTGTCTGGGTATGTGTATCCAGCTCTCAAATTTAAAGAAATGCTAACATGTCTTTGATCTCCTTTCTGAAAGATCAGATTTGTCTATTTAGGTTATAACTGTTTTCAGTGCCTCTGGTACTGGCATTACAAATGTCAAAAAGAAGAAAACATTCAGCCCTGTAGTTCCTGTTTGCTCACTCCAGTTTCTGGAGCATTAAACAAAATTGCCCATTTCTGATCACGGGCTCCTGAAGAGGGCAGCACGTTCTAGATATTATTGAACTGTAAGCTTTGAGGTGACAGCCTGGGCTTTACTGTACTGCACACGGAGGAAGGGTGAATAAAACTTTCTGGATTTGCTGTGTACACGCTTCCCACAATACAATAAGTCAGCAAAAGTCCTAGGCTTTGACCAAGGTCAAAACTGTATTTGATTATTAAAGAGAACATTCAAATTAGGTACCTGAAGCAAAGTATTTAAAAAGAGAGCAACAAAATAACAGCAAGGAGAACTTCCACAAGGAGTATATTTTATCTTTAACACTGTAGATAACTTTTCCTATTGGCAGTGCATTGACTATCAAAACTACTAAAGGGGTTAGATTTAATTATCTCACTTCTTTGCACATTTCATCTCAATTGCTATGGCAACATTCAGTTGCCTGAGCAGCAATGTACACTTTAATCAGATATTTCTTCACTCATTTCTCTGTGCACCACAGCAATGTAGTCAAATTTACAGCCAAACCCTGATGCATCTGATAACACCTCTTAGGAATTAATGGTTAGGTTTCCTCTGCCCCTCACCCACAGCCACAAACATTTTGAGTGAGTTTTGCACTCTGATGACAAAAGCTTGAGGAGTTGGAAAGTGTCTGTGCTTCCCTTTCACTGTTTCTTCCCTACTTCACTGATTTTATGTTGTCTTCTGCCACCACTCCCTTTTCACAAGGCTTCTGCTTACTCGGGAACTCTTCCCATCAAGCCATGGGCAGGTCTTCTGGTCCCTGCAGGAACTCTTTCAGGGCTGACAACAGGAAACATAATAATTGGGCAGACAATATGGTTCCTCCCATATTCCACCCTGCCCTGAAAAGCTTTTTGTTGGATTACTCAGCCCTGATTAAATGCTTCGTCAGAGTACATCATAGTTCTTTAAAGTTCTTGGCCCAGAAACCAGGAACATGGGCTAAAATAAAAGTAATTAGAAGTGATGAGCAGATAGTAGGGACTCCTTATTGAAATGCAGACAGTAAAAAGAGTCAGGAAGCTAAAAGTACATGGGGATTACTAAATTCAGGTTATGGGAAATCTTGATATTTGTGACACAGAATATCGTCTGGTTTGCAAACATGCCACCATCAAGGTAAAGGGCAAACAGAGATAAGTTCTTAATGCTGCTTTAGTGTCCATTGTGAAAAACACAGAAATGCATTAGAAGGATTGAATTTGTTTGTATTATAGTCAAACATTTAGGAAAGAGAGATAGGCAAAAAGTATCAAAATGTAATTCTGCCTATTTTGAAGATTGTCTAGATAGTAAATTTTGCTTTTTTGCATTACAGAAAATATTCTATACTGCTTTTTGTTCTACATGTATTTTTCACAGCTGTTCATCTGTTTGTATGTAAGCAACTATCACAGCTCACTTTTTAATAAGATCTCACATTACTGCTGCCCTAAAGATTTTTGGAAACCCTTGGTAAGAACAGAGTTGTCTTGGACCATTTTCTTCCAGAGAGGTATAATGGAGTCAGAGTCAGAACCACTACACATCTTGTCAGTGATAACAAAGTCCAATCAACCTCCCTGACCATGGAACATGAAGTCACTTTCTCCAGTTTATCTCCATCTGACCCATAGTAGCTTTTTCAGAGGCTTCATAACTCACAATACCAAAAAATATAGTGTCAATTTATTAGGAAAATACAGGAAAATGTGAGTTCATGATATATGGGATGTTTATTATGGATCTGGGGAGACTTTTCCAGCTCAGGTACCAAAGCCTAACATTTGTGGGCCTATGTCATCTGACAGCACTGTCTCCCAGTCAACCAGTGAAGTTGTTAATTTTTCAGGAATCTGAAGTTACAGAATCTACAATGCTTTTTTTTTGCATCAGTACTTCTGGAGACATACATATATGTCTTTGAGATTCATAGGTTTAACTTTATAAATAAAACCTATTTCAGTTTACAGGATGTTCTCAGTAGTTTAAAGTAAGTATCTCCTTGCAACTTTGTATATGTAAGATGAGCTTTATATATAACTATACACAATATGTAACAGACAATACTGTGCCAGAGGGGATGTAGAGATCTCTTCAAGTTCAGATTTTGAAATTGTATTGCAAAATTAAAAAAAAAAATTAAAAACCCCAAAACTTTAAACTATTTTTTTTTTTATATCTATGAAAAAGTAAAGATTACAAAATATTTGCAGTATAACTTCTTCCACTTGATTGTTGAATAGTGTAACTTAGGAAGAGCTATGCTGATTTCCACCAGCTAAGAATCTGTTAGATACTCTTTATAATAATAACTTTTTATTGCTGAAATGATCCATGCCATACAATTGGACATCTAGGTCAAACAATATATTCCTTGTTTGAATACTTTATAAACTGGAGACTTTGTAAAAGATTGTCATGGTTTAGGGAGGGTGTTCTCCAATTTAGTACTCCCACTAAATCCACCTGTGCCTTCCCCGCCCCCAAAGCAAAGATCATGTGTTGAGATAAGAAAAATTTACTGGAAATGGCAATGAAATAAGAAAATGAACAGTAGCAGCAGTATTATTAATAAAAGTGTACAAACAAGCAGTGATTCACATGCAAATATGCTCACTGAGGAGCCTGTGACCTGACTTGCAGCCACACCACCCTGGAAGCCACCATGCAAACCCTTCCCTTCCTTCTGGAAAAGAGATTCCTTTCCCCAAACCCCTGGCAATGATGTGAGGTGGTACGGAATAACCTCCTTGTCCTGTCCATGTCCCTCCTGGCTGCTGCAAAAAATTAACCCTGTTTTCGCTGGAACTGGGACAAATATATTGCAAAAAAACACTCACAGAACAGTGTCATGTCATTAAAGAACATTTTTTGGACCTTGTGTGATTTTGCTGTAAATGTGTAAAAATTCCAGTTTTGGAATTTGACTCTTGTCTAGGATTATACAAAAGATGTACCCCACAAATATTAGGAAAAAGTCACCTATACAAAAAGCAGAGTTGCATAAGTACTTTAAGCTTTATTAAGCCCTTTACCTGTTTGTGTTTATGTGAAATAATCAAACAAAAAACATTTTCAAAACAGTTTTGGGTGAGGGTGTGATTTCCACAGAGTACAGCAGGGTTCGATACAATATAATCTCTAAACTGAGGTATGTCACACAGTTCTATAGGGGACACACAGTTCTCACTAGGTTTCTTATCAGCAGTTTACAAATTTTTGCTATGGGTTGTCTCTACTTTTCAGTAATAGTTTGTTTCCTTCCCCTCTTTCAATTCCTTCTTTAAGATTTTTCTTTAGTCTCTTTTAACCTAACCCCACCCCTTCCCTCACTCTGAGTATAATAAACTACATTCTTTATAATTTAAAAACTCTCCTGTTTCCCTCCAGCACAAGCAGAGCTCCTGGCATCCTCCCAGTGCCCAGCAGTTGTTCCTCCCACTTCTCCAAGAGCTGCTGTGATCCAGGTATTCATCACAGAGTATCTTCCTGGTCAACCAAACCAAATATTTTCTTAGGAGAAGTGCCTGTTTTCTTTGACCCTGTCTCTTTGCAGCTTGAAAATCTTGTCTTCAAGAAGAGTGGAGTTTGGCACCTGTAGCTGCAGGTCCATTTCTCATATGGTTGCCAAAGGAGGGAGGAATTTGTGTGACAGAGAAACAGGGTAGGATGACAGGAAAATTCAAAAGCTGAGTAAAACTCTGAAGACTTTTATATTTTAAATCCCCGTTTCTAGGTGCTCAACAAATTCTCCTTCCTCTCCCCAGGGTAAAGACTCCCTCTTGGTATATTGCTTGCAGCAGTTTCTGCTCACTTCTCTAGTCACTTAGTTTCAACTCTACTAAATTTTAAACACCCTTTTTATAAAGCCTAATCAATATTTATGCAAGTGACCATATTATTTTTTTAAAAGCTTAACCAAGCTAGAACTACTACAGGACTCAGTTTTTGTCTGTGTTATGCACACACACATATGTACATGTATACACAGAATTTATGTATGCACTTACTGCAGCACTAAAACTCCCAAAGGTATTATTATGTTGTAAGACAAATTAAAATTAAACAAGAGGTAAAAGTGCACGTGAACTGAAAACTGTTAAAAATGCCTACAGGCAAGACAGAAGTGAACAGCAGGAATTTATCCAGCTGTGGGTGTCCTGGAGTTTTTCTGGGCCAACTGACTGTGCTCTCATTTCTGCTGCAGGAAATGCAATTAAAAAAGAAATCATTTAGGTAGTGTGAATTTCAAGCAAAATGGCATGAATATTTTTTCTGCCTCTAAGATAAAAATAAAGAAAATTTCTGTAAAAGTCATTAAGCTACAGGACTGAATGCAGATTAGTGGAGGGAATATGTAACAAAAGGGCCCAGAAAGAGTAAGAGAGATATCTACCCAGGTCAGAAATATGATAGCAGGTGGATTTGCTGATAAGCACATCTCCTGACATCTGGAATCAGTGCAGTATGTGAGATCAACTTTGAGAACTTTNGGTTTGGTTTGGTTTTTTTTGTTTTGTTTTTTGTTTGTTTGTTTGTTTTTGTTTGGTTTGATTTTGGTTTTTTGTTTGTTTGTTTGTTTGTTTGTTTGTTTGTTTGTTTGTTTGTTTGTTTTTGTTCTGGCAGATGAAATGAGATCCTATAAAGGATACCTGAGATGTGCAGAACTGACATGGCCAAAGGTCTGCATACTGAGATAAAAAAACAGATTCATAAACAACTACAGTAGTAATAGCATGTATTAAATGTACTAAATTTGGATTTGAAAATCACATTTTATGCAGATGAAAAGATCTTCATTAGAGATGAAGGTAATCAAACTGAATAATTATTTATCTATGTGAGTAAAATAGTAAGGTTTACTACTTCCCTTCATTCAAACCTTAAAACAATGTATCTCACACCAAAAGAATTTGCTGTGTAAATTATTAGGTGTTATGCACTGAGAAAGAGAAATGACTTGGCTCAATATCACAGTCACATAATGAAATAAGGAACTGTACTCCAACCAGTTAATTCAGTTATTTTCATGGCAGTGTTATCCAACAGTTACCACTATGACAATGCATCTTTGTTGACTTAGAAGTGCTCAAAAATGAAAGAGCATTTGGATATGGAGACAAGGATATTAAGTCATGGTAGGAAGGAAGATTAGGAATGTAATTCTGTCTCATTTTTACAATACTGTAATCCCAATGGTACCACTGGAAGTGCCCCCAATTTCCACCAGGACAAAAGAAAGCATATCTTCATCTGATTCTTTGTACTTGCAAACCATACCTTAATAACAGCTATATTTATATTCCAGCTGCTACATAATTAAAGGAAATATGTGACAATTAAAAAAAAAAAAAAAAAGCGCATTAGCACATGCATCAGAATAACACAACAAATAGGATGTAGCTTTCTCCTGTTGAAAATATAAATTAATCTTTTCTGCTTTGAGCATTTTGATTCCAAGTGCAGTCTTGTAATATAATTGGTGTTATAGAATCATAAATGTTTACATTGGAAAAGACCCTCAAGATCATTGAATCAAACCATTCCCCTCATGCTGCCAAGTCCACCACTAAACCATGTTCCTAAGTACCACAGCTACATGCTTTTTTAACTACCTCCAGGGATGGTGACTCAGCCACTTCCCTGGGAAGCCCGTTTCAATGCCTGACCACCCTTTCAGTGAAGAATTTATCCACTCTAAACCTCTCCTGATGCAATTTGAGGCCATTTCCTCTTGTCCTATCATTTGGTACTTGCCAGAAGACACTGACCTACACACATCAACAACCACCTTTCAGGTAGTTGTAACGTGGTCTGGTCACCCCTGAGCCTCCTTTTCTCCAGGCTAAACACCCCCATCTCCCTCAGCCACTTCTCACAAGACTTCTGTTCCAGCTCCACTGCCCTTCTCAGGGCTCCCTCCTGTCCCTCAGTGTCTTTCTTGTCATGAGGGCCCCAGAACTGCACACAGCACTCGAGGTGTGGCCTTGCCAGTGCTGAGCACAGGGAACAATCCCTGCCCTGCTCCTGCTGGCCACTCCATTGATGCAGGCCAGGAGGCCACTGGCCTTCTTGGCCACCTGGCTCACATTTGTGTTCAGCTGCTGTCAGCCAGCATCCCCAGGCCCTTCTCCACTGGGCAGAATTCCAGCCACGCTGCCCCAAAGCTGTTGTGCTGCCTGGGGTTGTGGTGACCCAAACACAGAATCCAGCACTGAGCCTTGTTGAACCTCACCCTGCTGGCCTCAGCCCATGGATTCAGCCCATCCAGATCCCACTGCAGAGCCTTCCTGCCCTCCAGCAGATTGACATTCCCACACAAGTTGGTGGTGTCTGCAAACTGACTGAGGGTGCCCTCAATCCTCAAGTTCAGATCATTAGTAAAGATATTAAACAGAACTGTGTCCAACACTGAGCCTTGGGGAATGCCACTAGGGACCAGCCACCAAATGGTGTAGCTCTGTTCGCCACCTCTCTAGGCCCAACTATCCAAGCAGTTTTTTTACCCAGTGGAAGAGTACATTCATCACACCATGGGAAGGCAGTTTATTCAGGAGAACATTGTGGGAAACTGTTAAAGAATTTACTAAAGTCTAGGCAGAAAACATCTACAGCCTTTTTCTCATCCACTAAACAGTCACCCTGTTGCAGAAGGAGATGAGGTTGGTCAAGCAGGACCTGCCTTCCATAAACCCATGTTGGCTGGGCCTGATCCCCTGATTGTCCTGCACCTGCTGTCTGATGGCACTAAACACAATCTGCTCCATGACCTTCCCCAGCACTAAGGTCAATCTGACAGACCTGCAGCTCCCTGGATTCTCCTTTTCAGCCATTTGTGTCATATTTCTTGTCAATTGGAACCTCTTGGGTTAGCCATCACTAGTGGCTGGACAAGAAAGTGGCTTGGTCAGCACTTTCACCACTTCATGAATATTAAATGCAAGTAGCTGAGATTCATATAGTTTTTTTTCTACATGAAACTAATCAATTTGTATATATGAAACTATTTTTCCTCCAGAGTAGAGCTATATGAAACAAATCTAACCTTAAACAATAGCCCAAAAGACTTCTGTCTTTATAGGGCACGTCCATGCTTAAAAGCACCAATGTAAAATGTACTGGTCTTGCTCAACAGATCTGCTCTTTGGACTAAATCCGGATTTCTAGTTATTGGGACTTTTACTTCTGGATCAGGCCTCTTGCATATATCCACATTCATGTATGATTACTTTAGTGGGAAAAGTGGTTTTATTCCCATTTATGATGGAGTGAACTGAATTATCTTTTGGCATTACTTAGTGTATCAACAATGAAATTTGTGCAATTGCAATGCATTTATATTCTGTATGATAATAAAACAGCATTATTCCAATGAAGGGTAGCAGGAAAAACTGCTAATGTTTAATTGGAAACATCTTTAGTAATAACAAGATGCATGAGACAGAAGGAACTCAGCCTGGTCTTTTGCAGACCATTTGAGTTTTCTAAGTTTTGCAGTTAAAAGCTGTATTTTTATTAGTGAACTGAGAAAATTAGATAAATCCTATGAGAGTTAAAGCATGTGGAAATCTATTCTGCCATTCTAACAAAGTAACTTTTCATGATGCAACTGCACTGAAATAGTTCCTTTTGTGAAACAATTCAATTGTTAAAGTATTTTTGAGTATGAGTAGAATGCATTTAGTAAAACTCACTTGTACCCTTTCTACATTGTTGCTTTCTTTGGCAAAATTTGGCATATACTGCGTGTCGGTATTTTGTTTATTACATGCAATATTTTAAAGAGCATTTTAAAGAATAGGGTATAAAAACTAAGGTTCATGTTCATGTGCATATTATAGCTGAGACAGCCAAAGGTTCATGGAGAAACTAGACCCCTGGCATTTATGGAAATTCCATGGAAGGTAGGCATCCCAGGCTATGCAGAGAACAGAATTTCTCAGCACTTATTCAGGTATGCACCTTAAAGTAAAACTTCCGTGTGGTCAAGTGCCGTGCACATAGGATTGAGTTTTGCAATTTCCTGAATAGCTTTTATGAGGAAGGCTTATACCTCTGTCTTTCTCCTCCCTTTGCTGTTTATGTCCTGCTTTCCATTTTCCACTCCCTGCTTCTTAAAGCCTCTCCAGCAGCCTGCTGGACTTAGCAGGAGCTGGGGTCAGTGTGGTGATCAATGGCTAGGCTGTTGATCATTCAGCCATTGATCACACTGAATAGATTCATAGATCTCAGCCATGCCATCACCAGCAGCTGCTTCTACTTAGCCTGCCAACTTTCTGTCACCTCGAGGATTCAATGAAGTTCAGAGGCAGTGTGAGAAGGTTATATAATTCTGTCAAGAGATCACGTCTTTGATTTTTTTCATCTCTTAGACCTACATGTCTACCCTTTGGGGGTCTATCACAGGCTGAGAAGTTCCAATATATTACATACCATAACACAGCAGTATAAAGAGTGCTATATAAAATATATAAATGTCCTCCCTTTGAAGAGAATAGCAGGAGTTTTCACTCCTTTCTTTCATTAAAAGAACATTACCTAACGCTGAAGAGAAACCACAGCTGTATTCATATATGTATGCACATGCTTTGCTTGTAATTTGAAACACATTGTCAGATATTATCATATCTAGTGTTCCCTCTCTCACTTATATTTAAATATTCTATGCCTAATTTGTAAGAGTAAAAAGTTACTTTAATTGCTTGGATAAAATATTTGCAGTTTAGCAACTTTACTGGAAAAACAAAATATATTTCAGCAAGCCATTAAAAAGACGCCGGGAACTCAAATGTTACTTTCTCATCTATAAATTCATCATGCAGTGTAGCTGACCTTTTTTTGCTCCATTTTTCCTGTTTACTTAGCACAGGTAGTTTGTGCTTTTGCTCACATACGCTGAAGTACAAAGCTGCCACGCTTTTGGATGTTACAACTTCCCAGCCTTATACCCTGCCCCTCCACTGGAAGACTGTAATCCCTGACAGTCCCGAAGATCAGGGCAAAGGCTTTTCACTGGCAGTGTAAATGAGCAGGCAGTGTGAATGTAGGGGGCTCAAGTACAGACACATGCTCCTGAGAGTAATTTCCAGCAGAACTGTAAGAAGGACAGCTGTGAGCATGAATATCTGAAATCATGGCAAGGACATCTGGCAGAGCTCATCTGTCACAGCCTCATGGTTGAAAGCGTGGTTGGCAGGGTGGGCTCTGCAGGCAGGGGTCTGCTGGAGAGAGGTGCTGGAAAGCTCAGGCCTACAAATCCTCTCCAAACAACTGGCAGCAAAAAATGAAAATAACCACAGTGCACAAGACTATGTTGTAGCAAAAGTCAGATTTCAAAGTTTTAAAACAATGCTGAAACGATTCCCAGGAGTCAGGCTGGCTGAATGCACTGGGCTGAGTTCCTGTAAGAGGAGAGGATATGAGGGGGGAATATGACAGTATTCATGATTAATAATGATAGCTATGATGGTAATATTCTCTGGTCTTCTGAATGATGCTTCCAAACATCCACAGAGGGAAAAAAACCCAAAGAATTCTAGATATTTCTAGGAATTAGAAAAAATACCCTTCTCCATTAAAAAAAAAATTAATTGGTCATTTTGAAAAAATTCAAATTGACATTGTCCCTTTCAATGACACACTTTCAAAGCTTTATGAAATCTCACTGTTAAATAAGGTTACTACTTTAACACATTCAAAGGTCTATGCAGCTTGAAAACAGACTCAAAACCAGGAAAAGAGGCCATATTCTGTTATACAAATGCAGTTCCAGGGCTATAATGAATCCAGAGAATTTACCAATAAACACAGTACATAAATTAAGCTGATTTACTATGCAATCTGAAATTTAAAACCTGATTAAATAAAGACTTAAAGCTTCATATTCCACCATCTTGCCATTTTTATAGTTTATCATAACAAAAAAAAAATGGAAAGAAAGTGATATCAGTCAATATTACAGGATTTCATATTAGCTTTTCACATAAACCAGGTGCAAGCAATTAAGAATATGCTTCCTGTATTTTTAAAAGGCTCTCTGTCTATTTTCTTTTATCCATTCAGTTAAAAAGAAAAGAAATATCCAGAGCTACTCTGTACAGTTTTGGATTTTTGCTGCCTGTCTTGGCTATCTGGATGCATTAGCTCTCTTCCTCAGTACTTGGTGTCTTATAAGGCCCATCTGAGTTCACATTAGAAGAGAGAAAATTTTCATAAAATGTATGGGAATGATACTTTCAACAAAACTGATTTTAATTGAAGTTATCTCAAATGGAACACATCTTTCTGTGTTAAGTTTGGTATACCCTTTTCAAACCATTTCAAATCTATTTCATAGCAAAATCCATCCCTTGGACTAAAACTAAGGTGACACTGTCACTTTAAATCACAACTCTATTTCAGCAATTGGCATCTCATGAAGTAGTTGTGCCACTTGCAAAATATTCAAGGGCAATATTAAACAACATCTACAACCTTCCCAATGTTATTTAAAGAAAAATCAGGTTTCCTATCTCTAATTTCTCTGCCTCTTCAAATACTGTCATTAACATTCTTTTTCACACATCCTAGTTTCTCCTCTTTCAATTTTAATTATTTTTTTTTCTTTCTAAATTAATCCTTTGTTTGAATTGCTACTTTTGAGAGGAAAAAAAAAAAAGAGTTGTACAACAAAAAGCTGAATATTTGCCAGTTTGCTTTGTGTCTTTTCATGTTCCTTCTCAGAGGCCAGATCTGACAAGGTGCTGAGCATCAGGCAACTCACTAAAAGTTGAGGGTGCTGAGAATATCTCAGAGGAGCCAAGCATATTGCAGGATCGTGCCTTGCACAGCAAGTTCTCCAAGTGATGACTATTTATGTTTCACTGAATAGACTTTGCATAAATTTTAACAACTCTGATATGATTGGGATTTTTTTAATGGGCAAAGAGAAGGCATTTTTCATGACCATATCACTCAGCACTTTGAGAATGAAGTGTACAGCAATGCCACCCAAAATGTCTGGCAAAGAACCAGATGTCATGGCAACAAACACACAAATACTGGAATATATTAGAGGCAGTTGCAAGGTGTATAAGCTCTTCAGTGCTGAGAAGGCAGCCAGATCACTGGAAGTCCTGCCTTAATCAAATAATACTACAAAAGAAACTTACACACAATCACCAAGAAACCACCAGGATGCAGTTTGTCTAATATATAAATAGCACAGCCTTTGTTTTTGTTAATTTCACGTGCACATCCTTTAAAAACATTAAAAAAATCAAACTTAAGCAGTGTCCATTTGCTTCATCCACCAGGTCCTCAACAAAGCCCACAGGCCAGGAACAGTGCTGGAAACCTCACCCTGAATACCAGTAATTAGGGGTGTTTCCAGGGAGCTCTTGGTAAACATTATTCTGATGGTAGAATCTCAGTATTTGCCATGAAAGAATTTGTTTAGAAAATGCTAACAGTAGGTTTCCATTCAAAAATAAGTACAGTCCTCATCTAATTACACGACCTTCCATTTTTTTTATCCTCTCAAAATTCTATACCTATATATGACATTCATAAACCCTATATATGTCATAAAAATATATTACAATGTAGCTATGTAGATGTTCAAGACAGAGAAATGGCAAGCATTTGTTCTAAATCTACACAAGCCAAAGGACTAAGAAATACTAGATCAGAAATAAAAAAACCCCAACAAAAAATAACAAACTAAAGGAAAAATAATATGAAAAGTTCTTGCTCCTAAAAAATTCTTGCTCCTTTTGAACTACTCAGCTTATATCAGAAAACATCAATAAAAAATTTAACCCTTCATAATTTACTAAATTTCAGCAATTAAGAATAGTTTTTTCTGATCACAATCTTTTTGTTTTGTTCTTTTCTAAACATAAATGCATATAATTTTTTTGAATTTAGTATTTTCTGTTGTCATGTCTTTTTTTTTATTGGACATAATTTCTATTGCAGGTGCTTTGCATACTTTGAGCTCTCAGCAGGTTAGACTTGAGGTTTGTATTTCCTCCTTATCATTCACACATGTGGAAAAAAAAGGGAAGAAAATTGTATTTCTAACTTTTTGATGTCTTACTGTATCCACAAACTTCTTTCTATACTCACCTTAGTCTCTCAAACTTTCCTATCATTAACTGCTTAAATGTTTTGTATTCTGCCTTCTCTCTTTTTGCTTTACATTCACAAACTGCCTCAAAAAATAAAGAAAAAAGTGAAGTGCTTTGATTAAAAAGGTACAAGGAAGGCTAAAGAATGTTCTCTTTTGTTAGCATCTTAACTTGTTTTTAAGCATATTAAGCAAAATCAAAACCAGCCACTTGGAGTTCAATGCACAAACACACAAATAAAAGGAGATTGAAAACATTTCAAAACTATTTTAATGAAAATATTTAATACCTGAGAAGAGATATCCTTCATAACAAATAATATCTGCCTTTCATAGTGTACTCCACATGTAGATCACCAGGCATGGTATTGATGAATTTCATAGAAATGGCACCACAGAAAGCTAAAAATGGTGCTCAGCCATCAGGTCAGGTACACCTGAACCTGCAGCACCTGGATGCTGTACCTGCTTGCCAGCACTGTCTCCTCCCTGGTTTTGTTTTCTTAGGTAAATTGCTGAGGATGGTGAGATGGGAGATAAGAGGAAATCTAGACTGTATTCTAAAATTAATATCAAAGTGACATATTGAGGTCTTCTCAAGTACACAGTCAAACTGGCTAAATATGGGAGCTCAGCAAGAAACCACTGGATGGATGTGGGAGCTGAATGGAACAAATCCCTCAATTATATATGATTTCTGTGACTTTATTGTTATCTAAACTTAACTTGGACTTTTCCAAATAAACCAGTCTAGAAAATTTGCAGTAAGGCTAAATTAAGATGCTTTGGAGGGCTTTTGCAACTGAAGTTTACTTAAAATTCTGCTACAAAACATCTGCCTAAGGTTGTGTAATCACTGTCAAGTCTGAGATTATAACATGTAAAAATCATAATTAGGGTAAATTCCCTGCTACTGTCAATACTTTATTGATTTTCTGAAGTTTGGTGGAATTTTTAATGTTTTCTGTATTCTTCTGGATTGTTTCTTGTAATGTATATTTTGGTTGATACCCATAAAAACCACGGTGTGGTTTCTCCTAAAATCCCCTTTCCTTCTCCAAAACTGACGTAACACACTCTATCAGCAAGCGAAGCTGCTGGTGAATATTGTGATCCTTTTTAACAGTCATTCAGCATCAGCATGTATCTATATATCAGAAAAAAATTCCTTTTGTCTTGTGAATTTCAGACATTAGATGGTCATCTCTCTGAAAAGGCACCAGATTAGTTTGTTCTATAGATGGTTCACAGTGGAGTTCTCTTTTTTAATAACTTCCTAATAAGTAAATCAGTGTACTGGTTTCCGCCGATTGAAAGTGCCTTCAACCAGGTACAAAAGCAGACTAAGAAGCCTTTTCATATTTCATCTGATCTCAGGTCATTGAATTCATTCGTTATATAATAGGGAAAAGACTTCAAGTTTCTGTCATTAACACTTGGGGTACTGCTAACACATGATCTTAGCACTGTCTATATCAAGGAAGTGATAACTTCCTTTTTTTTTTTTTTTTTTCTTGTGCCACTGCTTTTTTCTAGCTGTTCCAAAGGTTTACCAAAAATTGTGTGCTTCTGCCCTCTGTGCTCTAAAATTGCTGTATCAATGGAATTATTTTTCTCTTGACATCACACTATGAAAATGCTTTGATCAGCAAACTAAAAGGCTAGGTTTTACATTGACTCACAATTAACCTAGATGTTATTTTAATTTATAGTCTTATAATTTTTCTGAAGAACTCCAGGATTCTTAAGATATCACTAGGTTTGCACTGGGGTGCATTTTTTAATAATTGTAGTTATCATTATGTGTCATTAAAATGAAAATATCTGAAGTGCTTCAAAGTAACATTCACAAGAATTTGAGAGTAAATGACACTAATCATAAGAGCACCTCAAAGTGTATAATTTAACAATACACAAAATAAGGAAAGCACAACACAGAATTCCCATATCAACTCAAGTTCTAAAAATCTGTATTGCAGCCAAGATACCTGGTGTCTTACCTAAAGCTCCAGGAAATCAATTTCCAAACACAAAAATGTTAAAGATGGAGCATGTAGCTACTGAAACCCTCCTTTAGGGGCTCAAAACAGTTTCAAGGCAATGAGTTAGCATTTTTGACAGGGATCTGGCATTAAATTTTAATCTCAGATTAAAAATCTCAAATTAAATTGACCTTTCCCAGTGAAAAGATGCATTACCTGTAAGCAGCTGCCAATCCTGCCCTGACCTGCCCTGAGTCCCAAGGCTATGGAGGTGTGACTGTTTTCTTTCTTGTCTGCTGCAGTTTTCCCAGCCAATGTAATTGAGATGCATGTTGTCAGCAGTGAGGGAGGCCATGTGGTTAAAGAGGGAGAAGAAAGGTGTCAGAGCACCCTGACTTTGATCCTGATTGAGCCACTGGAGGCATGTGTGGCTATGAAAGATTACTTGGTTTCTTTAAAACATCATCCTGGTCGAGATAAGAAACCTGCTCTAAAAACCATGGCCACATTGGCCAAAGCAAGCATTACATGTAAATAAATTAAGAGGAAACAAATCTTTTTTTTTTTTTTTTTTTTTTTTTTTTTTTTTTTTTTTTTTTTTTTTTTTTTTTGTGACATATTTCTAAAGAACACTTAATGAGGCAGCCAGGGCACAGGAAATGCAGGTAATTGTGCTCTGCAGATATAAAAGCAGTGACAGCTCCCCTCTGTCCTGAGCAGCAGTCTACCATGCAGGTAATGCTCCCAGACTCCTGCAGGAGAAGGTAAAAGCTGAGAATTGCTCACCATTGCCAGACAGGAAAGGAGGCCTATCCACCAGTGACTGAGCCCCAGCAGCACTGGCCTTTTGAACAGAAAGAGGCCAAGGAGATATATTTATGTTTTGCAGCCTTCTTGTTCCTTGAGGGGAGCACACCCCTCAGCTGAAACATGAGCAGGTTGCTGCTCAACACCTTCCCTCCTAAAAGCCTCTTCTCAGGGGTAAAGTGGTGGAGAGTAAACAAAAAGGTATGTACATGTAACACATTCCTATAAAATGCAATGAAACATATTTTGATACTCATAAAAGTATGACCTGAAGTTCAGATAAACACACTGCATCAATTATAATAGTACCTGCATACAGAAGAATACACTTAAGTAATAGTTTTCTTCAGAACATACTCAAAAGAAAGAAGAGAACTCTGTTCGTTTTTGATCCTCACAAAGTGTAGTTTTTTATGGAAAGAGAATTGTTAAAAATATTAATGTTATTGGATGGAGTAACACAGTTTACAGTAATTGCTACTGGAGTCTGTCTGATGATTGGTGGTCAATATTTTCACATGAGACTCCCCACAAAAAAAATGTGCTCTTTAGCCTGTACTAAACCAAAAAAATACAGAGAATTTGGGTGAGGAACTGGAGAGTATCAGTTTCATTTACAGTGAAAACCACTTCAGTTCCAGAGCTAGCACCCTGACTATGTGTCTGTATATTCTCCGAAAATAGAGCTGGCTTTGGATTGAACCATCTCTCACCAGCTATACAGAGGGGAAGTGATGTCACTCTGAAAATAAATATAGAAATGGGTTTTCTGGAAATATTTATACTTTGTTCGTGGATAAAGTGCTGAATGTACAGCCAAGGAGAGCCCACTGCTCAGCTTGCACCACTTGAAAAGAGGAAAGTTTTTAAATTTGCAAGGATTCTCACTCCAGGGACATTTTTTTCTTTTAAAATAACTGACTCTTGACATAACCTTGTCTGTTTTAAAGGCCAAACATTTTCCTTACTCCCAAGTGCTTTGTGAGCCTTAGGGATATATTGTCCCTGGCAAAACTGGGATAGCAATATCCTGGGAACGGGTGATTTCCATCAGGGACATGGAAATCACTCCAAACCACATTTCATTCTGGTTACAGCATTTTAATGAGATTTGCAAGCCCTTCTGAGACAGTTGCAAGAAACATTCAGCCCCAAACTCTCAATCAGAATCCTGAAAGTTATTCTATTGTCTCAGCAGAGGATGGATCTTAGGACTCCAGTTTGGCTGTGATATTTCTTACATTATATTTAGCACTGATTAATTAAGGGGTGACTAAGTACTGACCTCTCAATTAATTCTGAAAGAAGTGGGATGACTGGAAATACCTAAAAACGTTTGAGAAGTGACTCCTTAACTGTTTCCTGGAAAATTGCTTCCAAAAATCTTCTTCAATAACTTCCAAACCCCTTCATGATATGGATTTCAGCTTAATCAAGACACTCTTATTCTAATGAACACATAATATCTTGTGAGAATATGAGCAAGTATTTATATGGGAAATAATAAAATCATAGCTAGCTATATAACTCTTAATGTGCAATAAGAGTGCATATATGTGAATGCAAATGATCATCTGTCTCTCTGTGATCATGCCTCAGTCACTAATAGCTTGTTTCCAAACAATGTTGCATGGATCCAGATATTCCACTTAATGTGAAAAAAGCAGCTCATTGAGGACAGGATCTATAACACCAAAAGAATAAAATAATGAGGGTTGTAAAATAACTGTTAAAGAAACAAAGGGTTAAGAATCTTTAGGGTAAAAGGTGACATAAATTTCATCAGAAATGAACTGTGATTCAGATCATGCTGGTTTTTGCAGTTTACAGATTTTGAATTAATGTAGCATGGATTATGTTGTATAAAATAATGACAATACATGAGTTCTACTCATGGAAATTACTCATCCATCAGCCAGTGTCAGGTACATTCAGAAGCACATGCCTTAAGTTCTGCACTGTAAGTTCAAGTCATTTGTATGTGAATAATGCTAGTTGTGAAAATGAAAACAAGATGAGATAAGGAAACTTTGAGATCCTTCTGCACTGACTTCTCTTTGACCCAGGAAAGAACAATGAATGTTTGCTTTCCCTTGGAAGGGGTGCCGACAAGGCTACACAAACAAAGAAGCAGAAGCTCAGCTGGTGCAAATTAGTACAGTTCCATTGACTTAATGGAACTGCATCCTTTTCCCCAGCTAAAGATGTGGACACAAATGTTAAAGGTTATTTTTATATTTTTTTCAGGACAAGGATCAATCATGAATCCTTTTACAAATCTTCAATCGGAACTTTTCCCAAGAAAATTTTGCAGACATGAGTCTGATTTTCTGTTTCTTGAATTGCCCAAAATATTTGATTCCTCTCATAACCATGCTATTTCCTAGACCAGTTTCCACATTATTTTTCACTGCAGTGAAAAAAACAAACCCGTCAGTCCTTCCAGGTCCTCCTCAGTTCACTAGAAGTGTGCACCCAAGAGCAATATTCAAGGCCATGCATACCCATATGCTTCCTTTGGTCCATCTCCCCCAAAACTAACTACAGCCTCTGAAAAGGAGCAGGCAAAGACCAAACCTGCATTTACCTCAACAAAAAGACTGTACTCTATTTTTAAGCATTCCTTTCAGATGGAGATAACACTTCCATTCACCTAAAAACACAAAACAATTAAGTTAGATCATAAAAAGAAAAACATTTGCCTAATTTTACTGCTGTCTGAGGAACTATCTCCTATATGGGCCTGAAGTGATGTCATGTTTGCCTGGAAACTGAACTCTCTTTAAAACAGTAAAAGAATGTTTGCAATAGCTTGTCATTCTTGTCAGTGCTATTAGTGTCCAGTAAACTCTCTCCTTGTAAATCCATAGATGTCAAAGGTTTCTGTGGCTCTTTTCTAAGCAAGTGTATAGTTTGGCATAGTGTCTGATTGGATGGAGGTGAAGGATCCTGGTGTACAGATCTTGGATACTGCTACTGTCTCCTTTGTCAGAAAGCCCGTGAGTTTTCTAATGCTACTATTTGGCAAATGCATTTTGGAAGAGAGCCAAAAGACTGCTCTCCTCTGGCTCTTGGGAAGACTGGTACTCCAGAAGAAATCAATAGAGCCCAGTAAAAACAGAAGAAACAAAATGAAAATGTCTATTAGTGACTGTAGGACTTCTGGGCTTAGATGGGCTCTGCCACAGTAGCTTGTTTTCACTGTTCAATACTACTCAGATTAACACCACTGCTAGAGGAATTACAACAAAGAAAAACTTATGAAAAGAAATGTAAAAGGGAATAGCAAAAAACAATAAATAAAGAAGACTGAAACAAGAAGGAGGAAGCAAGCAGAGTGGGAAGAGCAACCTGACTGGAAAAGCAGAGAGTTTCATGACCAGACATGGACACTGGCACTGAATCCTTCAGAATGAAAACAAGACCAGCCCATTAGAAAACTTTATTTTCAGGAGAATGAAAGAGCAATGTTAATTTGAAGAAAGCATTTTCTTGAGTGACAGCTGAATGATTTTTGTTAATAAAGCAAGATCTGTTCCAAGAAGAATTTCCTAGCAGTATGTGCATCTCTGTATCCGCTTTGCAAAGGTCCCATGAAAACACTATTAAATTACTGCTTGCCATTCTAATTTTGATGCTTTGCTGAAGTTCAGAAAATGGCTGCCAGCCTAAACTGTGAACTGCTTTAAATCACTCCTATCCAGGTGATGAAGAATGCTCTCTAGATTTTATCTGTAGAGTGGAAAAAACAAACAATAATATATTACTCAACCCCTAAGATTTTTTAGAAGCTGAAATTCATCTAAAGGAACACTCCAGTCCTGTCTACCCCCCACTGAAGTGATTTGGAATTTCAGCTAAATAAAGAATGAAGGTGAGACTGAAATGCCCATGTAATCAACCTTCACAAAAAATCTAATACAAAGTTAAAACTCTTTTGAGATAAGTGCAAACACGGGAGCACTGAAATAATACTGAAAGAAATGAAGGAGGCTTTTTTAAATTCCCAACTTGTGCTTTCCTCAAAGTGTAATTCAAAACTGATTAAAAGTATTAAATCCTTTTTATGCAAAGGGTTAATAACAAAATTCAAATAGTGGTGTGGTGTCCCATGGATACTCAATAATGAAAATTCAAATGCTCATTTCTTTAAGCCTTTTGTGTCCTTTTTCTAGATAATTGGTTTTTTGCCTAATTTTTGAGGCTATTTAATAACACCTCCTGCTAGACATTTCATGTAAACTCAGCAAGAGGAGGCATCACGAGTAATAGAAAAGACTTCTGCTCATTTTAAAGCTCAAATTCATACTTTTCTTAACAAAGGAGATCCCCACTGTTAGAGTTTGGCAACCAGCGGGCCAACTGCATTGGGGAAGATTGGATTAGGGGGGCAGCTGACTGTGCAGTAAAGTCTCCACTCCAAAGCAGGTTTTTTATGTAAATTCCATTACAATTCATGCTTTTTGGAGATAATGAAATGGATACAAAACACTTCAAGGTTTCCAAGTCAGCAAAATAATGAACAGGGACATTCAGAAAGTTGATTTAATACATTTTTTTAACATTTGGACCCTTACATGAACAGGATTGGCATCTGTTCAATGTATCACATGGAATTTGCTTTTAATATCACTGTCTAAACCCCATAACTTTCGGGCTATTAGTGATGTGTGAACATCAGCTATCAAGAGTTTTCCTCAGTTTAAGCTCTAATAGACTATATAATTTTCCAAGTGTTTGCCTGAAGGGAACTTTTACCAAAGAATCAGCCAAAAAATTTTTGAAAATAGAATATTTTCAACAACAGCTTTACACAACTGTGTATGAATATGCCACAGCATTTTTTATCAATGAATTACAAATAAGAAGAGTTTGGGGTCATTACAATGATCTTCTGCTTTGTTCTCTCATATAAGGTATAGAATTTAATATTTTTGTGTTTGCTCTGATCATAATGAAACCAGAACATGGATGTTTTGATATTCCTTCAAATTTGTATGTTTGCCAATTAAAAAATTAAAATGTATATTTGTACATTTTGTATATATTTGTGTAGATAAACACGTGTAGGTACATACTAAGCATTTTAGAACAAAAATACTCTCAAATGTTGAGTTCTGCCTTTCAATCCAGCTGACATGAATACCTCTGGTACAAAATATGCAGTGAGAAAACTTCCACCACATTGAAGTGCCCATGCCATCAGCTCTCTCAATCATCTTAAATACTAGAAAGATTACAGACATCATGGGACGGCCAACACAGAATATAACACACATGTACTGCTTAAGAACTCTGCAAGGCCTTTGGGTACTTCTCTTCCATGGTTTGTGTGTTAATTTTAGTATTAACCTACTATTAATGCTAGGTTCACAGTGCTCAACAGGGATATTATTCAGTAACCACATTCAAGGCAAAACTGTGCTGCTGATATTCTTAGTGTCTTTATACACAACATCCCTATTGATATAAAATCTTCTTTTAAGGGAATGGTGAAAACATCCACTTTTAGGAGCGGAAAGAAGGAAATTATTGGCAAATATGTAAACTACAGATATGGAAAGATTAGCAAAGTTCAGAAGTTGTAAAATACTGGGGCCACTGATGTTTAAAATAGTACTCTTGGTGTATGTTTTCCTTCAAACAAGCATCTATTTATTTAAAGAAAAAGGAATATTCACAATACAGTTTTTCTTCAACATATATAATCAAAATAGAAACCAACTAAATGTTTCAAAAAAGGAATCGACAAGGATTTGAACCCAATGGAGTTTGTATGATGTGAACATTTAGCTATTAAGGTTCTTTATTATGATTGATGAGGCTAAAAGGTGAGTTTATGAACTAAAGTTTGAGAGCTCTGCTGTTTAATGAAAAACATTGAGAAGCCACAAAAAGCAAAATCTGAGAAACAGCTATTCTTTCTGTTTAGACCACAAGATCACACTGGTCATATTGTCTCATTTAAGAGTAAATGTAATAAGCTTTTCTGAAACAAACAAAAGCAGTAACAAGTTATAAACAAATTTGATTTGTGGGGGTTTTGTGGTTCCAAGTTGTTCATTTGGTTATAATCACATATCTTGCTTTTCCTAGGGAAATATTCAGCCAAATACACTCACTTCAGGAATAAAAAGGAAAGTGAGAAGCAACACAGAGACAGAAAACATTCTAGGATCCTGCCCTGCTTCCATTGTACTAAGCAGTAATTACTCTGGAAAGTGCTATTAAGCTGAGTACTCAGTGGGCCAGGTTCAGCTACCCGTATTCATGCAGACTTAACACACTGGCCATCATGAGTCCTCCTGGGCCGTGCTCTGAGCATCCTCACACACTGAGCAGTTACTAATATGAATAGTCCTGCTGACTTCAATGTAATTATGGAGAAGAAAGAAACGACTCTGGGTGGGTACAGTCGGTATCAAAATCAATCTCAACAGGAATAAGGATGGCAGAATCAACTCTTCTGGGCACAGCCAGGTCACTTAATGCTATAGAGAAACACAGCAAAAAGCATTTATGCCTGATAGACTGAAAACTGGGATGGAAAAAAATCTTTTAATTAAGAATGATAGGAGCAGAAAATCTTCTTCCTAGAAGAAATAAGAATATAGCAAAGATACAAGCAGAATCAAAAGAATGACAAAAAGCCTCTCTTTTTTTCCGTGTTTAGGAAATGAATAGAGTCGAATTGCTCTTTGTCACAGCAATATAATACTGTCTTCAGGTGGTCATTGTTTCCATGTCACCTTTGAACCACGCAAAAGCCTTGTCAACATGCTCCTCAAATATTCTGTTGTTTTCTTTCAAGGAGTGATTTATAACACTTCACAGCAAGGAATGTGCCACATCCATTAAACATTAATACTGAGTTACAGTTTTCTAAATCATAGCTATCCGCTTTGTAGTCTTGTGCTTGGCTTGTATTCCATGAAAAGAAATATATATTTTTCTGTTCTGCCATTTATTTATTCAGCACTGGGCTCAACTGAAATCTCCTGAAAACAATGAGAAAATGTCTTTTTTGTTTGTTTTTAAAAATACCTGACTTTGCTTGAAATACACAGTGAGAGACAGTATAAATATGAATAACAATTTGATAAGACTTGAACTGAGGCCACAGTACAATATGTCATAGCTTGGACAGCTCATGAGGGCTGCCAGAATTCCTTCCAAAGGAAAAAGCCTACAATGACCTTATATGGGAAGATGGGAGAAATCCAGAGAATGTGAGATTTTTATTTAAACTGGAGAAGAACAATGGTTCTGACACAGAAGATAGATGTTTCCACTGGATAGCTCCAGGTCTCCAGTTATCTCATCACATTCACAGGTACTCCTGTCTCTGATGCCTTTTCTGAATACAATTTACTAAATCACCTGAGTGCATATTTAAAATGATGTACAACAATAATCCCAGTGAAATGAATGGAAGTAACTATGTGTTTAAAATTAGACACATGCTTAAATGTAAGGCAGAATGAAGCACATAATCCTCTCAACATGGTATTTTCAAGTTGTACTTGGAGCTTGGTCAGTGAAAACACATAGAGTCACAGAGCAATTCACAGCACCTTACCAGACTTGTCTGTGACACTCATTCCAAGCCATTAGACCCTGGATCCATGGAGAAGATGACTGCATCATGCTGGAGGCATAGGCTTCCTTTTTGCTGGCTATGCAGCAGAATCTGCTTGCTCAGAAAAATGCATGTCTTAGGGGAAGGATTTGGAATGAATGCACTTTAGAGTATTCTTAAATTTGACAAATCAAGTTATCAAAGTATTATTATTTAGGACATCAATATTTTCCCTCACTGTAATCTAAGCACAGTCTTCCAGCTACCATCTAGTTATATTGGACTCCACTCTTAACCACCCAACACCCAAAGCGTGGTAAAAGCCTTGGTTCCTACTAGAGCATTCTGGAATTCTGGAGACTCTGGGAAGACCCAAACCATACCAGGGTCTAGCACATACTATTTATTGTCAATTTTGCAATCTATGATAGTTATTACATTTCAAATACAAAGAAGAAGTCTGCAGTATAGAATGTGAAAGAGAAGACAAAGCCATGCCATCTCAACATGTGCAGTAGACAGTAAAAGCATTTCTCTACATGCACATGAGGAAATTAACAGCATTCCCCACATATTCATTCAAAGCAGTGAACATGCTGTGCTGGATGCACATATATATTAGAGAAGCAAAATTGCTTTAAATAATCAAAATACACAAAGGAATATTTTCTGTGTGGCTGGAAATAACCTTGACAAATGTTAATGTTTTGCAAATGAAAAACATTCTTTAAGAAGCAACATGAAAAACAGAGCAAATTTTCAGATGCATACAAAGTAAGCTCATGTATTAACCTGTGTTTTGCTACCTAGATGTATACAAAGATCATTGTGCAATGATCAAGTACATTCAAGCTCCGTTTTTATTTTTTCCTGAATCATAATGTATTTTGGCAAGATCCAGAGAAGGTCAACAGCATGATTAAAGATATTAAAAGTTCCATATGGTGAGATACTGAAGAGGAGTGGACTACCTGAGTTTAGCAGCAGATTTTGCTGATGTGTAAAGTAATGAATGACAAGGACAGACCTCTGTATTTTTCCTTGTGTATATCAACAGACAAAAAGAGTTTCATCCAAATTAAGGAACAGCGTTTTTAGTGTCCCTGCTATTACGTTACTCAGCATATAATTAATCAGTGAAATTCGTTGCTGCAGTAAAATACTGAGATAAATTGATTGCAAACAGGATTAGTCACACACGGATAAGACCAACATACTGATTAAGACTGGATAGGACAATATACAGCTTCCATTTCTCAGGCTACCAGTTTTGATTTCTCAGAACACAACTGTAATATCCAGAAAAAAGCTTTGCACTGGTATTTTCTGGGTAGGGGAGAAAAAGCTACATATGGTCTTTTGCCATGGTCTTTGAAAGGTGTGGAAACATCAAACAAGAGGCCTTACTTTACTATGACAATTTCTATATTACAGTTGCCTACAAGGCATTTTCTTTCTAATTGAGAATACTGACAATATATAATAACTAAATAAAAACCAAAATTGAAAAGCAAGATTGAGTTGTAGCTAGTGTTTACAATAAATGAAGCTCAAATCCTGCTGTTATGTTTCTGACAACTTTAATAACAATAGATCATCTTGTTTTAGTTGCACACTGAGAGGGGGCTGCAAGGTATGTCACCCACAAGAATGACTAATGTCTTATGCTTATCACTTTAGAAGCAGAACTATCTGAATTCTGCTTGCTAACTACAGGGCAGTGCAAATTACCCCGACAGCACCGTGTGTTCTTTCTATACCTTGCTTACAGGCCAGGATTGCTTAGTCCCAATGTATTAATAAGTAAGTGCAAGTATTTCAACAATCAGCATTTTAGCATTTGCATGCAAACTCTCATGCTGTGTAATTATACACAGTGCTGGCACTCAAATTAATTAAAGCTGATTTCTCTGTGACTGCAAACTGGTCATATCCCCAGACTTGCTCTAGTATGAAGTCATCACCCTATATTCAACATGACACTTTATGTCCCCAGCATTCTTAGCAATGCTAATATGCAACAACTGTAAATTAGGCAATATTTTACAGAGCAGCTGACAACCTCTGGTTAGTTGTTGAGTTCCCCCACCCCCTCCCCCCCGACACTTTCCACATAAAAGTAAGAAACCAGTTATTTCCATTGTGCTTGCTTTGTAATTATCTCAACTAACAATGTAAACAAATTACATACATTGTTTCAACAAATACTCGCCCATGTTTGATTAGGGGTTACAGAAATCTTATAAAACACAAAACCCAACAACAACATCAACAATGTTTGTTTGATGCTAACATGCAATTAGTCTCTGACAATTTCAATGTTAATTTAAAAACTCCTTCTCTTTCTCCTTTTCCCTGAAATGGCTTTTTAGTTTTAAAAGGCATGCTCTTGCCAGGCAAGAATAGGGAATTGGGAAGGCAGAGCAGAAGAGCTGACTGTTAGATTTCAGGACTCCTCATCAAATAAAGTGGAGCTGTAGTAGAGACAGTTCTTTGCAGCAGAGATCCATAAATGCTGACTTCTGGGGCAGTGCTGAGTTCCAGTCTCTTTCACAATAAAGTTGCCTGCTCTAACTTTATAATTTGGTCGAAAGAAGTTCTTAATAATTTTTTTTTTCATCAGGGATCTCCTCTGAGAAATTAAAATATTATAGTGATCTTTTATCTTACAAATATGACTGCAATAGGACCATTCTCCTATAACCTTCAGAAACAGAAAATAATATAATCAAGCCCACTGGTATTTTGCATTTACAAAATTTCATCCAGACTGTTTCTTCAGCTACAGAACTGAATTACTCCAAGAGAGTTCATGGCTTTATTTCCTTGGAGCCATAGACTGTTCTTGGTGCAGAGCTGCTCTCCTAGAGCTTC